>JAWZYV010014633.1:0-133157 GCA_038373885.1 Cheiracanthium punctorium | reverse complement strand
CTTTGATGGGGCCCAAATTTCCAAACACAGTAAATTTTTCTAAGTTTTTTTTTCTGGAAATTATTTCTAAGTTCTTTTTTTAAATGCTAATTTTCTAGTATTTCTTTAAAATAGTTCTTTTTTTTTAGTGCCGTATTTTTGTTTTGGGGTAGTTTCCCATTTTCAAAACACGGGGAAATCGGAAATTTTTTATTAAATTCTTTTTTCTTAAATGCAAATTTTCTAGTATTTCTTTAAAATATTTCTAAGTCTTTTTTTTTTTTTTAGTGTTTTTGGGTAGTCTGTCCATTTTGCATTTTCAAAACACGGGGAAACAGCGGCCTTTTTTTTTTTTTTTTTTTTCCAGGAAATTTTTTCTAAGTTATTTCTATCTTTAATGCGATTTTTAATGTATTCCTGTAAAATTTTTCTAAGTGTTTTATTTTAGTACCGTATTTTTGGTGTCTCAAGTTAGTTTCGCATTTTCAAAACACGGGCAAACCGCGGCGAAAAAGGGGGCGTGGCACTTTTTTAGAAGACGGGGGTACATCGGAGGAAAAGGGGGCGTGGCAAAAACCAAGATGGCGGAGCGGGTCCCTGAACCTTACTCGTCCCCTTTCCTTTATTGCACTTAAAATTCGATATTTGAAATGCGACTTCACCCCACTACGGAAAAAAAAATGTTACGTAGTATTCAATCACCATAAAAAAATAGAATAGCAATAATAACGAAAAGGCAGTCATATTCTGTTGTACCGGAATCCCTATGTGCAGGCGCCATGGCTTAGTTGGTTAAAGCGCCTGTCTAGTAAACAGGAGATCGCGAGTTCGAATCTCGCTGGTGCCTTGGTTGGTGTGATAACAATAGTTTGCGATAATTTTTGTTAAAATTATTCAGAATTCTGACAAATCCTTCATTTTCACAAGCGTAATATAACAAGAGCACTCAACGAAAAAGATAACAATGATTGAAAACATTGTAAAATCAAACACATAAAGCGGTATAAAATGTTCTTATCGACGCGTACCATTTTATGTGTGTTATTTAAATGGTTTAAAATTCGTTATAATGATGCTATTGCATTAAACTTTTTGCTAGCGTTTTAGCTTTTTAAAACATAAACGATCATTACTGTGGAGCTAAGTCCCTTCTTTTTTGCCAAAATAATTTTGTGCTCAATAAATTTTGGCCATGGTGTCAGAAGTGTTACAGCTAAACTGCAACTGCGCAGCAGAATCCCTAGTCACCTTAAATTTTTAAGTTTCTATCAGTAGTCTTATTTTTAAGGTTAATTCTATAAAAATTCAGTAAGCTTTATCTGGCATGAGGAGTTTCCGCAAATTCAAGGTTAAACGTAAAAATTTATTTTTATGATTAAAAGAAACGGATATTATCATACAGCACCCTTTATTATGTAACTAGCTGCGTGCCCGTTCTTCGCACGGTAGGAAACGAAAATTTTCCTTACATGTGTAATTCGAATTTATTCGTGATGTGGAATTTAAAGAAAAAGAGCAAAATTATTTGACTCTTGATGTAAAGTTTGCGTCACGAGTATTAACATGGCATCATTGCAGTATAATGACTCAAAAAACTACGTCAGTGCCATTCACTATCAAAAAAGTGGAAAGCTTAATGGTTTGCAGAGAACTCCTGGCTTTCAAAATGTCTTATTTCTACATCATACTGTTTTTTAGGCTCAAGTTGTAGCATTAAATACCTAAGACACTACATGGAATGGACAACCATTTATTTCTTTCCGAACATGTACCATATAAGGAAAATATTGTAATCATGAAAAAATTCGACTTCGAGATTTTGGTGTATTTACACGTTTTGAGGTCTTCTGAATTCATTTATGCTATTTTCAAGAGATGTTTTTAAGATAACTGCGCACCCGCTCTTCATACGGGAATAAGCGAATATTTTACTACTAAAATCATATCTGCATGTGACAAAACAGAATTTCATTTTTAAAAAAGTTCAAGTAATCTCCTCTGTTGAAATTACTGCGGGATATATTAACGCAAATTAGAATTACTTTTCGTTTAGTTGATTGTAAGACAACCGTTGAAAAAGGAGAAACACTTTTAATTTCATGAAATATTTATTAACGTGGTATATTATGATTTATTCATATTATCCTTACGAATCTAATGATACTACCTATTACGTACATTAATACTATCTATCTTCGCTTCTACCTCTTCAAGGCTCCCTTAAAAGAAACAGCTTAGATTATTTGGCCCCAATGGAATCTTTTGATTCTGTGGCGATTCTTTGCAATTTACGCATTAGCATAAATAATAATCATTTCACATAATGGTTGCCATTAAGGAAACTCTCCATATATATTTAATTTATACATAGTTTTATAAGATTGGCGTATTTAGCGCCGCAAACCATTTCATCTTATTGTGGGGAGAAAATATCCGAGGGAGGCCATTTTAAATATCCATGTATCTAATATAGCGATATCTTTTATATCCTCCATAGTCCTGTCTCCTGAAAAACATCAAACTGTGTAATCTCGAGGAGCTACTTATTCCCGCTTTAATTGTGACATGGCGCAGAGTTGCAGAGTTTACAAATTTCACGCATTTTTTTAAGTTATGACGTCACTGCTTGACTGCCGTAAAGGATACCCCAGTTGGTTGAGGGAGTTAATTTCGATATTTCGCATAGTAGTTTTCAAACGGTATCATTAAAACTTTGCGTTATGTAGGACCTTTATGGAGGAACGTAATTCAACGTTAAAATAAAACTATACTCGCAGCCTGCATGCATATGTTAGGCAACGTCTGCGCCATAATTAAATGTCAAAAATAAAAATAGTAAATAGAAAAACTTTAATATATCGCGCTTTGAAACGAACTTTGTAATTTTTAAATAAGCACCGGATTAAAATACCACTTCTAATAATAATATTCGTGAATTTCTTAGTTTATTTCTACAGTAAATTTTAATCAAAATATCGTCTCCCTGTGTTGAAAATAGAGCTGGAATAAATGAGTTAAAATTATGGCGTAATTTTTACGTATCTTAAAGCATTTGATGTCATAGATCCTCACTTGCGAATTGAAATTCCGATATCCCATTTAAAAACTCGATTGGTTGAGAAAACCCTTTTTTCTAATCCTTTCTGTGGCAACAACCGAAGACAAATTCTCGTGCCGTGATCGCAATGTAATGAATGGCGTAAGATCGCGTTGATGCTATTAAATTCTAAACATTAGGCTGCATTAAAATTCATAAAAAATCATCTAATTTACATAATTTTTTCGTTTTTATTTTAAAAGAGGGAGAAAAGAATGTTTCACGATTTGCCAAAATATCAAAAAGTTATGACGGATAGAATTCAAGATGCGACAGTTTTAAAATTATTTTACGAAACAATTCGCCGAAGCAAATGCTTAGTAAAAAAATTCCTAAAAATCGGTAAATCATGTTACGTATTCAGAACAAACTGTTTTTAAAAGAAAATTTTCTCCTCTATCCGATGATACAAATGCCGTTTTGCTGCGAGCGTCATTTCCGCCGTCATTACGAATTAGGTGAGAAAAAATGCCAAAAATCGCATAAAACATAAAATAAAAAAAAATCTAGGTCGAATTTTGAAAAAATCGCTTCGAGGTGCACAACTACATATTTACATCTTCCCGAGTACCAAATTTGGTGTTTCTAGGTGTAGCCGTTTGTCCGTAACGCTGCCGACAGACACACACACACACAGACACACAGACACACAGACACCTTCTTTTATAATAAGTAGAGATTATCAATGTAAAAGGAATCTTATTTATTAAAACAGAAGGAAAGAAAGGGGGAAAAAAGGTCTCAAGTTAGTGAAATATAATTAAATTTTAATTGAGAGAAGGCAAAATTTTCTGCGGCAAAATTCGGTAAGCTTTATCTGGCATGAGCAGTTTCCTCAAATTCAAGGTTAAAAGTAAAAATTTATTTTTATGATTAAAAGAAACGGATATTATCATACAGTCCCTTTTATTATGTAATTATCAATGTAAAAGGAATCTTATTTATTAAAACAGAACGAAAGAAAAGGGAAAAAAAGGTCTCAAGTTAGTGAAATATAATTAAATTTCAATTGAGAGAAGGCAAAATTTTCTGTCAGAAGTGGGATTCGATCAGAGAAAGGAAGTCCTTTTGGACATCCTGACATGATCCAGGGCTGAGGTAATGTTTAATTAATTTTCGGGGTAACTCTTACATGTTTTGCGTTATGCAAAGCTTTCACTGGGTGTGAATTCTTTTAACTTAGCAAGACTAATACCTTTATTAAGTACATGCAGTTACATTGTCGTATTGATGAATCACGAAATGTAAATAATTTTGTTTATAAAATTTTGCTCATCACTCGGTATTGGTTAGGAAATTTTACAAAAAAATCTTTTCTAGAAGGACTTGTGGCCACCTTCGAGAAGTTTTGCTGTACTTGCAAATAAAACATAGTTAAGAACAAAATATGAATAAGAGATGCTTCGCAATCGGTTAAAATAACAATTCTTGTAACATTTATTGGCATTAATTTGTAAAAAGACATTCTAAATTTTTTCGAGTCTCTAGCGCATTTTTTTAAAAGCTCTTCAAAAGTTGCATAATTTCCTAAAAGAACGGACTTAATATTATTCGATTTTCATGAAACAATTATTATTTATTTTTCTCGTGAAATGGTACCCAGAAACCACCTGCGTGCATTATATACTATACACATTTTTGTTTTTTTAACATCCTAGTGTAAAGGTAGTAAAAGTATTTTTTTTTTTTGGGGGGGGGGGGGAGAGGCTCAAAATTGAGTTGCTCTTCCGGCACCTCAGAAGAGCTAAATCCAACACATCTTAGCGTGCTCTGCCCTAAAAAACAAAAAAAAAACAAAATTATTAATCCGTGGTATGATGAAATATTTCCAGGCTTCAGCTAAAATACTTGAGATTAAAAAAGAGAGAGAGAGAGAGAGAGAGAGAGAGAGAGAGAAAGGAGAGAGAGAGAAAAGAAAGAAGAGAGAAAGAAAAGAAAGAAGAGAGAGAGAGAAAAGAAAGAAGAGAGAAAGAAAGAAAACAACAAAAAAAAAAGATACGAAATTTATAATCTTCAAAATTTGTGTGTGATCTGATGCCTTTATGAAAAATAAAACGTGAAAGTTGTTATTTTAAGGGGACGTGGTTTGTTTTCTGGGACCTCCCAGGTTCTTTTTAACCCGGCAGGCAGTATTCGCGCAGGGTATAATATACCCGTTACGCTTTTGTTTTCGATGTGCCTTCCTTTCCTAACTTTTTTTTTTTATGGATGAAATCTCATCTAGCTGACTATGAGGTCATAAACTTAAAGGGGAAAAATTTGTTTTGAAATTCTTCAAATAGGTTTTTGGATATCGCCACGTCGGTAGTCATACCCGCGAGTACTTATACTATTGTTCTGAGCTACCTTCTGTTTTCGATGCACCTTCCTAACTTCTTTTTTTTTTTTTAATGGATGAGGCTTGGTGCACCAGACTATTAGGTCATAACCGTCAAGGGCAAAAACTTGTGGTTGAATTCTTCAAATAGGTTTTGAATGATGCCACACCTGGTCACACACACACTGAGCGAGTACTTCAGTTATTATTCTGAGATAGGCTTTACCGTGTTTACTCGCATAATAGTCGCACGCCCCTTTTGAAGCAGAAAAAATAAATTTAGAGTTACAATATTATGCAGTACCTAGACTTTCACCATGAAAAACTGTCAAAAAAGTGCGACTTTTAACGCGAGTAATCACGGTAGTTCTGAGCAGTGGCGCAGAGAGGGAGGGGGAGCAGGGGAAATATCCCCAGGGCCTCACCTTGGGAAGGGGGCCCTACTGTTGCTGCTTCTATAATACTTAACTGTGTGTTGTAAATTTTGGAAAAAAAAAAAAAAAAAAAAGAAAATGTCCAAGTAAGTAAATACAGAATATGTCCTCAGAAGTTTCCAATTAATTTTTAAACAAAATTACAAAAACCAGCTAGAGCATAATCCACTAACTTCACAAAAACGAGGAGTGTTAGTGATTTAGTCTTCTTTTTCAAGAAAAGTTTTTTTTTTTTTTTTTTTTTTTTTTTGAGACACACTGTTAAATAGTGGAAGAAAGGGCATAGCCAGAGGAGAGACTATGGACCCACCCAACCAAATAAATTTTGATTTTTCCTTAACAAAATGTTAAAGATTAAGACTTTCTAACTAGAGAAATTTTGAACTTTCCAGATTTTTTTGACTTCTGAAATTTTTTGGCTGCCTGCTTGAATGGAAGTACTATGAATAAAAATATCAATTTTTTTCAATACTGAGGAAACGTGCCATGCAAAAATGTTGGTATTTTTTTAGAGCACGGATGTTTATTAAATTATAATACTTTTAAATTAACACTTTTAATTCTATTAATTATTTTCCAATTACTATTAATTTAAAGTTTCTTTAAATGATTAATAATTTTAATAAGGAATAAAAGACTGATGTAATACGACACCAAAAGCAATAGAAAATTCTTGACTATAGGCACAACTTCTGGATGGGGGACTCCCTGACACTGATGTAGGCAGTGTGCAATTTCCAAAGGTAAATGATTGTCAGGCTGTGCCCTGCTGTCGAAAGTCTGGGCTTCCCCCCCCCCCCCCCAAAATGGCAGTCGTCTATTATCTTGCATGATGAATTAAACAAACAAATTCAATCTGTATGTAAAATGCCTAAGAATTTACAACTTTTTTCAACCCTTGCTATAAATGTCATCCAATCATCGAGCAGACTGGCAACTTGTTTAAAATATTGTTTGAAATCTTTTGAAAGGATAGAAAGGTTATATAAAAATCTGCAATTAAAAAAGATAAATTAAGAAACATTGAATTGAGATTTTGTCTTCGGGGGATCCAATTTTCGGGGGCTCTAGGCCCGGCCCTAATGGGCGTAGTTGAAAATAAGGGCCTGATCGAAAGGGTTTCTAGATAGCAAAGGGATACTGAAGATTTTATCCCCGGGGTCCCGACTGGGCTCTCTGCGCTTCTGGTTCTGAGCATAGGCACACCCACGGAGGGGGGTTATGGGAGCTCAAGCCTCCCATCCTCCTTAAAGGTGGAAAGTTAGAAGTGAAGCGCATTAAAATTTAAAATTGTCCCTAATGAATTAATTTTTTTCTGTTTAAAAATTGTCTTTAAATTATTTCTAAAGTACTTTTTACAAAAAAAAAAAAAAAAGAAGTTAGTTTTTAAACAAATACTTACAGTTAGTGTACGAAACACAGTTAAACTCGGTTTGAACGTCACTGAAAAGATCAGATAATTCTTGACTACAACGAGTTACATTGCTTGATCGCCTGTTGTTCTACTGTCAAGTCAAGTGGCACATAATATTTTGACGTTATAGGAGAGTTATGACTATAATCGAGGTCACTATAACCGAGTTCAGCAGAATTTTGTAACCCAGCCCTTCAGCCCCCTATACTAAAATCATGGTTGCGCGACTGGTTCTGAGTATATAAACACGTTTTTATATTGTTCTTAGTAGTAGTATTTATAAGTGTATTGTTGCAATTTTACTTATTTTATTTTACCTCTCGTGTATTGGTTTTGCGGCGAAAAACATTAAACGAAAGCCGTTCTTGGCAGTGGCGTAGCCAGAAATTTTTCATCGGGGGGGGGGGGGAGGGGGTTACGACTACTGCAACTCACGTAAATGTATTACGTACGTGTGTGATAAGGGATTGAAGAATATACATTTTGTATGGCAAAAAAATTCTCATCGGGGGATTGTGATCCCCCTATCCATCCCCCCTGGCTACGCCACTGACTCTTGGGTATAAGATATCCTGTGCGTGTAGTAATTCCATTTGTTTTTTGCGTGCGCGAGTAATCCTGTATTAACGCGAAGTTCATCCTCCTACACTGACTATAACTACCTCTCTGCAGTGGCGCAACGAGGATTTCAGTTTAGGGGGAAGCTAGGCTACAAATCCTGCTGAACTCGGTTATAGTGAGATCGATCAGTCAGAGTTACAACTGTCTTATACCGTCAAACTATCCTGTACCACTTGGTTGGACCTATAGAACAAAGCCCAAAAGCTTTATAACTCGTAACGGAGTCATAAATAATTACCTGACCTTTCCAGTGACACTGTAACCGAGATCAACAGCGTTTCATAAACTAAGTGTATTTATTTAAAAACACTTAGTTTATGAAACGCTGTTGATCTCAGCGTTTCATAAACTAAGACGCAAGTTTTAGTTTATGATAACTTCAAATGTTATTATACATATAGTAATGTTTAATGTTATTGACTTTCTAACTCCTTTTTTGGTAAAAAAAATACTTTAGAAATAATTTAAATGCCAAAAAAAAAAAAAAAAAATATTATTCATTAGTGACAACTTTCGTTTTTTTTAAATCTTTTCACTTCTAACTTTTTGCCTTTGGGGGGGGGGGGGGGACTTGAGCCCCGATGGCCCCCTCCATGGGTGTGCCTATGCCTCTCTGTGTTCCAGGATGGTTCTGATCCGAATCTGATAGCAAGCATCGCCCCAGAAAGAGAGAGAGAGAGAGAGACCACCAACGCATTCCGTTTAGTCACGGCGCTCTTTAGTTACATAGGCTTGTTGGTTTGTCCCATTGTTCGTCTATTTTCCCCGGGACCGCTTCAAAAGACGCCGTCCGGCGCGCTATCGGCGCCGACAGCTGTTTTTATCAGCTCCCAGAAATTAGCTCTCGCGACAACGCTGGTGGCGTGTTTCGAGGAGCTGACAATTTGGCTTTGCACGCGAGTCGAGTCGACAATGCTGCTGATAAGATTGCGAGATCGAGACACGCACGCATTGTGATTATTTTATTTTCATTTTTTTTTTTTTTAAATCCCTCCCGCTCCTACCTCCTGCTGATGAGTTTAAAAAATAATAACCACGTTCGTTTCTTATGCAAGGAGCGAAAATCGCGTCACAATAACTGCGTGAAGCGTCTGTGGTGATAGTTGCTCTATATCAGGTGTGGGCCACCTTTAGAAAGCCAAACTTTAGGATGTTAGCGAAGTCGCGGACCGTATAATTGAGATTTATATGGGCTTGCGAATGGCTTATATGGGGGTTTGATATGTCCTACTATAGGATACTACCTTCAGGAACGGTGTACCTGTATTTTGTTTAAAGCCTCTTTTAGCTTCCTGAAGTGTCGTACTGTCCTGCTGAACCTAAGCCGCAGGCTCAGGTCCAGCAAGCAGCGGCTTCCCTTTTTTATTCTTTTCTTCTTCTTCTTCTTCTTCTTCTTCTTCTTTTTTTTTTTTTTTTTTTTTTTTTTTACAGCACAATTTTTGAATTACATTTGGTAAAATGCATCATTGCTATACAGTATAAAAGCAGTTAGTTTACAGTAGTTTACAAATAGTTCACAACATTGTTCGGCGTAACATTTAATCATATAGAGATATATTTCAATTTCTTTAACAATTTTGAAAATTAAAAAAAAATAAGTAAATAAATATCTGAAAGTATAAATTAGGATTGAAAATGATAAACTTTTTAAAGTAATTTTGAATTGAAAAAAAGGAAGGAAAATATAAGTCAGGGCGCGGGCCATATCCGGCCCCCTGACCGGAGGTTGCGCATGTGTTCTCTATACATTAGACTTCGTCTCGGTCACAGTCAATTGTGATTGTGTGTGATTATGGCAACGCTACACCAAGGCGATCTGCCAAGGGGGGGTGCCTTGGTAGGAGGACTTTCTAAGGGTTCTAACGCGTATTCACGTTACATCTGGAAAAAAACCTACAAAAACTCAGACCGTTAAATCGACAGCCGCGCGATGGGACCCGAACCCGGGACCTTCACTTTCACTTCGGCCATCTACCATTTTCAGTGGCATCAGCGCTGTGCCATGGAAAGGCTCGGTCACAGTCAAATGTAATGCTCTTACTGAAATAGGATTTTGCAGATTTCACTGAAATGCCTCGATAACGTTGCATGATTTCTTGAAGTTTCTTAATATTTGACTTCATTAAGATCACAGCTTTTTTCTTTCTTCTGTTTATTTATTTATTATTTTAAGTAAATTAACACAACCTTCACTAATCATAATTTTTATAGCAATTGATTGGTAGCAATCGTAATCGTAATTCATGTAAATTTTCGTAATCGATCGAAGTCTGTTTTACATTGTGACTCAGGGTCGGCATTTCGTTTGGAGGGGAAAAATTCGCATGTAGGTTTTAGGGATTTCATAATATGGAATAAATGAACACTTTTACCAAAGGGGTGGTGGTGGTGGTGGTGTGTGTGTGTGTGTGGGGGGGGGGAAATTAATTCTAAAATTGAACTGATTTTGAGAAAATAATAACTTTAAAAAAACTACCATCTTCCAATTTTAAAATCAATATTTTATTAAAGATTTATAATTCTTAATTATTCAAAGAACAAATATTTATGTGTATTTAAATTGGCTTTTATTGAAGTTTTAAAACAATTTTCCCTACAGTTTGAGATAAGATATTTTTATTGCAGTAATACTATCATAATACAGTGGCGCATCATGTTCCATAACTTGTACTGTATATATTAAAAACATGTAAAGATGCAGGTCTTGCTTCAATTACCCTTCGAAAAAACATTTTCCAACCTCCTTCTTAGACACGAAAATGAATATCCGCAAGCATCTAAGCTGATTTCAAAGCAATCAAAAAGCATTGTAGTGACAATGTCATGATAGAAAACATAGGAATTTTACATGATGCTGGAAATCTTTTTCCCGAACAGAAAATGGAAAGATCTGCACAAAAAATTTGGGGTCGAGACTGCGCCTTGCCACCCTACCCAGCAAACACACACAGGTTCTCTGAACGTCTATTAACGTTCATAAAACGTCTTCTGAACGTTAATAGACGTTCAGAGAACCTGTGTGTGCTTGCTGGGTATCATAAGTCAGTGAATTATAAGCCAGCGACAGATCCAAGCCTCCCCCTGACCCTTTATGTCTAGAAGAAAGCGCCTTTTATAAAGATATTGTCAAAAAAGTAGAGTGCTTAATCGCATAATAGTCGCATCCCCGTTTTGAAACACAAAAAATCGTCAAAATATTTCCCCGCACAAAAGTCGCAGTCGCGTATTTCAGCTTCATTTAGAAAATGAATATTAGAAAAATCTGGAAAATTATTACGAATTGTGTATTATATTATTAGAATTTTTTGTCAAAATTTTCACAATGTCTGAATTTTATGTCTACAAAAATATGCCATCAAAAGAAAAATACCTGTGGTTTTTTTTTTTTTTTTTTTTTCAACTACTGACGAACAGACTATTTAATAATCAGAACATGATCTGGAAACAAATGGTAATTTGCTAATTTTATTATAATGTATGTTTTATACCAGTAATGTTTCAACATTGGAGTATACGATATTGTGTATAGTAGATTTTCCCACCTAGACTTTCACAATGAAAAATTGCCACCCCCCCCCCAAAAAAAAAGCGACTATTAAGTGAGTAAACACGGTAATCTGAAAATTTCGGCAGGGTTTACCTAAAAAGATTTTTTAAATTGCGGGGTCGGAAATACCGAACTGAGAAAAAGGGTGAGAAATCTCCTGATTTGTTGCATTTGTTTTCAAACAAATGCAACAATTTGAGAAATAAAAATTTCGCGATGTGAATTTATAACATGAAAATTGTTTTTATAAAAGAGATTAGGAATAATACACAAATGTAAATTGCTTCGGTATGATATATTCTGGAATTAAACCTTCCTCTCTCATTTATAGTTTTGAATTTACAACATTAGATTTTTTTGCATTTAAATAAATATGTGTACTTTAGCAGTGAGATAAAAATCCTTTTCTTTAAAAATTCAATTTATTGGTTTTTTTTTTATTTATTCATTTATTTTATTTATTTATTGTTATTATTATTATGATGATTTTGGCTATGACAAAACCACACAAAAGCTATTTGCCTTAGGCCAGAGGTAGCAATGATGAAAAATATTTTTTTAGACACAAATTTTCCAACATTTATTTCATTTTTTAGGATACTCTGGCTGCAATTTGCAATTCTACTTCTATTTAATACATTGATATGATCAAAATCACACAAATAGAAATTCACGGAAAATACTTTATTTTGCTGTTTAGTCATGCAATATTTCAATTTAAGTAATATATGAATTAGATAAAGTAATTAAAAAACTTTGTAAAAAACACACTTCTTATGTGTGTTTTTTACAAAGTTTTTTAATTACTTTATCGTTTAACACCAGTTTTTTGAGTGTTTTTTCAGTAATATATGAATTATTGGCAAAATTAGCTTTTAAGAACCAAATATACTTAAAATGATATTATCACTTGCAAAAGATAGGGAAAGCATACAGAAGTTTAAGCATGTCTACATATCTTGGATAAAAGAGAGATTGCAATAATTAATGTGCATTTCTCCCTTTTTTTTTTTTAAAGAAAGAAAAAAAGAAAAAGGAAAAACATTTAACACGTTTGTTTTTCTGTCTAGTATCAGCAAATTAAAAATATTTGTAGAAATTATTGCTATTATTATTATTATTGTTGTTGTTGTTGTTATTTTGATAAAATGAAATATAGGTATTTTTATTATACTACTTTGAATATGGGTATCAGCAGATTTTTTCCCCCCCTCAAGTATCATCCTAGTTCATTTTCAACTGTTTATGCGTCTGTGTATCACACAACACTAATAACATAAAAGCTCTCATGCACACAATTATAATTAATTGTAACTCCACCACCAGCATTATAATCTTTTTTTCCCCCTGATCACCCAAGCACTATATATCAGAGTGGGTTTAAAAAATATCTATTACGTTTTATTGCTTTATGGGACATTTCTAAGATAAAAACAGCCTTATTTAAAAAGAACAAAAAAGCATGTAGATATTGAATAAATATTTAACTCACTTAAAAGCCCTGATCTTTCTAATTTTTGGGTCCTAAAAATGCATTGGACATATGAATTTGTGAATATGCAAGGACATCATATATACTGATTATCAGAATTTTTAATTTCAGGGCATATTTTAGAAAATTTGTGTGTGTGTGTGTGTGTTGTTTTATAAGGCACTCTGCTTAAAATAATATATTTTAAAGAATTTCCTATCCATAAAAACGTTTCTGAATTAGACAATTAAGGAATTTCTGCTTGGCAAGAAGAATCTTAGTATGAATTGAGCATCATTTGAATTGCAACACACCAAATATACTGTAATTCCCGCCTCCTATAAATTTGCTGTGAAAAAATTACTCTTGTAGATAGATACCTTTTTCCCTCCCTCTGCAGCTATATAGATCTGTTAGAAAATGAGAAAGAAAGAGTGAAGAAATATTTTGACATTCCCCTATACACTTTCAACCTACCGTGTTTAATTTTTTATCTGTCATATTACAATAATTGGTAAATAATTTAAATCAAAATTAATTTTTTTAGACCTTTCTGATGATTCCCGATTGGTGAAAATATCCAACATCCTTGTCTGTCACCACCACTAAAAATATAATTTAAGACAATAATACAAAACGTTAGGAAAATTAGAACAACTGTTAAAAAATCAGAACATTTTAGGACAACGAGAACTCCGACTCCTGAAGGGGAGAGGGGATGCCTGGCGCTGAGGACTTTTTAAGACTTTAAATATATGTGTGAGTGTGTTTCTAAGGAAATTTGTCACGGTCCTTTGGAACTTTTATTTCTGAATCTTTGCTCTTAATTAAATAAATGCAGAAAGCTCCGATACTTTTCTTCGCATATGTACACAACTGTTCCTTTTATTACCAGTAATTCTCGGTAAAAAAACTCTCTTTTTCTGAGGATTTTTCCTGCCTTTTGATCATCATAAAACAGCACTAAATAATTTCTCCCCCCCCTTTTTTTATGAAGAATATGTTCTTTCTCAACGAAAGAACATATTCTTCATCGCTCCGAATCAAAACAGGGGTATCGCCTGCTCTCAAACAGAAGATAGCTAAATTTATAGCACATAAACAAACACCGGAAAGAAAATTTTCCAACTCAAATAATTCTTCAAAATGCTTGAAAACCAAACCGAAGAACGCTGTTACAAACCCTGTGTTCCGTTTGACATCGTAAATATTTACCATCACCGAAACAAACATATTTTCTCTCGTCTACATATACTCTCTCGAACAATCGCTTTCCTTAACTGTTAAAAAACCGCAAGTCTTTTAAATGGTTATTCTCTGGCAACACGTAACTGCGTTAAAGCCGATCGTTTTGGCGCAGACGATTTACCAGCGGAATTGCATAACGAGTCCCCGGCGGCTGCTCATTCGTTTTCTGGCGCATTTGGAACGACCGCGTAGCACTCCCAGCGGTCGTTCATCAATGAAGAACCGCCCCCAGAAGACTCTTCAAAATGGGCTGTGGTGTTCCAAATATGATGTCTGGCCGTATTATGTGCGAATACATGGAGAAGAGGGTGGGGGGAACTTTCTTATTTTTTTTTTTTAATAACATAAAGAACTGGTATATTCAATACATTTTTTTTTCCATCACGAAATAATATATACAGAATCCCTTTTCTTGATTGAGATTAAAAATAAATTAATCTCCAGATTAGTTTTTCTTTTGGGTAATTTTATTGTTTTTAATTTCCTTTTAAAGGCAGCTCTTATTTAAAATGATGCCATTATTATTTTTTTTTACATATAAAATTAATGCTTGGCGAAAAAAAAAATTAATATGAATTGCAGATAATGTTTAATCATTTCAAAGGAATATTGAAAGGTAATGAAAACACCTCCCTCCTTCCTAAATTTTAATTTAATTTGTTGTTGTTATTTAAGATAAAACAGTTTTATCCGTCAATTTAAGCAAGAATTTTTGCAAATATGATAAACTACAAGTATTCTGGGGAAGAGAGGGGGGGGGGACATAGAATAATGAGTTTTAGAAAGTCACCAAACAAGTTCTAAAAATTTTAAAAAATAATAATAAAATGGCATATCTTTACAATTTTAGTATTTAATATTATGCCTAGCATTACTATCAGTTGAATTTATTTTTCTATACGATGTCTCTGCATTTCGTTATCGTTGGCTAGATTTATTTATTTACGCAAAGAAAAATGGGGAAAAAAAGTTTTAATTACATTATTCTACATTTTGCACATTTTGCACATTGTGTATTTTTATTATTATTAATCAAACTCGCACAAAAGGAAAAAAAAAGTTTTGTAAGTTAATTGTGCTTATTTTACTCTCTCACCAACGAATCCAATATTATGGCAATCGCTCGTTATGTGTAACAGCGAAATCTACAACTTGGACACCCCCTAAGTTGGACAATTTTCTGGGAGACGGAACAATCTCATAACATTTGCTTACACCTCCATAAATTGGAAACTTCTGTTAATTGGACACTTTTAGTGGAAACCAAAACTGCTCTGATTTCCGAGGTATCACTCTGTTTAAAATCGTTTTTTTTTTCGATTAGTCTAATTCTTAAATCGCTTGCAGTCATTTTGGAAAAGTCATTTGCTAAAAAAAAATAATTTTTTAAAACTCAGTGTTTGATAAAATAACTAAAATTTTAAAAAAATTATCATGTTTGGCAAATTATAGCTGTTTTGGTGCTTAAGACTTGATTAAAAACCGATTTTTCTAATGCATTCCCCCCCCCCCGTCCTTTTTGCTTTCCGAATACGCACCATGCAAGGAAAGTATTTTAATCATTAAAAAATTTCTCTTGAGCTCAATTTTGGTACAAATATTATAGGTCACCATCGCACGACCGGTATTAATTTTGGTGTGCATGAACGATTTTTTTTTTTTTTAAACAGGGCTACCAAAAAAAAAAAAAAAAAAAAACTTTTACATTACGGCCTATGAGTGAATATTCTTGAAAGTGCGCTAGCGTCTAAAGTTTAGACGCTAGCGCACTGTTTAGACTCTAAACAGTGCATTCAATTGAGCTCAAATTTGGTATTTATATTATAGACCTACTTTGCACAGATATTGATTTTGGTGAGTATAGGACTTATGGCTCTTTAGGTGACTATGAAAAAGTATTCTTATACATTACGGCCTTCAATCAAATTATTGTACATTTGATTGCAGGCCGCTGATTGCATCAGAAGCTAAAGCACTTTGAAAGTGCTTTAGCTTCTGAACATTAATCCGAATGAGTTGAATCAAATTTATTTAAACGCTTGGTAAAGATAAAATCTTTGGAAGTCGAGGGGAGTCACTCCAGATTTTTTCTTTTTTCGTAAGAGTGCGTTTTATTTCTGTTTGATCATTTTTTGAATCACTAGGCTGGTTTTATGAATATTTATTTTATTTTAGTTCTTTTTAATTATAATTAATTAATTTTATATATTTTCTAAAATCACGCAAACAGAATTAAACGTCTTGAATTAAAGAAATCCTATATACAAAGCGCAAACCAGATATATTTGTACTGTTTTTTATGCTATTAAAATTTGCGTATATTTTGTCTGTAATCCAGTGGAACCTTCCTTAAGTTGGACATCTGCGGTTCCCACAAAAATCGTCCCACTTATAGAGGTATATTTCTATACGTTCCATTTCTCCCAAAAATGACCACGTTCCGTTTCTCTCAAAAATGACCAACTTAGGGAGGTGCTCATCTAACATAGGGGTGTCGAACTTGGGATGCTACAAAATAAAAATTTCTATCCAACTACGGAAACATTTTTAAAAATCTAAACGAAGTACAATTTTTAATATTCAAGGTATTTATGTATAGTGCTCACTCAGTTTTCCACACAGTCCTGATTGTTGAAATATTTCTTTCACTTTGTAGTAAATTTTATTTTTAAATTTAAGAATTGCCCGTTAGTTACTGGCAGTAACTACTAAAAACTTTAATTACTTTCCAATTTCATTTTTGTAACTGCAATTTCTTTGTATACAGGGTCACTTTACAAACTTATTTATTTATTTATTTATTTATTTAACTGTACAGCCGCTTACAAAATGTATGGCATAAACACTAACATCATATCATATTAGAAATCTTTTTCCTTTTGAAATGTATATAAAATCATAGTAGGGAGTATATAGAGCTACTCTCTCTGCATTATTTTCATATTTATAACACTAAGTATTAATAAAATTATATAGGAAATTAAACAATTTTTACAAATAGTACTGCTGAATATTCTGGGCCACTTCTGACAGCGACTTTTTTCCTTTCCAATTTTAATATTATTCGTGCACTAACGTGTGTTTTTTCCCCTTTTATTGAAGACTCCTTACCCCCGTTATTGAAAATTGTTTTATTTATTATTTTTTATATATCAGCAATGCAAAATTAATATCTGATAGCAATTTTTCCTTTCAACCAGTAAAATGGATTTGGGGAATAATTTCATGCCTAATAACACACTTATCGGAAATTTTACAGAACTTTACTTGAAATTTGACGACCGACAGAAATGTTAAAATGTAAGATAGAGGCTTCTTACATTTAACATTTTTCCTAGAATAGTTTAGCTGTAACACATCTGAAGCTACAGAACAAAAATTCATGAATGAAAAAATTATTGTTTCAGTAAGTGGCTTTGCTCCTCAATATAGCTCGTATTATGCTATAAATCACATAGCAGTAAAATGACACAAATAAAAAATATTTTCGATCCACTATTAAAATCCAAAATTAATTTTGTCAACACGCTATTTTTGGCTGTTCTACGGCAGCATGCAATTCATTTCATCACTATAATCCGTTTAGTGTATGTAATCATAATCAGAGTTTGAAAAATGATTGTAAGAAAATATCAATAGTTTAAGTATATTTGTTAAATGTTTAGAGACACTACTCGCCCCAGTTTTATCATTTTTACTAATCTCGACAAATATGTTCGATAATATCATAATCATTTGTTTAACTTCCGCTTTTTCTGTTTACGACAACATCCGATTTTCCCTAAACCGGAAGAGCGTTAGGTGGCATAGCAGTTCGTACAGGGGATTGTAGATCCCGAGATTTAACAAAAAAGTCTTGAAGTGAAGTCTTTTAACACTTACATATAAACTATAGAAACTGTATTTCCGAGTTGAACCTGAACCTAGTGTTTTTTAAATTATTTAAGTCATTTTATTTTTTCTGTCTTTGTTTGTACAAGAAATAAATGGGAAGTGAACAGATTTCGAGAAACATAGACTGGCATAGACATGACCATAAAAACAAAATAATATATATATATATATATTGTAGTAAAGTGTGTGGGAAATTATTTCGAATTGTTGTGGCTGTGTTGCGTGTTGGCAACAGTTTATTTGAGTAAAAGTTTCTTTTATCAGAATGGCAACACTTCAAAATCAGGCATCAGAAAGTCAGACATCTACGTTGTAGCATGAGTAACCATATACTTATAATATATTTTAATTCAATAACCAATATACAAAACTAAACGATATTTTGTGATAAGAAAGGTATGTCCAGAAAAGTCACTTTTTTTTAGCATGAGTTACTAAGCAATTTTGATTAATATTTCAAAAAATTAATTAGTTGTAAGATTTATAATGATTTTATTGAAAAAAGAAAAACAATTTGTAATCAGCTTTAATATTGTTAAAAGAAAATAAATACATTTATTATTTATTAAAAAAATGTTGCATGAGTTGCCCATGGAATCACCCAGACTCAACGTATTAAACTCAAAGTATTCAGAAAAAATAACGTGGGGAAAGTGTAAAAACATCTTAGTTTTTATGTTCAATAAACAAGGCTACAATGAGATCGTCATTTTTTTTCATCTTAGTCTGGTGAATGAATCAATACTATTAAGAAATCTTTAGAGAAAAATTATTTAGACATTTTTTCATCGTTGTGACAATAATTTCATTCTAATTTAATTTTCCGTGTAAAATTATGTTATTTTATCTCATTTAAAACCTTAGTTAATTTTTAAACGCAGTCAAGTAAATTTAAGCGAAAATTTACTTAAGAGAAAGCTACAGAAAAAATCTGTAGATTTTTAATCGAAATAAATCTACAGAAGGTAGGTTTCGCCGTGATGTGATATTAAATTTTAGAAGTTTGAATATTTAAATGTCTCTGCACGTATATTTATGGAACACAATACCCTTAATAAAATTTATCCTAAAATAACTCAGTGAAAACCATGGTTCAAAATTTTCTTATATTTTTCTAAAAACGTGTAATTTCTAGTGAATACGTTTTATCTTGTTTCCTTTTGTTTTATTTTATAAAGCTGATAATATTTATTTATTTGTTTGTTTATTTTTTTTTACAGAGGGGAGTGAAATTTGAGTTCCTTTTTCCCCCTTTTTTCATTATTTTTTTAAGAGTATTATTAAAATGAAGATTTGGCTGGTAAATATTTTAATATTTTAAGATTAGTTTGTTGAGCTTTACCCACCCTAAAAAAAAAAAAAAATAAATAAAAAATAAATAAAAATAAAAATTACTTGATATGCTTGTCCTTGCAGTTATTCTACAATTTTGGATACTACATTTCAATGTTGCACGCATTTTTATTTAAAATGTATTAAAAATGCTATGGTTGATTTTATCGATTATACTTGATATTAATTACTTGCAATTATAACAAAATACTTAAAATATTCATAAGTAATTGTCATATTATCAAGAGCTAAGATATATATATATATATTTATATATTTATGTATATATTAAACATGTTTATATATATATAGACATATATATATAAACATGAATGTATAGCTGAAAGTAAAAGCTAATGTACTTTTATAACTTTATAGGCTGCTGCTCGGCCTTATAACTATGCGCATTTTTTTACGAATGCGTTGCTTACTTACGTAATAGTCGCCCTCGCATAATAGTTGCAGTCCTGTTTGAAGAAGAAAAAATAGCTTTAGAGTTAGAATATTATGTAGTAAATTTCCCCCGCATAATAGCCGCACCTAGATTTCCACCATGAAAAATTGGGAAAAACAAACAGTGTTTCATTTCGAAGTATAAACAACTAGAGCACAGTTTGAATTATCACATTACTTATAACTAAGTTATGATTAAAACAATTAAGAATTAAACTGATCATTTAAATAATGCAAGACATATTTAGTAAGGTAGGAATTAGAGAAAAATATTCGTACCACACCATAAAACCTTTGTACATTGGACACTTTCGATCTCCCACAAAAAATGTACAAATACTGCAAGCATGCTCCGTTCCCAAGAAAATGATTCAACTTAGGCAATTGTAATGAGAAAAAGGTTTTGCTTGTCTTTCTCATTCAGGTGTTTTTATGTGATGCTTAGCGCGACTAATGGACATGGCATTATAGTCTAACTCTTTTAGCTAGCTCTCAAGTGGATGAATATTTTATCTTCTTCCACAAATTCTCGTAGGCGGGCCTCATCAGCCTCAGGCCGGCCAGAGCGCTCTGCTTCTTAAATATCCTAGTCCTCGTTTTTGAACTTTGGGTACCAAATCTTCACAGTGTCATGAGATACAACAGTAGTACCTTAAACTGTACCAGGGGCGTAGCCAGAAATTTTTCATGGGGGGGGGGGGTTACGACTACTACAACTCATATATATGTATACGCGTGTGCGATAATGTAGTGAAGAATATACATTTTGCATGGCAAAAAATTCCTCATGGGGGGGGGGTTATGACCCCCCTAACCCCCCCCCCGTGGCTACGCCCCTGAACTGTACACATGATTCAGTGTCATTCTGTAGCTGACTTTTTGAGACAGCACTGAGAGTAAACGATGAATCAATCTGGTAGCGTGGTAGTTCCATTTTAGACACCTTATACTTAATCATAACGATATTATTTTACAGATTTCGCAACACAGTTCTCTTAAACAAGCCTTTTCTTTCAAATAACAAAAATCGTTTTACAAAATATTGGCAAAGACACCAACGGGAACTGCTTGGGCAGGCAATACTTGGAGTGGCGGAAAACTTTCGTTACAACCTAATATTTATAAGCGCGGTTAATGTAAACAACTTTTAAGTCACGGAGCTTACTTTATTTTATTTATTTATTTTAATTTTTAAGATTTGAAAATACATAGAAAAGGGTGAAGAAATTGAATAGTTGGATTATGTCAGTTGCTGAAAAAAGACTGATGTTTTGGTCCCACCCACCCACAAACATTTCTCCCCTTTCCCCCATGCTCTGTGGTTCTGTCTGTGGAGACACGCGCCAAGACATGCCAATCATTTCCCGTTGTTCCCTGGTGATTATCTGAATCTGGGTAATTTTCAACTAGATCTGGACCAAGATACAGACACCGGACAACGGTTTGGGCAGTCCTTGACTGCGTTCTGATCTTTGAACCGTGAAAGTGGGTTCAATTGCGTCGCTTGCAGGCAAAAGGCCACCCAGGTGATTTTTCATCGCTCAACAAAAAGGCATGGTGTTCTTTTCACGAAAGTCAACTCTCACTTTTTGTGTATCGTTTCTTTGAACAAGAAAGTCATCAGAAAGACCGCACCATTCTTTGGCTCCTTTGGCTAGTGGTATGAAGCCCCTGCTGTCTCCCACCTCTTCTTTATTCTATGATGTAACATGGTGCCAGATTGACATCCATAGTCTGGCCTCCTTCCACTCCCAGAATGATTGAGCTACACTGGAGAAATTGTTGAAAAAATACGCAAGAAACGCGTGCAGAACTGAGTAATCAGCTGTGAGAATTGACGTGAATTATGATTACGATTACATCTAGTTTTCAAAAAAGACTGATTAGTTACCAGCAAAGGCCATCAAGATGCATTAATCTTGATGAAATAGAAATATTAAAAACTAATGATAAACTCAGAAATCATGCAAATATAATATTAGCAGTAAAGGTAGATAACAGCTTCTGTTTACCAACTTATGAGATAAACATATGATTTAGGATTTCATTGAAATCTTAATCCACGTAGTTTATAGCCTCACCATGGCACAGTGGTTATGTCACTGAAAATGGTAGACGGCCTAAGTGTGAAAGTCCCGGGTTCGGGAAAGTCCCCAGACCGTTAGATCGCGCGACTGTCAGTCTAACGGTCTGGAGTTTTGGTAGGTTTTCTCTAGTAAAGTGAATACGCGTTAGAACACCCCTTAGAGAGTCCTCCTACCATGGCGGATGGCCTTAGCGTTGCGTTGTCATAATCACACAAAACCACGTAGTTTATAAGTACTAAACACTTTTGAAGCTTGAAAAGTTTTAGGTGATTATTTAATTTTATTATCCCTCCCCCCCCCCCCCTTCCACCAAACCTATAGGTTCAAAATTTCTCCTAGCAGTCTACAACGATTGTGAAGGGCAAAAAATCGCTTTAAACAACACATCTGATGACGTGAACTGCAAAACATGTAAAATACTAGAAGGCACAAAAATTTAAAAGCTCCTTTCGGAAAACTAACAATTTTTCTACGCATAGATGACACCATCCGAATACTCATTTACAGAAGGGCATTCGGGTCCAGATAATAGTTGCAAAAATAGCCCAGGTTAAATACTTTCTGCCAATTTTACATTTTGTATTCATGAGAATTTTTTAGTGCCAACCGTATAGGTTGTTAATTGAATGACATTAATTATCCTAATTGAGATGAAATATAACGGGTTATTGTAAAACATTTCTTCCGGTGCCCAATGAAAAATGAATAAATAAATATCAGTGTGTTCTTCATGACTTTAATGGTTATTTTTAATAAAATATTTATGTAGGAAAAATGTTTGAAAAAGATGGTGTATGGATGCGCATTAAAAGTATCAAACAAGGAAATTTTATGCAGAAGATTCTTAAAACTTTTATGCTCAAGGCGTCTGGTTGTGTAAATTGGTTCCGGTTTCCTTTTGCTGATTGTTAGTGTGGACCCAACCCATCGATTAAAAAAAAAAAAATCTTATTTAGACATCTGAATAATTAATCAGTTCAGTTATCTCCTTTTGCTACAAGATACAACAAGCACTTACGCCGAGCCGAAGAGGTTAGACGTAAGACTTGTGCCAGGAAGCAACTATGGGCACAGAAAGGGGATCCCAACCGCTGTGTACTTGTGAAAACGAACATATTAAACCGAATAAGGCGCTAAAATATTTTTTATTTTTTCGATCGCTGACTATGGATTCAGAAATTTTTAAAAGGGGGGGGTGTAGTAGTGGATCCAAAGGCAGAGAAGATACCCCTTATGTACATTTGAACCTAAAAAATGTCACAAGTCTTTTAAAGTATTCAACCGACTATAGAACTTAGGCGTAACTTGTTCACTCTCATCGTTGAAAAGACGCAATGGAAAGGACTATCTTTCTGTAAACAGCATTGCTTCCGAATATGGGTCTTCCAATTTATCGCCGGAACCCATGAATTTCTCAAGCAGAACGCTGGGCCTCAGCAGAGCATGCAAAAGTCCAAGCTAGGAAGCAACGCTGGTTGCTAAAGGGGAGTCTTATCTTCTGTGTCTTTCCAATGATTACAGCCAACAGACTAAGCATGGGTGTAAGATTAACCCTATGAGGCGCAACCCTTTCCCAATGCTGAAAAAAGGGCAGCCGTTGCCATCGCTCGACAAGATGGCGGACGATCGAAACGTTCATCGCGTGCCACAGTTCTAGAGACCCTTTTTTGACGCAGCTGGCTGTGCGCGAGCACAGCCAGCTGTCGTCAAAAAAGGGTCTCTAGATCTGTGGCACGCGATGAACGTTTCGATCGTCCGCCATCTTGCTGGTAGTTAAGTCGAGCGATGGCAACGGGTGCCCTTTTTTCAGCATTGGGCAATCTATACAGCTGTTCTCGCGTTCTTCCATTTTTCGGCAGATGTCAGTGCTGTTAAAAATAATCGTGACAATTTTTTTACGGAAATGACGTGCTAAAAAGCAAAGGATTCTCGTGGAGTTATGTCACCCGCAACTCTTTTTATAGAAATCAAATCTATTCTTCGTGACTGGCAGCAGTCAAAACGTCAGAGTTTCGCGTTGCCAGAGCGGCAACACTGCGCGTTAAAGGGTTATATACGAATTGGGGATTTATTAAAATGACCCAACTGATAAAATACCCCCCGTGTCCCTGAATCTCCATAATGGTGACGTTCCTGCATCTATGCACTGCGTCGAGTATTTCCTCTTTTCGGCACCTCTCTTTTCAAACGATTCACAGATTCCGTAAAAAAAGTTCTTTTTAATCATCTCGACTCGTCACCTCCTTATCGGGTCCTTCTGATGGAAAATTAAACCGCGATATCCTTTTGTTCCTGGGGGCCCAAGTGCAAGACTTAATGTCGTAAAAACGTTACGAAAAACAAGCCCGACACAGACGCAAATCTGCCGGGAGATTTACTGCCCCGCAAATATGTGTATCTTGTTCAAACAGGACGGCCCAAGTTGCATTGCTTGCCGCCAAAACGGGCCGACTGATAAGAGAAATCCGATTTTTTGATGAACTTTTTTTTTCTTCTTTCCTGCGGGCTTGATCTCTTTGTACCTGCACACCGACGTTGCTAAGCCGAGGGATACCAAACTATAATTTGTGAGGTCGGTCTGTGAACCTGTGATTCGGTTCGAATTATGATGCTTCATATTTATTTGTATCAATGGCAGCGGCTCGTGACCCATTTCTTCAGATATGTGCTGCCCCCTCCCCCTCCAAAAAAAAAAAAAAAAAAAAAAGTCTATTCGAGTCTGTTAACCCTTTGAAGCTCAACCCTTTCCCAATGCTGAAAAAAGGGCAGCCATTGCCATCGCTCGATTTAATTATCAGCAAGATGGCGGTCGATCGAATAGTTCATTGCGTATGACAGATCTAGAGACCATTTATTTAACACAGCTGGCAGTGCGCGTGCACAGCCAACTGTGTCAAAAAAATGGTCTCTAGATCTGTGGCACGCAATGAACGATTCAATCGACTGTCATCATGTTGGTAGTTAAATCGAGCGATGGCAAAGGTTGCCCTTTTTTTCAGCATTGGGCAATCTATTCAGTTGTTCTTCTATACCAATGCATTTCCATCGTATTCTCCATTTTTCAGCAGATGCCTCTTAAAAATAATCCTGGGAGTTTTACAAATAACGACAATGGGCTAAAAAGTAAAGGATTCTCGTCTAACTATGTCACCCTCAAGTATTTTTACAAAAATCAAATTTATTCTATGAATGACAACAGTCAAAACGTCAGAGTTTTATGGCCTCAGCATGATACAGTGGTTATATCACTGAAAATGGTAGACGACCGAAGTGTGAAGGTCGCAAGTTCGGGTCCCGTCGCACGGTCGTCGATCTAACGATCTGGAGTTTTGGTAGGTTTTCTCCAGATGTAACGTGAATACGCGTTAGAACCCCGTTTGAAAGTTCTCCTACCAAGGCATCCCTCATCTGAGGCAGATACCCCTCGCGAAGGTTTGCCTTAATCACACACAATCACAATCAGAGTTTTATGCCCACACGGAGAGGACACCGCGCGTTAAAGAGTTAAACACCAAAGTTTATGTAGCACCAGTGTATACAGCATATAAGTACTTATTTTTTTTCAAAAGAAAAATCATAAAGATTTTAAACTTTTGCCGATTATGTTAACTTATTAGTCTTTAAAATATTATTCTGTTATTAATCAAAAAGCATAATAGATGTTTATTCTTTATTTTAAAATCAATCTTGTTTAAATAAAATACAATTTCTGGAAAAATTATCGTACATCAGGGAGAGAAAGCAGCAAAATGTTTGAGTTCAAGCGAAGAATGACATTATCTCTTCTGCTAGAAGAATCTGCAGCCAATTCGGTAGCTGTTGGCAAAGCTCACCTTGCTCAGTTGTGAACAACACCATTCTGGGACTAGCCATAAGAACTGCGCAAAGCGAGTTGCTCTGAAGCTAATTCAACCACGCATAAAAGTGGCTCTTGTGATAAATAGACACAGACAAATATGCTAATTTGATCCTCGGATAAAAACATCAAGTCCGGAGAACGTTAGGTAATGTCTTCCTTTGCTTTAGAGAGGCAATAAAAACAGATACTGGCATTGGATATTTTTGTATAGTTTTTTCTTTTTTTCAATTGATCGCATTTATATAGTTTAAAACCTCCTGCAGTTTTTTTTTTTTTTTTTCAATAAAGGCAAATTGTTAAAGGAATTACATTTTATAGTGAGGAACATTGTTGAAGAAAAGAAAGGGCCGGCCTTTTTGTCTCTAATGATGATTCTTCGCCTGGTTTGTATCACTCGCTTTTGCAGAAGAAATGCCATCTGTAGTTGGTTGCAAATCTGATTTGGCATTGCAGTCGGGCCACTGTAAACCCCAAGCGATGAAAGAACCATCTGCGTATACCTGGATGCAGAGCCTGACTAAAACATTCGGGGGCTTTAGGTCATGCCCTTAGCCAGAGGAGAGACTACGGGCCCACTCAACCTCCGAAATTTTGAATTTTCCTTAGCAAAATGTTAAAGATCAAGACTTTCTATGAGAAATTTTGAAATTTCCACTTTTTTGGCTTTCTGAAATTTTTTTTGGTTGCCTGCTTGCATGGAAGTATGAATAAAAATATTAATTTTTTCAATACTGAGGAGACATGCCATGCAAAAATGTTAACGTTTCAAATACAGTTCCTCTATGGAGGTAACGAAACCTTCAAAACAAAATGTTGGTATTTTTTAGAGCATAGATGTTTATTAAAGCATAATACTCTTTTAAATTAATAATTTTAATTCTATTAATTATTTTCCAATTACTATTAATTCAAAGTTTATTTAAATGATTAATAATTTTAATAAGGAATAAATGATTGATTTAATACGACATGAAAAGGATTTCTGGATAGCAAAGGGACCCCAAAGATTTTATCCCGGGGGCCTCGACTTGGCTCTCTGCGCCTCTGAAAACGCCGCCGGAAAAAACGCCACTTTTAATAGTTTTATGATGTAACATAGTCGTTATATGCTAATCGATGAGGAAAGGAGCGTAGCCAGAATTTTTTTTTCGGGGAGGGGGGGTTGTATGAGATATGATTTTGTATTGATAAACTTAATTTCTTATTAACGACAAAAATCTGAAAGCTCTTAATAAATAGGGGGATATATCCCGATATCCCACTCCCTGGTTACGCTCCTGCAGTGACGTAGGAAAGGGGGGGAGGCTTTGTGGCTCGACCCCCCCCATACCTTTGGAGGATGATAGAACCCCCCCCCCCAAACCTACTGAATCGCTACGCTACTGCGCCCCTATCGGGAAATGGGGAGACCTAGAGTTGAGCTATGGCTTATTATTACTGGTTTTCTTTTTATAAGTGCAAGAGTTTATTCTGATTCGTGGTAATTTATCTTGTTGGCTCTTTGTTTTTAAATAATAAGTTTTAGAATAAGGAAGATTTATACGTATATATATTGATATATAAATATTTCTATTTTTGAAAATATTCAATTTGAACATTGGTACTCTTATTTTAAAGATGTCTTTTTAAAAATTAAATTATTCTATTAATAAGTCAAAAACAAGTTTTAAAAAATCTTCTTTAAATTAAATGTTAGTCTAATTGTAATGTTTTTAAACAAATTTTTAAATGCTGAAAAAAACAATAACTTTTTAAAGGAAACTGGTTTAAAATGATTTAAAACTCATTTCTCAAAATGTAAATATTGGCTATGTATAACTGTGATTAAAATTAATAGTTAATTAGTTTTGTTAGAATAGTTTTAATAATTATATGTTTACTATTTTTGATACTGAAAAGCTTATTCCCCCTCACAGACTTTGAACTGTAAGCCTTCTTATGAGAAATCTTAAACTTTCTACATCACCTCATTAATGCAAGGGAGTATATTTTACTTATTGGGAATTTCTGCAGGAGGGCTGTATAAAAAGTAAAAGTTTGTATTTATTTACATTTAATTTCCTGAAAATTTTATTCGACACCATAAAGTAACTTTGTAATTAATTATATATGTCTAATAATAATATTTTCTATAATTATATATAATTAATTATATATGTAATTAATTATATATTATATAAGATCAATGAAAACCGTAGATCAGTGCTTTTAAGACAACCTCTCTAATAGGAATTGGAAGGAATTATGATTTCTGATTAATATTAAAAATATAAAACTTTTTATCTTCAGTGTAAATTATGATGAAATAAGTTATTTTGATTTTGTGTTTAAGGTCCTTAAATTAAGGAAGATATGCACGAGGGCTGTCTGCTTAATTAAGGCATGCCTTGGGCGGAGAACTTTTTGAGGGGCTCTAACGCTTATTCAAGATACAACTGGAGAAAACAGTCGCGCCGTAGGCCAGAACCCTAGACCTACACACCTCAGCCCTTTACCCAATTGTCAGGAAATTAGTAGAAAGTATTTATATTATAATGCAAAAGGTTAAAAATAATTTTTTAAGCTTTATAAGATAAATTTATATCTTATAAAGCTCTTTCCCTTGCCTGTCTTTTATATGCAAAAAAAAAAAAAAAAAAAAAAAATCCATTAAAATATGAAAAAAATAAATCCTTATCCCCCCCCCCCACACACACCTATGTGTTAATTAAAATCCCAGTTAGGGGTTTTATTTCTTTGATATCTTAACACTTCCATGTCATCAGAGTACCTGCATGCAGTTTTGGGGTCATAGCCCCCTGAAAGCTTCATTTACTATTAAGTAATTGGCAATCTTTTTTTTTTTTTTTTTTTTTAACGGAAACCAAAAGCTTTCTAGGAAAGTCTTCCCCCACCCCTCCTTAGCGCCTACCGAATTATGCCCAAATTGACTTATTGAATTAGACATGTGCTTTCCCCCACTTCTGGAAAACAAAGTACATTAAACCTCATAATTCAACTGAATACCCCATTCCACCCCCACCCCCCCATTTTCTGCAAAACAAAAGAAATTTATTTCAAGTGGCGGCCCTATACTGTCATACCTTGTTGTACATATTGTCACAAGGAACAAATTTTTGCTGTAAATAAGGAAGGGCCACCTTTGTTCAACAAATTTTTAACATAAAGTCCATAAAATTCTAATTCTCAGAAGTTTTGCTTCAGATGAGGTCAAGCTCCTGAATACTCCATAGAATGGTTTAGACCATAACATGACATTTCTTCCATTCCTGAATACAGTGTGAACAAGCACTTTATCACAGCGGCGTGCGTTGCAAAATTGCATCGATCTATTTATTGTCATTCACGTTCTTGTGCTAATTTTTTTTTCTTTTAAGAGCGTAAAACTATTTTAATCAATTAATTTTGGGGCCCTAGGCCGAGCCTGTGCGGTAATCAGGGCCTGCCTTGATGAGTTTTCTGGATATTCCTAGGATATGAACTTACAATACCCCCGAACTAAAATCCTAGGGGCACCAGTGGCTGTAGCTCAGAGTCTCTAGTTAGTTATAAAAGTCTCTTACTCGGAATATATATGATTATTTACTTCCTTTTTTATTTTTGTCAGTCTCCCGATCTGAAATTATTACAAGTGAATAATTTTTATTATTAGATCATTAATAATTCGACTTTAAATAGACCTTTCCTGTTCTCGTGATGAACTATTCCAAAGTGTGTTTAACGATGAAACGAATACTATTTATTTGCATAAAAGGACGTTTTTACATTTACCATATTGATGCCGTAATCCATACATGTATGAGATAAATTGATGCTTAAGTTTATTACCGTGTTTACTCGCATAATAGTGTCACTTCTTTTACCAATTTTCAATGTAAAAGTCTAGGTGCGACTGTTATTGCGGGGAAAATCTGCTTCATAATGTTATAACTCTAAAACTATTTTTCTGCTTCAAAACGGGGGGGGGGGGGGTTAACTATTATGCAAAGGCGATTATTAAGCGAGTAAACACGGTATTTTATTCCAATTTTATTTTGAACTTTCAAGCTATAACTCTTTTTATCAACATGATATTCCTTTTATTTTGTTGGACGTTCATTTAAAACTATAATAATTAGAATATTGCTATTTAATGTTTTCTAAAGAGTTCGGCAATATGGTAGTTCCTTTTCCGTCATATATAATGGAATTGTTACATTACGAAATCTTCATTTTCACAACTTTAATGTCAACTTAAATGTCATGGTTATTAAATATCGAGCTTTATTATTTTATCATTCCCTCTAAGCATCTCTTTCTTAATGGCAGTTTAAGATTAATAACTATAAATCAGGCTTGTTATAAATTTCCTTTTCAAAATTCAAAATCCTTTATATCTTCTCATTTTCAAAGTTAAAAGCCTCCGAGATTTCTTATGCATACATTTTTATCATGTAATTTATTGATCACTGTTGATAAATTCATCGCATTTATTTATCTATTTTCTTAAATGTGCTTGTACATAAAAACCTAAGTAAAACCTCTCTTTTACATGAGCCAGATTTTACATACATTCAAAGCCAAAATATTAATACCTAAATTTACGAACATTTAAAACCGATGTCATCATGCTTTATTTAGGGATGGACGCGAGACGACTTTTTGCGAGACGAGACAGAGATTTATAGCTATCTTTGCGAGACGAGACAAACATTTTTAACATTACAGTTCAGGAATTTAGCGAGACGAGACAAAGCTTTTAGGCTGTTTTGCTGGACGCAAGACGCCTATTTTTCGTCTTGCGTCCATCCATAGCTTTATTTCGTTGACCAATATTGCATACGGGGGGGGGGGGGGAAGGCAAGCACCCACCTGCCCCTCTATATGGGCTCTGAGTAAATGTAAAGGTGCTATTTAATTTGATTTTGGGTCCAGATTTCTGTAATCCGGTTTAAAGGGCATGAGTGCATATTGAGTGCCCTTCCCCCTTCCCGCCTTTTACACCCACACACAAATATAAACTCGCTTCCCACCGTCGCAAAGGTGCGAATGCAGCGTTTTTCTTTCTGTGTCCATCGTTATTTAACGGCCTCTTTACTTCTACTGAGGCCCGTAGCGTACGCATTCAAAGACCTGTGCCGGGAAGCAATGATGGACACAAAAAGAAATCACTCAATAGTCCAGTGCTCCAAGTTTAGTCCAGATCCGACGAACGGTCCAGGAGCCCTTACCTATAGCGAATACAGATACATACAGACAGGAAAGTTCTTATTTTATATATTTAGATTATTGCATTATTTTAGTGGGCTTTAATAATACTGATTTCACTTAATGTTAATTTGAGAATAGGATTAAGAATATGATAAATATATGTACATACGGTGAATGTGCATGTTAAATCTGCAGGGCCTTTTTTATCATCAATTCTCGCTCTTGTTCAACGAAACAACCAAATGAAATAACTGCCGAATTATAATGAATTTAATGAATTAAGCTATTTAAAGAGTTTAATTATTTCTTTAATTGTATATTTTCAAAGGAAGTGCTTGTTCATGTAAAAATGTATTATTTGTATATTAATACATTTGTAAAATAGTTCATACAAACATGCATTATTTGTATGAATATTTTACACTGTAAAATTTTGTTGTATTTTGATACGAATAGAAATAATTATAACAAAACAATAGTTCAGAATTTTTTAAAACTTTATTAATTTGTGCGTGTGTGTGTGTGTATTGGGAGGGGGGGGGAAGAGAGGTCTTGCAAAAACAGATAAAATGTATGATGATTTATCTGGAAGCATTTGCGGTCAAATGAATAAAATGCATAAGATATTCAAAAAACTCTTACAATGATACACATAACTATAAATAATTTTCAGATTTAATTTTGATATACTAAGCCGAAGTACTTATTAGGAAAAATAAAAATATATTTAAAAGATTAGTTTTTTTAATAATTTTTTTTTTAACTTGTCATGTTACTGAGAAAGTGAATAAAACGTGAATGTGGCACAAGTTATACATAACGTGATTTAAGTCAATAAAACTGACCGGGGACAAAACTAAACTAAAAAAAGTATTAGGTTGTAACGAATGTTTCCCGCCACCGCAAACTTCGTCAGCACACAGTTCGCGTTGGCGTATTTGCTCATATTTTGTCAAACGATTTTTGGCATTTGAAAGAAAGAGGTTTACTTTATAACACTGCGTTGTGAAATCTGTAAAAAATATAGTTATCATTAAGTATAAGGTGTCTCAAATAGAACTATTACTCTAGAGGATTAGAACCATCATTTACTTCCAGTTGTGTTTCAAAAAGTCAGCTACAGAATATCAACGAATTATGAGTACAGCTTTAAGTACTATTGTTGTATCATGTGACACTGTGCAGGTTTGGTACCGAAAGTTCAAAAACAGTTATCTAAGGAGTTAGAAGTTAGTATTTCAGGCAGATATGGCGGAAAACTTTCGTTACAACCTGATAGTTTTATTATCTTAATTTATTTTTAAGTTCATATATACTTTAAAATATAAGCATACTAATTTTATTATAAAATAAATTTATTTCATTTGCGATTAGACTGTATAGCTAAAGATTTTTTTTTTCTTTTTAAAGCATACCCAGCTAGAAAATGTTTCCAAAATATAAATATAAGCTATAAATTTTTCAAAAAAAAAAAAAAAAAAAAAAAAGGGCAAACATTTTCTAGCTGGGATTTTTTACACATTTTGAATGAATTTTCACAAAATCTCAAATTCTAATCCAATTTTTAAAAAAACTCTATGGTTATAGTTTAAATTGTATGAACACCTATCTTGTCACTAAATTTCGTTTTACTCGTTTAAATCGTTATTACGTGATAAGCGAACAAAAATTTAAGTTTATTGATCCCCTATCATGCCATCAAATTTTATTTCATTCGCTTCAGTCAGTGTTAATCCTTCTGCACTGTGGAATGGTACTATTACCAGAATTCAATATCAGAGATACAAAAGAAGGAAGATTGCCAGTTATTGTTCCATTTGGTGACGGAAAACGGCTCATGAGTTGATTGGTCAAAAATTACAAAATTCTATTAGGAAAGAGCAAAAACACGGTGTTTTACGTCTTAACACATTGGTATCTGGAAACTAATGTTCAGATTTTAAGAAATGAAACAACTGCTTTAACGATGTTGTTCGAAAAAATCATGTGGTTTTGGTATATAAGTAGAAATAAACTAATTATGTCAGGCACTTCAAAATTTTGAAACTGTCTCTTTATAAGCTGTTACATACTGAAATAAACGATAAACCTGTATCATTTTCAAAACTTTTAGAAAAAAATTTTAAAAATCGGAAATTTTCGCAAAACGTGTCACTCTTCGAAAAATCTTGCACCTCAGATCCATGTTTAAGAATTTTTTCTGAAAATTTCACAAAAGGCACAGCTTTTCCGCTTATTACAGTGTAAAGCAGCTTCTGAAGAACCATCTGAAATTTTTTTGAGACCATGGTGCAATTAGTTTATTCCAATTTGTGTACCAAGAGTAAAACCAGAGTTTTTTTTTCTTCGAACTACAGCCTTCGTGCATGTATTCTCTTAGAACAAAAAATACATAGAGAAATGTTGTTTTGCCAATTATGCTCCCCCTCCTCCACAGAAACACTATGCGCATGCTACTGTTCAATTTAAACAATATTCTTTACGAAATTTAATGCAAGGGGGCCATGCCATAAATCAAGATACGACTTGGGACTTGGGACTCTAAAATGCATACTGACTCCTTCTATCCTATTTACTTGACAAATGCCGTCAAACATTACGCCATCCAAGTGTACGTATGTATTGTTATGCACAGATGCGAGGGATGCAAATAGGGCACACGAGAGGGCACGATCGCTCCCCCCAAATTTAACAAGCATTTTATTCATTCCATGTTCTGGTTTTAATGCACCAAATCTCGCATCCCCAAAAGAAAAACTGGAATGCCGCCCTGCATAGATGCACTGTATTTTGCAGCATAAATGCCTTTTTAAAACGTATTGCATAGTCTTTGTATGAGTTTTTATTGACATTGGCATTGTTTTGGCAAGTTCTGATTAAACTCGACACTATTTTAAAAGGTAACGCGCAATACTTGCAGTAAAATGCTCTAGTTAACGTATGTATTTCAATCAGTTAATGCTGATTCTAAATATTCTTATTATCTATGGGTTTTTTTTTTTCCCCCTGTGTATCCTTAAGAATTCAGTGTTGTATAACATGGAAAAAAATGCTATTTTCAATATTCATTAATAATAATTGTACTTAATACGTTCCTTAGGATATCTTTTTTTTTTCTTTTAAGAAACATAGAATCTTATTTAAAATTAGTTTTAAACTCAAAAATAAGTTACTCGGAACAAGTAAAGTGAAAATAAGGGAAGCCTTATTTACAAACTAAACCAAACAGGGCCGTACCCAGGGAGGGGGGGGGCAGGGGGGTCTGTCTCCCCCCCTCGAAATTTCAAATTTTGTTAACAAAACAATAATAATGAAGGCTTTTTGGGAAAAATTGAGCCTTTTTCACCGTTTGGTCCCCCCCCCCTCGAAATTTTTTTCTGGGTACGGCCCTGGAACCAAACATTTAAGTTAAGCCTGGAAGTTGATATTTTTGACAGTGTTATAATAACTTTATGTAAGGAGATGAAATGCTGAAGATAGTTTTTGATTCTGAATATGATAGCTATTTCAAAAAGATTTGCTCCCAGAAAAAAAAAATATATATATATGGGTCTTGGGAACGGAAATTCTTTACATTTAAAAATGCACCACCTTAATAATTTTCTTGAACATCCTAAATTGAACTAGGTATTTAACATTTTTGATGTCTCAAAAAAGTATCGACCACACTCCTATAGCCCCGATTACACAATTTATATATTACACATGGGTTTCCTTCATTAGTTACTTGATTGTACATCGCCCCTGCACTTTCCAGTCAATTATACTCTTTTTTTTTAATTAAATATTTCTGAAAGGCTTTACTTCGTATTTTCATTTTTTGATGACGGCCGAAAAATTAGTCTTTTACATCACCAAGCCGTCAATACCTGCTGAAGCACAGACCTCATGAATGTAATCTAGATTTTTGGGCAGATGATATGCGATAATTTATAAAAACAGTCAATAAAGATAATTACATCCTTTAGATGCTATACTGATAGAAATTGAATTAGTCTTAAAAAAGTGTGTACAGCACACAAACTATAAACTGAACACTTAATTTGCATATAAGGGCTTTTATATAGATACAAATTTACGCAATTAATGTAGTGAAGAATTATTGAAAAGTCAGCACTTATATAATTTCTTTATAGTTCTTTTTTTTAAATAATCTTAATGTACTAATCATTTGTTTCATGAATAAAAGAAGAAAAGAAAAAAAGAGAAAGAGGGAGTCAGTTTTATGCGGAGCCTAAAAAACTTTTTGTCTTTTCAGAGGTAACTTTTCAATTTTACGTGAAACTAATAAAAATTATTCTAAGATTAAATATTTTCTTTATAGTAAACTTTCATTTAAGTAGAAAAATATGTTTATTCACAAGCTTACAATTTAAGTGAATCAACACAGTCAATAAGTGCCCCAAGCCTTAACCAATGTTTAGTGATCTTCAATTGTAAGAGAAAGTTGTATAAATAGAAAAGTTTTTATAGCGATTATATAAGGGTAAAATAAATAAACGAATAAATCGCTATAAAAAGAATTATCTTTATATATGAAAGAATTCACTTTTAAACAATACTCATTTGAAAGAACTTCAATCGGGGTATAAAAAAAGAAAAAAACATCGTAATAGAAAGGAATATTTTTGTTAGGAGGTTTTACTATAAAATACTAAATAAACCCACCAATGATTTATTTTCTTTTACATTAACTCGCATTGAATATAAAAATGCAAAATTTGTTTTCTAAATGTTTTGCATTAGATAATTATCACATAAAAAACTTAAAGGAATTATTCATAAAAACTTTCAAGTATTTTAAAAATGTGTCTTATACGTTTCAATTATCAAGAACGACAGTAGAACTATGTAAGCTCATAATTTTGCTTTCGATCGTCAGAAAGCTAGCTGGGATGCAAATGTTATGCTGTAAACTGAACAATTTCACAACTTTCAAATTACGCATGACTGAGACGTATGGTGAAAAAATAAGTACTCTTTCATTCACAAAGAGAGTATGCTTAGTTTTAAAACAGGAAACTTTAGATTCTTTTACTGTATACAAAACAGTCAACAAGAGTATTCTTAAAAAGAAAAAAAAAAGTAGGAGAAGTTACGTTTGAGTTCATGAGTAGTTCAAATACCAATGTTCACTCTTCTTTCCTTCACCATTAGAAATTAGTTAAGTTCTAATTTCAATTTGAGGCGCTGTTAATTCCGTTCTACTCTAGTGTGTCATGAGCTTTATTTAGCCTCTCGTTAATTTTACACTCAAGATTTATCTTTTATCCTGAGCATTTCGTACAGCAATTCCAATTCTTTTGCTAATTGTTTTAGTAGTTGAATTTTAGCTATGTTTTGGTAAAAATAATTATGTTACATATTTGTGGTTGCACTTCATTACCGTCTCTAGTATGGGTATTCGGACAGACTGTGCTATCTGTCTGCCTACAAGCTATTCGGTACGTTTTGTAATGAATATTTAAATTTTAAACTGAATGTACATAATCTACTAGTGATGCATTTAAAAGTTGTATGTATGTTTAGACATAAAAAATTAAATTAAAATTTCTTCCGAGATATCAATTTTTAAAATTTATATTTAAGTTTTTTATTTTAACTTTAAAAATTAAAAATTTTGCCTTTATCTTGTTTAGAAACGTTTCATCTTTGTTTGGTTTATGCCAAAAGATGTTTTTATAGTTTTTCTCAGAATCTTGTTTTTAATTTTTTTCCCTTTTGCACAATACATCGTAAATAGAAAAACGAAACAACAGCCCGAATAGCGAATGGGCTAATGGCACCGTCCGCCCAGATAGCTACGGCCTCATAGCGCGCGATGACTGTAAACAAGAACAACGTTAGAACTTGGTAAATTGTAAGGTACTTACCAGGGTTCGGTTGGCTTTGGTAGGAAGTCTTTGTCATCCATTCAAACTCAGGTCGTGGTAGCTGCGGTGCCTTAGTGACTTGCGTTCGAGCACTGCCCAAGTTGTATTGTACGTGCATTTCTGGCGAGACTGAGCAACTCCTTAAACCATCGCTCGAAACAGCCACAGCTGACTCCGTGCTCCGGCGACCATCGCACTTGAAGTTGGTGAAACCCCGCATATCAGCCGGAGCATGGTCCGGCTGGCCGGCACACTCTTGCTGAATGTCCGCGGAGTTCTTGCCGAAAGCGTGTCCGTTGTAGTCGCCGTAGAACTGGTTCGCCAAGGGATTGTGGCTCATAATCACGAACTGGTCGAATCCGGCCGGCATCCTGTTGTTGGAGTAGAAGTTCGGCCAGGTCGCTTGCAAGGCCTGCTGGTTGCACGATTCCACGCCGTTCTCCATGTGCGACGAGCCGTTGATTTCGCTGTCGGCGTAACTGGCGTAGCTGCTTTGGTATATGCACGACGGAGGGAGCGAGTAGGCCTGCGGACTTCTGTTGTTGAACATCGTTGGAGTTCCGGAGGCAGAAGACAAGCAATGAACGCGCGGTCAGATGGATCCTCCGAAACCAGATTATCACATTCGCATTCCCCCCTATGTCTCAATTTTCTCCAAGCTCTCTGTTTACGTTTTTTTTTTTTTTTTTTCTTTTCCTCTTCTTTCTTGAGCAGAAGACCACTCTCCGAATCATGTGGTTCGATGGGAGATTCAGGATTGGATAAGTATCTTCCTCCCCCGCTGACTCCGCCTTCTAGCATCTCAGCGAATGGGAGGGAAGTTCCCTCTCGTATCTGTTTACTCGGGGGGGCGTGACGTGACACAGACCGCAGAATCAGTTTTTCTTGCAGCACACTTTTGTTTCAGTTCCGGTTTTGTTTGTTTCACAGTCGTGATCAAAAGAGAACTTTTCAACTGAGTGGGAGGGACTATTCTGTAAGTAAATAAAACTGTCCAAGGGGAAAATGAGAGTTAAAACCGGATTGATCAGGATGTCTGTCGTTTAAATAACAAAACAAAGTGCACAATAAAACGCAGCCATTAATTTAAGGAAAACTAGACTGAAACATTGTCCAAAAATATTCCTCAATTACTAACTAATTGACGATTGTTTGGACTGAACCTTTTTATTTATAACCTGCCGTATTTATATTAAATAACCCGCATAAACAATCTTATATTTTTTTTTTTTTTTTTTTTTTTTACTTTTCCGCAATAATAAAAAAAAAAAACTTAGTTTCCATGTCTACATTAATACAAAAGTGCGCTCACGTATAAACTTCAGGGGGGGGATTATGGGTCATACCCCCTAATGGTTTTGCCTACAAATGTTATTCTTCATCATTATCACACACACATATGTATGAGTTAGTAGTCTAACCGCCATGAAAATTTCTGCTGCAAATTGCAGATCCAATGTTTACTCTACAATGATCACATATTAGTTATTGCGGAATGGAAATATTTTTCCAGTCTTCTAGAAGTAGTGTCCGTATCACCATTAGTTTTACACTTCTTTAAAAAAAGTATTTTATTCGTTTGTACTTACGGCATTACAGATATTCCAATCAATTTCTTAAGCTGAAGAATCTCATAACGGCGTAAAAAAGAAATTTGACTACACTGAAAAACTGAAAAATTGAGTCAAAAATTTGAAATCTTGTTAAATCCAGTTGAAACAGTTAGTGACATCGTGTTAAAAAAAACTCTATTTTTTCCAATTTTAAAAAATAATGTAGAAAAAATGTGTAATAATTTTTTAAAAAAAACTATAAATAATATTTTATTGTATTGTAGTTTTCATTGAAATTTATATATGTATTCATCCAATTTTGAAAAATATTATCCCCCCCCCCTCCTGACACACATAAACTTTTTTGAATAAACATCCCAAAAACGCTAGATGGTTTCAAATAATATTGCAACAAGTATAATTTAATTTATTAGTTTTACGACTTGCCAGTGCTAGGCTGAAGAAATATAAATGAAGTAAATCAACGGGAAATTTTAAGCACACCGTTTTATAAACATTTTAAAAATAAAAATGACGTTCTCTTTTTCCAGAATATTATAAGCGGAAACGCAAAAAGATCGGCTGCCGGATTTTCCACAATATTATAGTGAATAACTTGGGGGGAGGGGGGGGGGACTATCATATACACTTTCCAAAATAAATTGTTTTGGCGGATTTTGATTTAAAAAAAAAAAATCCTCCTTTGAGCTGGTTGGATATCTGTAAAGCGGTACATAAATCGATAACAGGATAATAATCCATCGATAACAGTCGATCTCTAAACTTCATTCTATATAGTTCTTATAATAACCATTTTTCAACCTGTTTCACTGCCTGTAAAAGTGTTTTCACTTTCATAATAGCGCTGTGTTGGTGAAACCACTCGCACAGGTTTTCGCTGTTGCAGAGCAAACGCCCGCTGTTTCACGAAAGGTTGGGATTAAAAAACGAAATTTTCAGTCCTAAAAATGCAGAACTTTAGAATAGCCGAAACAGAATTCAGAACTACTACTTTTGATACTTTATGGCCAAATATATCGAAATTTATTTTTACAGTCTCTCCGATTTTTTTAAAAACTTTTAATTTACTTGATTACTACGAAAGATTAAGTTAGAAAAAGTTTAATAAATAGAAATCCTTGTTTGTTTATCCTAATAAGCATTATGATGAAAAAATTATTAAGTTTTTCTATGGTCAATGGTGCAGAATGGCATTGGTTAGAAAATATCAGTAAGATCATCATTTTTCGATTAGTTTTATAGATATGTAGCTATCTAAAAAAATTAGTTTATGTATTAGTCTATATTAATTTATAAGCAAAAAGAGCTCATAAATTTCGCTCTTGTCATTCCTGTTCATTCAATCAAAATCATTTCTCACAAAACTTTAGAATAACTCAAGGAAGTACATAAAAATTTAATACCGACATGCATTCTTACTTTCCTATATTAAAATCACGAAAAATTCTACAAATTCTTTCTTGCAGATTTTGAATTTTATATGAATTAATACCTTTATTGATGAATATATGTTTGTTGAATTCGTCTTTTAATCTTTCTTGGCTAAAATATTGGTGTGTTATTTATTTTATTTTATTTTAAGTCTGATGAGTTATGATAACCCCAGTAGCTATGATTTCAATATAAATCACATCCGTCTGTCGCACGAAAGCATTTACCTATAGTCCTTTAAATAGTGATACAAATATTAAGGGGAGGTATAGGGCGCAGAGAATTACACAGGAATGCAGAGGCGAAACTGTCTTCATGCACTAGTTAGTAATCACTTTTAAAAAAGGTGTTTTGTTAAGAAAATCCCTTACCTTTTTTGTTTCCATTCAGCAAACAATATTGAATTAAAATCGTACTTCATTTAGAATAATGCAGTTTTCTGAGAATGAACCTGTTTTTTTATATAAAACTTAATATAGAAATTAACGGAACTCCGATGTCCTTTTTAAAAATAATTATGAACCGATGCATGAATAAAAAGTATTTCACCCTGCATTGCTATATGATTTATTTTTCATGTGCTTTATCACAACAGATAATTTCAGGCTCATTCTTTAAAGCAAAAGAACATGCCATCCGAGCCCGAGCTTGATTTGAGTCAGAGCCCACTTTTGTTCTCGAAATGTGAGTTAATTAATGAATAAAAGAATTTTTATTTATTGCTAGGATATCGTGAGTTTTGCCTTTTAGTGCCAATTAAAACTATGAGAAAAGCTAATGCAATTTCCGATTTTTCTAAATTCAAATTGCGATTGGAAAAATGGGAGTCATAAATTTCGTTTTAATAATAACGTTGGAAAGTCCTACATTTAAAATACTTCCATAAAAGAGCTTTTGCACAATAAGTTTAAGGAAAAAATAATCTTTCATCTGAAAAATTTAGTTAATGTGAACAGAAAAGTGATTTTAAATACGGTAAACTTAGAGAGAAGAGACCTGGACTGGGTTTGGTCTGTCAGTCTCGTATTTTTCGTTCTGTCGGGAATCTTGTTTGTACCTCAATGGACGTTTTGCATGGTTTCTGAGTTCCAGGCTAAAATTCGTCTGCTCTGCTGGCGGTATTTACATCCACCAGCACCTATTGAAATGCATTGAGTATCCATTTTATATTTACTGTTTCTCATTATTAACCGCTCGGAATGAGTTATTGTGTTTTAATATTTAAATAGATTGTTTAGAATACAATGATATCGCATTTCGCTTCAAAACTTTCTTAATAAAAAGAATATTAGCTTTATAAAATTATTTCGTTTTTGAAAACACTGTATAAATAATACATAACTGAATTAATTTTGAGTTTTCTCTGTTTAAAATAGTACAAATATTTATTGAAAACCTCCTACATCTTTTAAAAGTATGATCTTCTTAATTAATTGTAATATTAATTAATTATTATTAACATTTTAAATGAAATCTTACAATGAAGATAAAATTAATTTATAAAAAGCTATTATTCATTAATGACTAATATTCTAGCTTCTATTGTAACAGCTATTTTTCTAGAAGAAAGTGTTAAATAATCCCTTAGGTCCAAACAAGCTGAAACCGAAACTAATTATCACCATATCAGCATATACAGAGGGTCAAGCTGGTTGAAATCGAAGTACCATGATCCATGATTTAAACAGAAATGAATGGAAGTAAATTATAATCTCTGGGACACTCAAATACATACCCAAAAGATTATAATTAAATTTAACAAAATAGCAGGATTTCAGTTATGTGGCATATCAAAAGAGATATTCTCTCCACATATATGGACCCTGTCCTGGACAAATGTGGGAATGAAAACATGAGGTAGCAAGAATCTAATTAAAAACCAAAGCACAAGGAAAACACTGCAAAAATGACATCACCCTACAGGAAAAATATAGAACAAAACATATCATCAGCATGTACAGAGGACCAATCAGATTGAAAATGGAAGTACAATGAGCAACTATTTAAATAGAAATGAATGGAAGTATCAAAACGTGGAATGAAAGCTTAAGGTAGAAAGAATAGATGTAAGAATGTTGCCAAAATCTGGAAGTGTAATACCGGTGTTGGATAGAAAGAGTATAATATCGATTTATATTTTAGTGTATTCAAATTTTTTAATTTTCAGGAACCTCCGAAAAAAATGCTACTGTTTTTTCGGTATGTCTTGTCTGCATGTCCTGCGGCTATGCTGCTGTTTTAAGTATTAAAAAAATTCTTATTATAGAATGAATTTGAAATTTGGAATTAACGAGAAAATATCCTTATAATTGAAAGAATTCCTTGCGTATTCTGCAAAAGAAAATTTCACAATTCAGCATCCAACGAACGACAGGAATTGGGGCTGACGCGGTAAAAATGGTGCTCCACATAAGTATTTTGCATTAAATTCACATAAAAGTAAAACATAACATAAGAGAATGAGGTGTTAATAAATCTAATTTATTAGTGTTAGGATAGATATTTATCATATTTTCGTACAACGTGCGCTCATGCACAAAGCGTATAAGAGTATTTGGACGACTTTTTACAATAACGCGATTCTTATACAATACGCGCGCACGCACACGCACGCAAAATTAATTTTAACTAAATTTTATTACTGCCGTTTTAAGCAAAAGATTTCTTGAATTAACTAAATTTTAACCCCTCTACTACAAAATGTTTTGAGAATCCAAGGAAATTTGTATAGTTGATTCATTATTCAGTTAAAATAACGCCAAACTAACTATTTTTTATTAATCGGCAAAATTTTGTTGAATTCGACTAAATTTTTTCGTTTCTTTTCTTTTTCTTTCCTTTTTTTTTTTTTCGGAACATACTTCCCGACTAACCCGTGGCGGCCAATTCCGTGAATTGTATGCCAATATACACGTATAGAAGATTAATGTAAACATCCGGTAGTATGACAATAGTTATATCTTGCGTCATATTAAACGAGCAAAATCCTTGTGTATCGGAATTCATGCAAGATGTAATGCGCTATGTGGGAGTTCAGTGTAAAATTGCGCGCACACACACACACACACAAAAAAAAATTGTATACATGGTTTATTTATAAAACAACATTGATGCTAAGAGTATCTACAATACTAGTATTCAATACTAGTACTTTGTGACTACAATCTGGTATTGTTAGAAAGTGATTAAAATCTGTAAAAGGTTTTCCTTGAAACTAAAATTTAAAAATTACGAATTATAAAGTATTCCAATGGAATGCAAATGAGATAAGAAAACATAAATACACTTGACGCTCGTTATTGTGAACCTCGATTTACGAATATTCACTAGTCCTGATCAGCATCAACCTCTCACAGTTAAAATACCGTGTTTACTCGCGTAATAGCTGCACTTATTTGGCCAATTTTTCGTGGTGAAAGTCTAATTGCGACTATCATGCGGAGAAAATCTACTACATAATATCTGTACCCCAGATTACAATTTTCAGGTTAAAGCGTTGATTCTAATCGAAATACCTATGAATGGGCCAAGTATACAAACTTAATAATGTCAATAATTTTTTTCTGAATGATTCAATATTATTAGCTCTGTCTGCAACTAGACATAGAGTTCATTTCTTATCAGTTTTGGTGTCCTCCTAAAAAGCTAGTCTAGTGTAACTTACGTTAATCTGGTTCTAAGGAACATAGATATTGTGAATCTAAAGCTATTTTTTCTTCTTCAGAACGGGGGGGTGCGACTATTATGCGAGGGCGACTATTATGCGAGGGCGACTATTACGCGAGTAAACACGCTACAATTCAAAATTTTTATTTAGGATTTCAAATTGGTAAAAATGTCTCTCTTGAAAAATTCTTTCCCCCTGTGACTGACCATTTCGAAAATCGAAAGCAAGAGAAAAGAATATAGTACCAATACACACTGACAAAGAACTTCACATACAATGACAAAGTTACAATAGCAGTTAGGAACAGAAGTCACTTGCGCACTTCAACTGTAGAATATATCCAGTTTATTCAATACAATGTTTTCAAGATATTATACCTTTTAAATACACATATCATATAGTTTTTGAAGTTTTTCTGTTTTCAAAATTCTGCTGTTGCTGTTCTCACGAGTTCGTAAAACAGAATAATGGAACTACAGGGTAAGTATTTATATTTTCACTTTTTTTTTTACAGATTATGTATATTTATGTTGTGAAAATTTTGGAGAGGATGAATTTTCGATAAGGGATGAGAGCGAGGTTTCTGACTAAAATACAAGCTTTTCAAGAAAAATTTGTTCCATTTGCGATGTTTTACTGAGCGTGAGAAAACCTTGAAAAACTCAGGGTCGGCTGCTTAATTAATCACCCAATCATCCCGCTATCAGTAGCGGCACGTACACCACACACATGTGTTGCAGGTTATTACGACCTTTTTCCCACGCTAATGCACTCTCGTCCGGCTAATGACGGTCCACCTCTGATGGCCTCGCCGTCAAGGCAGAAAGAAGTGTTATTTTGCGCTAATTAGGCATGGCCATTAGCTTTAAAAGATGAACTGCCGAAGACAAGTTGACTACCACTTTCGGCACCCCCACATCCGCCGTTTGATCGCGGATCAAACAAAATTCATTTATGTTGGTGGGGGAGGCCCTTGCAGGTGCTTATTTCATGAGTGATGGGAGATGTACATTTTCCAAGGTAAACTTTTCAGAAAACGGTCATTAAGCAGGCGTATCAAGGATTGAGAACCCCCAAAATAGTTCGGCGAGGATCATAAAATCATAAACAATTCTTGACACGTCAGCACGTGCCCTGTGCAAACATTTAATTGGAGAGAGCTAGACGATTTCTTGCGTACGCAGTTGGACGTTTATGGCCGATTCGTCTTTCGCGAAAGGTTTGTTGATAAAGTAATAGAAAGGAGTCACTTTTAAGAAATGGTATAATTAACTGCACAGAAGACGATACTTGCATCGTGTCGTTTGAAGTTGTCTGCTCGGTTGATCGAAAATAAGTTCTTTACGAGCAAAATTAATTCAATAGACCCCCTTATAAAACAGGTTCATATAAGACGGATTTTTATAACACGGGGGGTAATTGTGTGATCTTTTACCTATAATATGTTACGAAAAGACTCGTACAACAAGGTAAAAGAATGAGTCCGATGTTTCTGAATTACCTGTTAGCACTGCTGATACTGACATGTGCTTGTGACTCTACAACACGGATTCATATAACACGGAACATATCTACCGTGTTATCGAGCGGTCCAATGTACAGCTTTTTAGCTCCAAATACATTATTTTGAATTTCATGTTAGAAACAAAGGGAAACTGACACCTTAATTCAATGAACACTGAATCAGCCAATGTTTCTTATCACGGGCTTCAAAATCAGCAAACGAAATGCAAACTCATCGTAGAAAGGTGATTTACTTAACAATGACTTTTCGGGGTTCTTTGAAAATTGTTAAATTGAGAGCCGCTATAAACCGACAAAACTCCTCAAGGGTTTTCTTTGTTTCTTCTTGCTTGCTATCAGCAGTTGCGCAGAGAGGGAGGGGGAGCAGGGGAAAAATCCCCAGCTTGTGAAGGGGCCCCGCTTTGGCTCTTTATATGATACTCAATTGTGTGTTGTCAATTTTGTAAAAAAAAAAAAAGGTCCAAACTCAGATTATGTCCCAGATGTTTCAAATTAATTTTTGAATGAAATTACAAAAAGCCAGCTAGATATTAAACCACCCACTTGACAAAAACGAGGAGTGTTAGTGATTGAGCCTTCTTTTGCAAGAAAAGTAGACATGGACGGTGTTACTCAACGGTTTGCCATGTCTAAAAGTAAAAAAAGATTTATTTAACAAGAAATCATTTTTTTCCGAGACACATTGTTAAATAGTGGAAGAAAGAGTATAGCGAGAGGAGAGACTATGGGCGTACCCAACCTCCGAAACTTTGATTTTTCCTACAAAAGGTTAAAGATCAAGACTTTCTATGAGAAATTTTGAAATTTCGACTTTTTTGGCCTTCTGAAATTTTTTTGGCTGCCTGCTTGCATGAAAGTATGAATAAAAATATTAATTTTTTCAATACTAAGGAAACATGCCATGCAACAATGTTAACGTTTCAAATACAGTTTCTCTATGGAGGCGACGAAACCTTCAAAACAAAATGTTGGTATTTTTTAGAGCATGGATGTTTATTAAAGTATAACACTCTTTTAAATTAATAATTTTAATTCTATTGATTATTTTCCAATTACTATTCATTTAAAGTTTCTTTAAATGATTAATAATTTTAATAAGGAATAAATGATTGATCTATTACGGCATCAAAAGGATTTCTGGATAGCAAAGGGACCCCAAAGATTTTATCCCCGGGGCCCCGCCTTGGCTCTCTGCGCCTCTGGCTATCAGCAGCTTTTGCAAAGCAAAGTGCCACAGGACTTTTTAACAGCTTTAAAAACAAACTAATGATGTTAAACCCTTGAAAAAAATTAATAATGTTTCTTCACTAACTGCACTACAAACATAATACTAACAGTCAACCTAAGTGTCTCATACAACTTAAAAGAAAAAAAAATCATAAACACAAACATTGCCTTCAAAACTGGGCAAAAGTGTCACCTGTGTTTAGGAGATTATCACAAAATTCCCCTTTTTTCAGCATTTCATCACGAGTGTTTTGTAATTCCCATGGGCTCATTGTTTGTAGTTCACAGTAGAAGTTGTAAAGAAACATTCTAAATGTTTTAGAGTATCTAGAGCAATTGAATTCTTTAAAAAGCCGTTCAAAGGTTGCATAATTTCTTAAGAAAACAGCCTTAAAAATTTGTCACAAATCAATGACGAGTTTAATTGTGAGTTCATATATATAACAACAGCTGTTATATAGATACTTTTCATACTCGAAAAAAGCTTAATTTTCTCAGATATTTTGATACAATTTTTGTATTATATAATTAAATACTAAAATTCAAATGGCAGCACATTTGAAGATTCAGTACCCATTTATACCTGCAACGTTTAGTTTAGTTTTTATAATATCCTGCTGAATTTATCTTAATTTTCTCACTGTGGGAATTGAAAACTCTTCTTAACTTTATTACTGTTGAGTTCTATTAACTTAGCAAAGAAAAATGTTTTATTTCTCTAAAATAGAAACTTGGAAAGAAACGTTTCTTCTTTATATTCTTACTTTCATCATCATATAAGAAAACAAAAAGAAGAAAAATATAAAGAGCGGCTTAAGTATGCAACAAAATTCAAAATTTATGTTGAAAATAGACATTCAGGTCGCTAAAACTACCGTGTTTACTCGTGTAATAGTCACCCTCGCATAATAGTCATACCCCCGTTTTGAAGCACCAAAAATCACCAAAATATTTTTACGCATTCAAGTCGCAGACATATATTTGACCTTCTTTATAAAAATATTACTATAAAAAGAAAAAATGCCTCTTTTTTGTGTGCAACTCACCAAAAGGTTATTTAATAAACAGCGCGTAATCTGGAAAAATTTGTTAAGTTAGTAATTTTATTTTAATACCTGTAATGTTTTAACATTACATTGTACAATATAGATTTCCCCGCATAATTGTCGCACCTAGACTTCCACCATGAAAAATTGGGAAAAAAAGTGCTACTATTGCGCGAGAAAACGCGGTAATTCTGGGTCATTTTTCGAATTCGCAATTTTTAGCTTACGGGAAATACATAAATAAATAAACACGAGATGCAATGATTTTCCTCTGTGAATTATTTGTATTTTATTATAATGAGTAATTCCGCCTGCAGAAAAAAAAGAGAAATTAAATGAGTAAAAAAATAATTATTTTTATTATTTAATATTAATACACTACAAGGTATAAAATTTTAGAGGCTTTAGGAAATATTAATTGTTTTTGTAAGCTCCACCTCCTACAATTTTTTAGACTGAAAATTCCTTGTATACATAATGTATAAATAAGTAAAAGACAATGTAAAAGAAAGGTATTTTAATCCATAGTTAACACAAGAAAAGTTCAGATTTTTATATTTGTATTAAAAAACATATTAAAATAAAGTACATCAATGTTCTAAGCGCGGTATCCACCCTGCTACGTAGTTACTACATGAATGGAAAATTCATAAGCTCATTTATCGCCCTGCTTTTTCCATTCTACCATACACTTTATGTCACGTTTACATCGTACACAAACAGCGAAGTAGTGTATCACTGGGGTTAAAAAAAAAAAAAAAAAAAAGAGTGAGAGAGGACTCGACGCGCCCACTCTCTAAATCGGTCCCAGATGACTTTTTCCATAGCTTCGTTCCATTTGTTGAATGTTTGCAGCGATTATTATGATATCCTTTCAAAGATCTGAGCCTACTCACACAGTTTATCATTCTCCTTTCAAGCAGATAGCTCTCTCGTGTAGCTTTGCTTTAGCCCAAAACAACAACACACAAGTATTGTCGCTGTGACTTTCAATTCAAAACTTCTATTTCATATGGTACTACACTAGTTTTATAAATTTTATTTATCGGAGGAAAAAAAGAAAAAAGAACAAACGTTGTTTAAATTCAATGATTCGTTTGTTGGATCAGGGCTCGCATTTTACACGTAAATCGATATTTTTTGAAAAAATTGACTCTCGCTTTTTGAAACTGCCAGTCAAATTTGACTCGCAAAATTTCAGCCGGACAGTTATGCTACTCATGTCTGTAATCAAGTTTATATTAATCGTGCATTGTGGCGAAATCAATATGTAGGTAAAAATTAATAATTACATGAGAAAAAACGAACGCCTTTATTTTCTCTTTCTTAGATTAAAAAAAAAAAAAAAAAACTAGTTTTTTGACTTTGACTCTCAGTTTACAAAAATTGACTCTCACTTTTATTGACTGTGAGTCAACACGACTCGCAGAATTTGAAGTCTAGTGAGAGCCATGTGGCTGCCTGATATTGATATTTAAAAAAAAAGAATCATTTTAATTATCTTAAATAATTAAAGTCTTAAGAAAGTAGAACGGAGCCCAAAACTTTCCATAAAGTTTGGTTCATATATAGTTATATATGGCTTAAAATTTTTCTTTTAGAAAGTGAATTTACCTGCATAAGAGACACGGTTGCAGACAAATTTATTCTGTATTCTATAATATTTACTAAAATTGAATTAAATAAAAATGTTTTTAAAAATGATAGATTCAAATCAAAACCTACACCAAAATACTACTTTTTTGTAATGTAATTTGATACTAGCGAAAAGAAAAAATACGCAAAACTCAAAAAGCATTCCTAACAGTCCATTATCAAACACAAATATCTATGGAGAGAAGTTTTAGAAAAAAATCTGATGATGCGACACTTATCACAGGCCGTTTTATTGCACTGCGTAATGCTTTCAGATTTATTTTATTTGCGAACACATTGTCTGAAAAGAGATAATCCTTGGCATAAAATTTTTATTACGCATAAAGAGATATTAAAGGGCACTCTTGATGCTCATTTGATATCAAAAGAAAGTAGCATATTGGTAGGAGTTAACACATACAGATTCTGTAGTATTTAAAACGCAAGACATTTCTTTTGGTATTCTTGGACGGAAACCATTAGGATAATTTTTTTGATATTTTTAATTTAATGCAACGCATTTGTATTCTTATTTTATAACGATTTGCGAATGTTCTACGTCTATGCTCGGTGAAAATGTAACTTTAAAAGAGAGACGGCGAAAAAAGAAAGAATGGTAAAGTTTGTATTTGAATAAAAATCGTAACAATTTTTCTGAAATAGTTATTACTTTCAATTAATTGTTTTATAATATTGTAAGCACGATAATAAATTATCCTAGATGAAATCAAATTTGGTTTGACTTTTGCAGTGATCAAGCAGCAATACACTTTGCGGTGCTTTGACAACTTTATCGAAGTTGTTTCAGAACAGTATTTAACATTAAAAAAAAAAAAAAAAAAAAAAAGGTTTGATAAACTATACAAACCATGTTTTGCTTTCTTTCTTTTTTTTTTTTTTTTAATATTATCCAATACTGTTCTGAAGCAACTTAAAGTCTAAAACACCGCAAAGTGTTTTGCTGCTTGATCACTGCAAAAGTTTTATCGAACTCATAGAAATGAATTTTTTTTTTTTTTTTAATTCCATCTAGTTTTTGACTAAAACACCCAAAAATATTTTGCTTCTTGATCACTGCAAAAGTTTTATGGAACTTATTGAAAAAAAAAATCTTTTTGAAAAGAATTTCCATAAATTCTTTGACCAAAACTCTTAAAAATATTTTGTGGCTTGACCATTGCGAAAATTTTATCGAACTCATAAAAATGAATGTCTTTAAAAAGAATTTCTATAGCGTTTTTGAGTAAAAAATACCCAAAGATATTTTGCTGCTTGATCGCTAAAAAGTTTTGTCGAACTCACAAAACTATAAATTAAACATAAACTGTCAGACTAAAACAGGTTGGTTTTTTCCTGTTTTCTTGGTCCGAAAGTGTAATAAATGAAGGGGGAGGGGTGGATCTTTTGTGCAACATTTATGTTAGAAGAAAAGACGTATTTAAGGGGGTGTCCAGGGGTCCGGACTCCTCCCAAAATTTTGACTTTAGTTACTAAACTGATAACGTTAAATTCTTTCTGTGAAAGATTTTGCCTTTTTTACTGTTTGGACTCCCTCCGAAATGTTTTCAGGATACGTACCTTAGAGGCTTGCTAGATTAAGGTCCCTGTTTAATTAACAAGTAAGGTTATGTAAATTGGGAAAATGTTGTTTAGAATCGAATTGAAGAAATAAATTGGCGATCGAAAATTTTTAATCAGTGATCACGACTAACTATATCGTTAGTCGTTAGTCATGACTAACTATATCGTTAGTCATGACTACTGGCTAAAAATCTGATGTGCGATTGAAATATTAACCGTCAATTTTCAACAGTGGATCGAGATTATTATTATTATCTTTTTTCTCGTCATTGTTAGATACAATACAAAAGAATAGCAGCATTGTAGGATGGGCAAAGATCTAGACTTCCTGGTCCCAGGTTAACTAGCCTCGGGATGCTAACCAGGGGCTTCTTGTGTGAAAAAAACCTTCGGTCTCGACCTAACAAAAAATGAGTCTGAGCTAACCACCTTCTTTTTGCTCGCTCTAGGGGCCGGTATCGCCTTTTTTATTATGAAACACGCATTTTGAAGAATTCGAGATATCCTGTATAGCTTGCTCAGGTACGTGTGACCTTTAGAACTACGAAACAGTACTTTGCGCAAGGTAAACGCTGACTCTGACGTAAACAATGCGACCGCAAGGTCCCATGAATGGACTTTTGTTGTGAATTCAGGGAAGTGCTGTGGGAGAAGAGAGGGACTATCGTTTTGTGTGCTTTGCCACGAAAAACGCAGGTGTAGGGAGACGGCGAAGCCGAATTTCATTTGATTCTGATTCGACATGGTTCGCCCACAGAGCCTTTCGTGGTTTGTCTCAATTTGTCAATGCCTGTATAGTTTCAGGCGTCGCCGACTATGGTAGATTAACGAAGGAGTCTTGCAATAAGTTTTGTCTGCAGCTGATGATTTTGTTGTTGTCCTCATCTAGAAGTCCAGCATTGAAAAATGAGTGTATGTTTCGCCTGTGGATCAGAAATTTTTGACTTTCTGATTATGAATTTAATGTAATTATTACAATACAAAGTTAAAAGAAAGCATTTAAAAAATAAACAAGTTGAAATATCATTTAATGCTGTACAAGTCAGATTAAGCATCTTTTCTTGTTAAATTTTAAAAAAAGGAATTTTTTTTCAATCGTCTTAGATCAATGGAAAGTAATTTCTACAATAAAACAACATAAAAACTTGAGATCAAAACAACCTGACAAGCAAGAAACATTGACAAAAAAAAAAAAAAAAAAAAAAAAAAAAAAAAACCATGAAAACTTCTTGTGCAAAAATGAATTTTATTAAGATGACTTATTTTAAACTTAGACGCACTTAAAATAAAAATAGTGAAGTTTTACTCAGATTCCTTTTCACATAATAAACAGTTTAATTTTCGAATTCAACTATAATTAATTATTATTATTATTAATGACTATGTCATTTTATCTCTCAACCCCCTTTTTGAAAAATGTGTCCCAAAAATGCGACACAATAAAGCGACATAAAAAAGCGACATAATTTTACATGCATTTAAATACTATTAGTTCACAACAGAGTTACAACATTTCGCAAGCTGTAGAATATGCTTCACATGTATTTTTTACATATATTTAAATATTATTAGTTCACAACAGCTTTAATCTATTGTTACACTATTTTGTAAGCTGCAGAATTTGCATCACATGTATTTTTCTATAAATAGGTTACACACATAAAAATTTCAACATAGGGTTACCAGGCGAAATACGCGAAAGATGAGCGATAAAATGACAAAGTCAATTAATATCGTTTTAACATGGCAATAATAAAACTAAAAAATGGGGGGTTCAGGGGGATCTCCCCCTGACGAGGCTCGAACAGCCGAGTTTATTATTACTATTTTATTATTAATTTACTTCCTTTGCATTTCTGAGAAATATTATTTATCCTGTTTCCATCTATTTATTTGGATAAAACAAAAGTATTTTAGAAGCACTGTTTTAACATGCATAAAAAGCACTTTATAATTCACTCCCAAGTATTAAATAGATGCATTCTTTAAGTACTTCTTAGAAAATGCAAGATTTAAAAAAAAAAAATTCAAGATTTTTATTCAGTATTGGACTTAAAAATATTAAATAATTCTTGATAAACTTTTCACGCTCATATAGTAGGTACTATAACACACAAATCCATCCTAACTTATCGATAATACTTTGAAAATTCATTAAATATAACTTTTTTAAATGTAAAATAAAAGGTTTTATAAAAGTAAGATTTCTCTCTTAAGACTGGTAGCTTGCCTTTTATTTTTACAAGTTTGAACGGGAAAAAAAATCCTCCCCCAAATTGCAATATTACTGTTCAAATAAAAAATCTTTGTTTGTTTCGAAAAGAGATGTGTTATAGCGCATATGAACTATCCATAGACCACGCAAGCTCTATTTTTTTTTTTTCCTTTAATCCTCGAAGCAGAAATCCGAGGTTGTGGTGAAGATTGGTAGAGTGACAAATGGATTGTACGTGGCGAAACTGGACAGATTTATGGACATTGGGGTGCGCGAGGGCAATTGCTCTTCTGGCCGTTTAGGAGCCCCGTTTTATGGCACGGGCTTGATGAAAGTTGACAGTTGGGGGCTCACGCTGCCCGCGTTAATAAACCCCTCCGGTCCATAAATCTGGAGCAGCAAGCCGTGGTAAAAGGGTTCCAATCTCGTTCTTGGGCGAACATATTCGCTAATTGCCAATCCCGAACGATCTTGTTTTTCTTGGTCCGAAAGTGTTTATATGGCAGGGGTTGACGGTTCACCAAAAACTTTCGAAAGCGTGCTCCCTTAATTAAATATTCCGCAGCCGAGCCATAAAATTTGCGATTCATTATCAACCCCGCAGACGCAGCGTTATTGGAAAAGGCGATGCAACTTGACGAGTAACGGGAATATTTAAAATGGAACGGGTTGCTACAATTAAATTTTTGTTGTTGTTTTGTTTTAACACATGCTAGTCTGCAAGTGCTATTTTAAGTGGACGCAGAGTCTATACTTTGAATTCATGCGGTAACTTAAATATTAACCCTTTCCCTGTCGCACATACTTCTGATGAAAGTTCTTGCAAGATACTATTTTTCTACATTATATGCTTGCTGAATAACACATAAATGAAAAAAAAAAAAAAAAAAAAAAAAAAAAAAAAAAAAAAAAATTTGTTATTTCTGTGGTAGCAACAAAATGGTTCAAAAACGCACCATCAGCAGGAACCATTATAAAAAAGTACTTTCTGGAAGAGTAAAAAAAAAAAAACGTCTATTTCGACCAAAAAACTAGCTGAAAAAAGAATGAAAATATCCAAGTTCAAACTTCTCTAATTCTATTTTTATACTGCTTCATGCTGATGGTGCGTTTTCGCACCAATAATTTTAAGCTTTAAAAATACAAGGAAAAATTAAACAACGATCTTACCTGCAGATGCCATTTTGTTCTTAAAGAATAAAATTATTGAATTTTTTTAGCGAAGACGTGTTCATCATACGGCGCTATCTATTTTGAGATCGATGATCTTATTAAAAATTGAAACGTTAAATTGCCTTACATTGAATTTTTTTTTTTTAATTACAAATAGGTACCAGTTAGTATTAAAAAATATTTTGTAAAATTATGACTCTTCATTTACATGAAACAATTAAACAAAAACTGTTTGTCCCAATTTAAGGCCTTGAAAAAAAAAATAATTTTTAAATGGTGCGAATACGAACCACCAGCAGGGAATGGGTTAAATAATTTTAAATAAGGTATGCAAATAAGGAGTCGCACCCCAGTCACACGATGTGACCAAAAAATCGGTGCATGCAGATAAAAATTACAATTGCTTCCGCGATTTTGAAAGATAAGAAAAGTTTGGTGCCACCAAATTTTTGTCGGTGCCACTCAATATTTGGATCCCATTTACATCCCTGTTTTAAATTGTAATAAATATGATCTGTTTTTAAACTTTTTCTAAAAATTAAAAATCATTGATTTAAAATTTTACCAAAAATCATGCTTACAAGCTTAAAAATATCGAGCTAAATTAGCACCGACGGATTTAAAGTATGCTCTTTTTTTCTCACGATCGTGACAAAATTTAAATCCGTTTGAGCATTTAGCCAGCTCAACACTTTTAAGCAGTTTGAAATGTGGCAGAGTAAAGAATGATTTTACAAAATTGTAGTAACACGTGAAATAAATGTGTGAGATGACCGATCCCTGATAAAATTCTTTTAAACACTTATCGTACTCACCCTTTACCTTTTTTAATATTTTCTGAACTCTTCACTACTACTTCGTAAAAATGTATGATCTACATACAACTTTTTCCTGAATACTCGGCGTGGATTTGCTTTGCGGTATTTGCTAAGTAGACAAGGAATCCGTAGAAGCTGAGGAAAATACTTTGCAGTTATCATTTACAGAATTATTATCTCAAGAAACAGTAAAAATAAATATTAAAGTAAATTATATATTTTGTTCACCACCGAAGTGTTTCACAATAATTTTTGAAGGATTTTCAATAAAATGATTGATTTTTATAAATAAAATGATTTTTTTGCAATGCGAAAAAGTAAAAATAAATAAATAAAAATAATTCTAAATTTTATTTTAGCATTTATTTATTTTAACACTCAAATCTATTTCAAGAATGAAACATTGTTTGAAGGTAACATACTACGCACAGATTTGAAAACATAGCATATAGTTACGCTGATCATTGACTCACTCTGTAACCATTCCGGGTAACCACTTCAATGTAAATATTTTCCCGCCATTACTCCAAGAAGATTAAAAAGTTCAAAAACATTAAAAATCAGAAAAAGCGTAATAACATCTAGCCCGTTCATACGATCCGCTTGAAACTGTTCCTAACTATGTATAAAAATATAAAAAACAATCTGTGCTACTTTTAAAAAAACTGAAAATCCACCGGCTCGCTAATTTTTAAGCGATTTTTTGCTATTTTCAACTCCATTTTATTTCCGAGAATAAAAAAAGGTGAATCATTTGCGTGACAAAATGAGCTACAATCGATATGACGTCATACTCATCACGGTCTTTGAAAGTGTGATTCCAGTTCGTTTAAAATGGTTTTCCCAGATTACGTCGTTAATTTTTTTTCCAAAAATGAATCGTCTGCGTGGATACAAGGCTGTGTACACAAAACGAAATCTTTAGAATGCCAAAAGTTTCCGTGCGCTTCAAAAAGAGCATTAAATTCGAATTGGGTATATAATAAAAATTGAATATAAGCTTATTTATTTTAGGTGCACGAAGATTTATTATGTTAAGTGTAGACATATTTTCGTAATTTTTTTTTCCTTTTAGCGTCCGTTGTAATTGTTTCCACAAAGGGCTTTGACTTCTAGTTTTCATACAATATCTATGGTCATGATCTAAAACTTTAAGCATTAAATTTTAATTCAGTTTCGTGAAATACGGGTGAATTCTCGGAGAGTCCATGCAAGATCTCTCATTCCACAAGATGACAAATGGTTATTCCCTCTCCACATCCGACTTCATTCAGTTTGCCCCCAGTCAGTCTCGAGTATATGTTACGTCACTGTGAATGCTACCTTTCAGCGAGTGACATAATGGATTGCTGTAACGTCCGAGGGGGGTGCCAGGTATGAATGGTCAAAAGGAGAAAGTTCTTGACAATTACCTGCATTCCTTTGTAGATATTGAAGAGGGAAGTCCATGATTGACCCGTGTTGAAAATGTAGTGAAAGCACCGACGTCCCATAGCGTCAGAAGGTGATGCCATAAATTTTTTGGATCACGAAGGATTTATAGTTTCTGCCGCTGCTGGCTATGAGGAGTGTGTCACTAGCAGTCAAATTAAGTCTAGAAGTCAATAGGCATAATCGTTTATACATGGTCACTTTTGTTCCCTTGTGTGATGAAGACTTTTCCTGGAAGCTTACTTCACTGCAATAGTTTTGTTCAAGAGAAGTGTGCTGTGAGTTGTACAATGAGCCATTGCAATCAGGGGCGTAGCCAGGGGGGGGGATATCGGGATATATCCCCCCCCCGAAAATTTTGGATTAGTGATGAAATTCCGTCTATTTATACAGATATAAGTTCATATCCCCCCCCCCCCGAAATTTTTTCCAGGCTCATATCCCCCCCCCCGAAAAATTTTCCTGGCTACGCGCCTGATTGCAATTCACAGAATTTTAAATATTTTTCCCGTTATGCTTCTTACACTTTAAAAATAATTTTGAAAAGTGTTTATGCCGTTATGAGTCACTTTGTCTGACCGCTGGCATTATAAATAACTCTCAATAAAAGATACAATATGGTACTGTAGCACATTGAAAATATTTGCTACAAGAGTGTGAAAATAAAAATGAAGATTTAAAAAAAATTATTTAACTTTGCTAAAGCGTTGATTCAATTAATGATGGAAAGTAACTATTTCTGAATTTACTTTTTATTTATTTTCATCATTATTATATGAAACTTAGCATTGGTTTTACTCAGTCTGTAACGCTTAGACTTAAATGATGATTTTCATGACAAAAAAGTAAACACAATAAATAAATATTAAAAAATGTATATATGCAACAAAAAGTTTCTACCTTATTCGTTATCAGAATAATTTCAATTGAATTACCGTGTTTAGTCGTGTAATAGTCGCCCCCCCCCCGTTTTGAAGCAGAAAAAATTGCCAAAATTTTTTCCCCGCCTAAAAGTCGTAGTCACGTACTTGACCTTCATTATCTATCTCTATCCTATCTATAAAAATATTACTATAAAAAGAAAAATCCATCTTTTTTGTGTGGAGCCGACGAAAAGATTGTTTAATATAAGGAAGATAATCTGGAAACATTTGGTAAATTAGTAATTTTATTATTGTACCAGCAATGTTTTAGCATTAGAGTGTACAATATTGTTGTAGATTTCCCCGCATAATAGTCGTACCTAGACTTTCACCTTAGTATCACTTGTGACTTATTGGTATAATAGTCTAAACTAAGACGTAGACAATAAAACTGAAAATAAAATTATTAGTTTTGATTCATAAATATTAATTAAAAAAAATGAAAAGGATCGATTGTTTCATCTATTGAATGTATTACATCCGTTGAAAAATTGTCATCGAATGACGATATGAACAGATACTATAATTAAATTCTCTTCTTTCTTACCAAAAGAACCCCTTCTTACTTCAAATCTAATACTAAAAAATGCTTTCACAATCCGCCTTCGAATGAATTATTGAAGATATTCTGAACGACACTTATTTACCACTGAAAAAATATAAAAAATTTTAATTCAGTTTGGTTCAGTTCAGTTCAGAAACAAATATTCAGTTCAGAAAAATGCACATAAAATGTAAAAACAGGAAGTATAGCTGGAACCAGTAGCGTATCCAGGGGAGGGGCTAGGGGGCTTCAGCCCCCCCCAAAAGAGATTGCTCAAGGGTAACATTCTGCTTTATTATACACTTTAAATAGCTAAAATGATCATATTTTATTACTTAGCCCCTCCCAAAAGCCTAATACATTGGTTTAGACTCAAATTTTGATTTATAATACATTTTAATTGGGTGAAATAAGATTTTTAAAAACTTTAGCCCCTCCCAAACAAAATTCCTCGATCTGCCACTGGCTGGAACACACTGTACCTATAAAAAGGGAACCGAAAAATAAATTTACTACACCCAATGTTACACAGTTTTTGTTTTTCTCTCTCTCCTTCTACCCTTTTAAAATTTATTTTCAAATACAGATTGAAATGGAAAAGTTTGTGCATTTTTTACATCATTTGTCTTTTTTTTAATTAATAAATTATCTTGTACGTGTTTGATGCAGTGATAATTTGCACAGCACATAACAAACTAATTCTTTATTTCACTTATTTTTGTAGTTTTTTATCAGTTGTGGGAATGCCAAAAATCATGCAAAAATATATTATGTATGAAAATGATCCGTTAAATTCCTTAAAACCGCTGTAAATAAATAATGAACACTCACACACATACACAGAAAAAAAAAAATGATCAGGTAATGATCAAAACCGAAGTTTTTCTTATTGTTGATTAGTAATATCTATTACATGTACGAGATAAGACACATTATTGAAATCTGATATAAATGGTAATAATCTTGAAAACATTTCCACTTTAATCTGGCAATTGATCTAAAAAACACACGCTTCTCTGTTCAACATCCAAGTCTTTAAAAAGTCATTAATATTTTACATAGCAGTATAAGTATAATTCGAAAAATTTAAATGTATATTGTAAGCACCAAAGTCTTAAAACAATACTTTGGATACCTGGACAAAACACAAGTAAAATAGCAGTGGCGGGGTAAGACAAAAATTAGCAGCGGGCAAGGTGAGTTTTGCGAGGTCCCCACCATACTATTTTATGTAGTAATTTTAGAGGGGGGGGGGTTCGATTAAAAGCTGTTTTTCGTTGCATTAAATAAAAAAACTCTTTTTCGTTATTTTAAAATAAAAAAAAAGCACTACTAAAAGTTGTACTGACTTATTATTTAAGGGCAATATATTCATTAAAAAATATTTGTTGCCATTTAAATACAACATGCAGGAATAGGAAATCGGAAAAGTTCGTTTCATTTACTGTTAATAGTAACATTAATAATCCATCCTGTAATCGATATACAATCCATGCTTGAATAATCAATCCTGTTACTAATAATTTTAATCAAGCGCTTTCTGTGGGAGATCCATTAAATTTTGACGAACCATGGTTTGGAAAGTTCACTATTATTACTTCGAAGTAAATACTAACAAGTACTTGAAAACGACGTTTCCGACCGACATTACTGCTATATTTTGAACCATATCTTCGTTCCGTCTACTGCCTCTTACATGCTTTTATAAGAGCTCGGAATCATCCTGATACCCCGCATATAAAGCTATGTTCTTCAGCTTTAGAAATGAAAATCATTAGTGATTTATTTTTTAAATGAAATTTTTAAATATAAAATAGATACATATTTTCCTCCTCGCGCGCGGGTCCTTCTAGCGCGGGACACAGGACATTTGTCCTTATTTTTCCACCGCGTTATTTAATAATTTCATTTTTTGCTCTGTCTCTAATTTTGGTACAAAATAATTTTTAAAGTATAGTATTTCAATTCTTTTTTAAATGTTTCACGTTATTAACTTGTAAAATTATAAAATATGAGATTGTTCGTCAGTCCGTTCTTATTTACTATGCCTTTTAATGGGTCGACAATATAACTTAACCCATTTATGCCTAGTGTCCCTTTTTTGGGACGGCATTTTCGCTATTAGTCGAAAACGTTATTTATTTTTCCTAGCCTTTATTCATGAGTATTGAGCCCCAACTCTACAAAATATTTTAGCACGACCAAGTAGGATGTTGATATTTCGATTTTTATGCATAATGATTTTAAAAGCAATCATCCCTTGTTCAAGAAGTTGACATCAGAAATTTATCTATTATTTCTGTTATCAGTAAAAATTGAAGAAAGTCGCAAAAATATCCTGACACAAATGGGTTAAAATAACTCTTGTAAAGAAAAAAAAAAAAAAAAAAAAAAAAAAAAAAAGAGTTTAACGTACTTTAAAGAAGTCATAGCAATTTTTGTTGTTGTTGTTTTAATGGGGAAAGAGGGGGTGCACCAGTAGATTATTAAATTACTCACGGGGTATTAGAAAATAAACCCTATTAATACTGAAATTTCGATTTAAATAAGATCTTAAAAGAATTAGTTTCTGCTTTCATGTCACTGCTATTTACGCTGTAAAAAAATATTGAAAGTAATAATGTTTTAGGCGAAAAATTTACTATTTTCTTGAATGCCAGATTAAGATTGCTAAAGTACTACTAAATAACGAACATTTTGCAAAATGTGCCCTTTTTTTTTTTTTTTAAAAATTTTGCTGTACAATTCCACGATTGAGATTTTTTTCTAAATGCTTCATAAAAGGCACAGTTTTTCCATTTATTATAAAGTATAATGCAGCTTATGAAGACTCATTCTGAACTTTTTTGAGACCAAAGTTTATTTTAATTTGTGTACAACGACCGTGAGTCAGGTTTTTTTTCTTCGAAATACACCCTTAACCCTTTAACGCGCTCCTGCTCTGGGAACACCCAAACTCTGACGTTTTGACTGTTGCCAGTTACGAAGAATAGATTTGATTTCTATAAAAATAGTTGCAGGTGACATAGCTCCACGAGAATCCTTTACTTTTGAGCACGTCATTTCCCGTAAAAAAAATTGTCACGATTATTTTTAACAGCACTGACATCTGCTGAAAAATGAAAGAATTCGAGAACAGCTGGATAGATTTCCCAATGCTGAAAAAAGGGCAGCCGTTGCCATCTCTCGACTTAACTGCTAGCAAGATAGCGGACGATCGAAACGGTCATCGCGTGCCATAGATCTAGAGACCCTTTGTTTGACGACAGCTTTTCACAGAAAATATGCGAGTAAAAATAGTTTAAAAATTCTATCTCATTTCATGGATGAGATTTTTGAAGATAAGATCATTGTTTATGAAATTAGACGTTCACTTTAATACCTATCTCAAAGTGGTAATTAACAGGTAAATTAAAACGGCGTTTTTGACCCCACATTGCACACTTTGATTTGATACGTTTTCTTTTTTATTAATTCAAATTTTAAAAAGTATCAAATTCTTAATGAAAGACCTTAACTAGTCTGGCACAATCCTTTAAGGTAGTTTTTGCTAATTGTATTATTTTATGAGTGCGCTGATTTTAGTGCTCAGTGTCTCTCTCACTAGGGTGTCTTAAAAAAACTTTCTTTGAAAAACATTTATCCCCAGGGGATTTCCCCTGCCTTCCAAATTTGAATTTTCGTTTGATAAAGCCTTTTTCTAAGATACTCTGCCTTTACAACGTCCCCATTGTTTTTTTTTTTTTTTAAATATAGTATGGTATAGTTATGATACATTTACATTATATTCTCCTGTGTGCCATATTCTTTGCTTTTTCATTCATACGGTGCAGCAGTTGTTGTTGACTGGGTTAGGAGAGAGAGAGAGAGAGAGAGAGAGAGAGAGAGAAGAATGCAACATAAGAAGGACAAAATGGCCAAGTCCTACCAAGCTTTCTAATTTCTAGTAAGCATGTTTCTTTCAAATCAAGACAATTCGAACAATTAAATACAAATAAAATTCTTTATTTAACAAATGCTTTAAATGCATTATTTCACATGAACATAAGTGAAATTTTAAGGAACAAAGAGTACCTTTCAGCATGTAATTTAAAAAAAAATTTAAATTCCCACGAAAAAAATTGTCACTTAAATGTCTTTCAACTTTCAACTAAAATAATATTTAGGTAAGAAATATATATATATATATTGCTTACACCTAATCTATATAATATAAAATAGCTAAACTTACGTTATATACCGGGTGATCCAAAAGTCACGACAAACTTTAAAAATTAATAATTCCAAAACGAATCAAGATACAAAGATACGGTTAGCACCAAACGGATGGAAAAGAAACCGGGTTTTGTGTGGCAGCGAAACGAAAACAGTTCTCTGGGTGTCCAACAGATGGCGCTGTAGAATTTCTGATATAGGATTATGCAAAGCGAAGAGCGATATAAAAAGGAACAACTGGAGCAGGTAATGATAGTCGAAGCTTATACGCATGGAAATGCTGTCCATAGTTGAGAAAGCCCTCTTAGTCAAACTTTATTATTGTGATTGTGTGCGATTATGGCAACGCTACACTAGGGCGATCTGCCAGGGGGAAGCCTTGGTAGGAGGACTTTCTAAGGGGTTCTAACGCGTATTCACGTTACATCTGGAGAAAACCTACCAAAACTCCAGACCGTTAGATCGACAGCCGCGCGATGGGACCCGCGAACCCGGGACCTTCACACTTCGACCATCTACCATTTTCAGTGGCATAACCACTGTGCCATGGTGAGGCCAAACTTTATTATAAGAATGCAGAAAATGCCACAGCGGCATTGCGAGCATTTCGCTACATGAAGGGCATGCGAGGCAGAAAAGAACCAATAACGCCTCCTGCATTGATCAAAAATTTGAATATACCGGAAGAAATTTGAATCTACCGGATCTTTGGCGTCACGTGCAAGAAGTGGTCGTCCCTTAACAGCCGCTGCTGTTGTCATGACAGTGGAGCAGACGGTGCAATACATGCCGGCGATTTCTGAACATGGGGAGAGCTGCGCTCGAGGTTTCGAGGCAGACAGGAGTGTCGAACGGAAGTGTGTGGAGACTGGAGAGCACTGCGAATAACTCTGAGACGGTATCCCTATAAGTTGCAACATAACCAAGAACTGAAACCTCCTGACTTCGACTCGTCGTCAAGATTTTGCCAATTGTGTATTTAATAAAATGGAAGAGCAGCACGACTGGCTTCATACTGTGCTTTGGACAGATGAGGAGCATTTCACACTTTCTGGCACTGTTAACACCCACAATTGTCGAGTGTGGACCACAGAAAATCAACATGCATTTGTTGAGGTACCCTTGCAACAGCCTAAAGTGACAGTTTGGTGTGGCTTCACTGCTGATTTCATAATTGTTCCATTTTGTTTTTTTTTCCGTGGAAGTCACACAGACGGGTTTCAAAACAGTTTCTGTCACTGGTCAGCGATATGCAGCACTGCTACAGAACAACATTATTCCTGAACTGCAAGCGCGACAGGCACTTCAAACAGTCACCTTTATGCAAGATGGAGCATCACCTCATATTGCTCTGCCTGTGCAACATCTGCTACGCTCAACATTTGGGGAGGATCGCATTATCAGTCGCTGCCTTAATCAATCATGGCCTCCAAGATCTCCCGATCTTACGCCCTGTGACTTTTGGCTGTGGGGACTCTTGAAGTCAAAAGTGTACCGCGACCAACCGGCATCACTAGCAGCACTGAAAGATGCCATCCGCCAAAATGTGTCTGCCGCAACGCAAGAAATGCTACTAAATGCTGTGAACGGTGTGTTGACTCGTCTCACAACTGTACTTCTGAATGATGGGCAGCACATTGAAAATTTACTGCAGTACCAATTAACTGAAATTAAGCTGACTTGTAAGTTGTCAACATTTTTTCATTTGTAAATCATCTTTTGGTGAAATAAGACAGTATAGCGCCACCTGTTGTTTGCCAACAGAACTGTTTTCGTTTCGTTGCCACACAAAACCCGGTTTCTTTTCCCTACGTTTGGTGCAAACAGTATCTTTGTATCTTGATTCGTTTTGGAATTATTAATTTTTGAAGTTTGTCCTGACTTTTGGATCACCCGGAATATATATGTAGATACAGGGCGAATCTAAAGTCTTGGGCAAAACTTTAAGGGTTGATAGGGCACATAATAAGGAATCGGAATCACATAGCAATGTGGGGTCGGCAACGTCGTCTTCGTGTAGCTGTTAATAATCACTTCGGAAAAAGTGCCGAAACAACAGTGCACTTTCCGACCATTGTTCGTCAGAAACTAATGTATTTTTCTCCGAAAACAGAAGACTAAAATTGATAGTTTAAAAATTCTATTTTATTTCATGGATGAAATTTTTGGAGACGAGCCTATTGTTTATGAAACTTGGTTAAGAAATTAGACGGACACTTCAATACTTTTCCCAAAGTGATTATTACCGGTTAAGTTAAAACTGCGTTTTTGACCCCAGATTGCTATGTGATTACGATTCCTTTTTGTGTGCCCTATATCACCCCTTGAAGTTTTGAACAAGAGTTTAGATTCACCCTGTATATATATATATATATTTCGAATACATATTCAATTGAAAGTTTAAGGAAAAAACAAATAAAACGTTTATGAAACATTTTTAAAGCGATAAAGTGATATAACTGCTTGATTAATTTTATTTACATTTACGTATTTAAATACATTATCAAAGACAGGAAATGTTTTTAAATATGTCATGGTTTTATCAGCATTTTAGTGTTATACAGAGTGTTCCAAAATTATTTAGCAGAACTGTGGGGGAGGGTGTTCCTCCCTCCACGAAATTTTTCCTGAATACGGGCCTATACGTAATAACGAAGCATCAAAATCGCTGTCTCCTGTAAATGATAACTTAAATAACTTCTGAAACATTCAGCAAAATGCTGAAAATACAACATCGAAATTTCACACAAATTCAGGAAATGTTACACCAAGTTAAATAATAATAATAATAATAATAATAAATTTACAGTTTAGTTATCGTTGGGTATGCTGTGCAGGCTACCTTTAAAGAATAGTAAGTGCATAGTACTTTTGTCAGGTATAAAATAAAATAACTAATACACTTGATTAGATCTATTGTCCTTTGGAAAACGTAGTGTACATCTAACTACTCTTTTCCTGCAGACCATACATTGCATGCTGTATACTTTCCGATTAAACGAAAAGGAAACTTGTCCTTTTTGTGTTCTATATGTAAACGGTATATGTTCATGTTCTTGTCCCATAACATGAACATATACCTCCATAAACATACTAGGGAACCACAAGTGTCCAACTTTCGTAAGTTTCCCGCTTCAAATATAAGAAACAAATCACAAATATGTAAAACACGTAGTTCTGCAATGATGGAGCCATTCTGGTACGATGAGAGAAAATTCTTCTGCCATTGTTTCGGCAAGTGCAAATGGTAACAGATGGAATTAGTCTTTTTCTATAGGCCATAGCGTATATCCTCCGGTCACTTTTAGGATCCACTCGGCAAAGTAGGACACTCTGGAGTAAATACCTGGAAGCTGCGATCTTCCACAACCGACTCCGGCTGACACAATGCCTACCAAGGTGTATCTCCCTTGTTTGTCTTCCACTACAAGAGGTCCGCCGCTATCGCCCTGTTGAAAAAAAGTAAAAATAAGTAACTAAAATGTTGATTTAGATTTTTCGGTTCTATTTGGCTTGAAATTCAGTAAAATCCAGTAAGCACTTAACATGTAGAACAAGTAGCAAGTAACAAATTAATAATCACGAAATAAATAGCATTCCACACAAAGGCTGTTTAGTCTGTCACTATTTCAACAAGTCATTCTTACTTCTTGCTATTAATTATTTGACTAAAGATCCTTTCTCCCAAGTCCATGGAAAAAATTGTATTGCTTGTAATTTTTTAAAGAAATTAAATCCCTAAATAGTCTCAATGATTGTATTGGTGTACCGTGTTTACTCGCGTAATAGTCGCCCTCTCATAATAGTCACGGACAGTGTTTTGGAGCACAAAAAATCATCAAAATATTGTCCCCGCATGAAAGTAGCAGTCATGTACTTGGCTTTCTTTATGTGCATAAAGATGTTATTATAAAAAGAAAATGCCTCTTATTTGTGTGCAACTGATCAGAATATTGTTAAATAATCTTTTCGTAATCTGGAAACATTTGATAAGTTAGTAATTTTATTATAATACCAGTAATGTTTTTGCATTAGAGTGTACAATACGATGTAGTAGATTTTCCCTCATAACAGTCTCACCTAGACTTTCACCATGAAAAATTGGCAAAAGAAGTGCGACTATTGCGCGAGTAAACACGGTAATTCAATATGAGGGGAGAGGGAAAAAAACTTTTTTTTATAACTTATGGATGCATTATTATGTTAGCATTATGTCGACAAGGCATCACAATTTAAGTCACTGTCATCTAAATTTCTGCTTTAGTACAGGGTTAACGCAACTCAATGACAGGATTTTAAGTATTAATATTTTCGAATCTAATACACATATTACAATAAGCAATACACGAAATTAAAGGAAAAAAATATCAAGTTCTTTTTTATATTTTTTTCTTTCAGTTACAGTTGCTCTATGTGTTACCTTTTGGTACATGGCAATATCATTTAATCTGTAATGAAGTTCGTTTCACAATCCACACTTGTTGTTAGTCTCACACTGTCAATAGTTTTTAATGCTGCACAAAGATGTCCTCAGGGCCGGACTGGACCGCTGAAACGGCCCGGGCGATTCGACCAGACCGGCCCCCTAACATCATGCGGGCGCATATAGGATATTAGTTTAGCTGGGGGGAGGGGAGAGGATGCACGAATATAGCTGAATTCTGATATAATGAACTCTCTTATAACGTTAAGATATTATCTATAGGTTCAATCACACACCTAAAGTGCGAACCTCGCTTACAACGCACTCGCTTATAGCGTCCTAAGTTATCTGATCCCTTCAATGACTTTAAAATCGAGTTCATTTGCATATGGCATTATTAGAGAAAAATGTATTAAATACCCAATATTTTTTATTAAAGTTTCTTTCAAAGACAACTTTAAAAATATTTTAATTCAATAATTCAAAGTCTCTGACGACTTTGAAGAAAATTTCATTTTGATTTTTAACTTTGGAAGGAGGAGTGATCAGACCCTTTAGTGTTTAGCCTCCTCCATGGATGCGCCTATGCCTAACATAACTTGATAATGAGAATGAAATAAAATAATACCGAGTTTTCAATATAATATTTTTTAATTATTTAATTGACCACCAAACAATAAAACCATACTAAAACTAAACGAACAATACATACATACATACATACATACATACATACATACATACGTAACATTTTAAATTCGTTCTATAAAGTTAATTCAGTTAATAAAAGAATGTGAAACATAATATACATATTTACAAAAATATATAGCAAATGAGCCGAAGGTGGCCGTAGTTAAACTTAAATATTAGGTGATCATAGTATTCTGGTTAGGTGAATGTGGCTTTTATTTTATTTATTTATTTATTTGTAAACATAGTTGGGCAACTTTCCTGCATAAAGATACTTTTGCTACGACAGTGGCAAAAACTAATAAAAATCAGGAAAGTGGGGAAAAAAATGGCAAAAATAAAATTACTCAAATTTAGCACGCAATTATTAAATATAACATATTGTAAAGGTGCATGTTTCGGTACATTACTTGGTGAACTAAGAGTTATTACGTTTGTTTATCTGAGTTTAATTAAAATGTTTTATCTAATTAAATACAATTAAATTATTTTAGCATGCTTTAAATTCTCAATTTACATTTTTATCATTAGATACTTAGAAGTAGTTATATTCAGAAACTAAACTTTGATTACTGTTCAGAGTTATTGTCATTATTTTAATAGTCTGTCAAATATTTTTAATTAATAAACTGATAGGCACATAGATTAATTTCATTTAATGAGAAAAATACATAAACATACAGATCTTAAATACTTTCTCTGTTGGGAAAATTTGAAGTTAAATATTGATTAGAAGATTATGAAGGTAAAGTAAAACTTTAGTTGGGTAAAGAAATCGTGTAATAACTTCATTTAATTTAATTGTCTACTATTTAACCTACTTAGAATCAAAGTCACGAACTCAGAATTAAAAGTAAACCATAATTGCTAATGAAAAAAGTAAACAATAATGAAATAGCATTTAGAAATGGCTAATGAACACTATGAAGAAATGGATCCAAACATTGTGAATCGTATTCAGGATTTCAATTTTCAAAGACTAGTAAAAGCCCTTATAAAACAGTATCAATTGCCTTGGACACTATACAAAACCATTCAGCTATCATAGCAGGTGTGTGCCATGTAATGGCGTGAATTTCTATCTAAAATTTTGAAACTTCATTATTCTCTAATGTAGAGATTTGAACAAGCCATTCTGCCGTGTCATCTTGTAGTATATTTACTACACTCAAAGTACAGAGGTGAATATTTAAATTATAAGAATGAAGGGAAACGTAATTAACAGAAACTAAGTCTGACTTTATAACATGAGGTATTAATACTGAATTAAAAGAAGACCCAATTCCCATATCTATTTTACAGAAAAAATAGTCATAACTATCAAGGCTGATAAATGATGAAACGTGCGTAGAAAGTTTGTGAAATTTCTAATGATTTTTGCTCACTACCTGTACACATCCAGATTACTTGTACATCTCCTCTTCGTCCAGCAATCAATGCTGCTATAGAAATATTTTTTTTCAACCTTATCTTTTGTACAATTGTACAATCAAAAATTCGAAATAGACTTTCAACAAATACACTTTTAAAACTGGTTTATTGCTATGATAAGGTACCAGAAATTAGATTATGCAGAAATTGCAGAATTGAGTGGAATTTTATATTTTAGCCAAATAAAAAATTTTAGCATTTCAGTTTATTTCAAATTTGATGAGCTTATTTTAACTTTATCAGGTCTTACGATATGTATCTACGTGTAATCCATTTTTAAATTAATTGGGTAAGATTCTTTAAGATTAAAGATTTAAAATAATCATTAATAGTTAAAGAAAATTAGTTAAAAATTAAAAGAACGATTGATCAGTTAGTCCTCGCGCCCACTCACTTAATGGAGGCTGTTGGCGTTCTAGTTAAGGAACTTCTCTTAGATACTCAGATTACAGGCCTAGAGTTATACGGGAACATGGATGCACGAGCCCTTCCAATAATTTACTTAATTATAGGCAAAATTGAAATCACTTAACTAATTTTCTGTTTTAGCATATAAGACAGCCAATGCAAAATTCGTGTTTTGTATTTATTTGGCTTTTCTTTCCACAGACTCTGTGGGGAAAAGAAGAAATATTGGACTCAGCTAATTTTAAAATAACGTTTTGAAGTATTTTTAACACCTGCAGCAAATTCTGTTTCTTCTTTTTTCAACGGGCCATAAGTAATCTAGATTTATTTTTGTGGTATTACGGCCATTTATCTACGCTAGGGGTATAGACCAGAGGTTCCCAAACTGTGTGCCGCGGCACCCTGGGGTACCGCGAGCGTTTACCAAGGGTGCCGTGGAGATAATCAAGAAAAGTCTACGTTTTGGGGGAGCATAATAAAAAAAAAATCCTTTGAACCGATATTTCACAAAAAAGTTTGCCAATCCGATGATCAAGTAGGCGAAACAAAAATATTTTAGTCAAGTTCGATAGAGTTTGGTGTCCAGTCGCCTCTATTTTACAGGAACTCCCTGAAATATGGGGAGGGTGGGCAAAATTCTATATCCCTTTTCCAAGATAGTGTAATAGTAAGCCCAATAAACATAAAAGAAACAATGAAAAATGTATCCAAACTGTTTCATTCTAACCTTCATATTCATATTGCTTTAAATGTAACCTGCCCCGAAACGTTTTCAGCCTGAGAAGGGTGCCCCGAAATGATTTTTAGCTTGACAAGGGTGCCCCGAAATGTTTTTAGCCTGACAAGGGTGCCACGGGGGAAAAAAGTTTGGGAACCCCTGGTATAGACCGATGGAGGGTGCCTTCCTTGGCAGTCTTTCTAAGTGCAGGGCCGGCGCAAGCGGGGGTGCGAATGTAGGCGATCGCCTAAGGCCCCGCTCTTGGGCCTTTTCATTGCTATCTCATAAGACATGATAGAGAAGAGGCTCTTGCGCTTCGCCTGGGGCCCCGTACGCCCCTCGGGCCGGCTCTGCTAAGTGGTCTTAACCCAAATTTACTCTAAGTTTCGAATAAAACCACGGAAAACTCCGAACGGTTATGTTGGCGGAGGTGTCTTGGGCTTGAATCAGGCACCTTACATCTCCTAATTGAAGGCGCTATGTGCTCGGCCACGGCTGGAGCTGTCTAGAAATGGTAATTAAAAATTTCTCTATACGTAAAAGAAAGCTTTGAACAATCTTTTGTTTTGTTTTACTAACATCACTAATAATACATTACGTTTCAACTAAATTAAAATACAGTATATATCGTCAAACACACACACACGGAAAAAAATTGTAAATTTAGAGTTATCGTCTATTTATTTCATTTTTTCACACGAATATGGGAGTGCTAATGTTCTTTTTTTTTTTTTTAAACACATTTTCTTACCCTGACAGGTGCTTTTAAGATAGTTTTGAGTCATTATGGGTCTGGTATGACCTAAGTGTATATAAAGCTGCATAGACAGTAATGTTTACAATTTTTAGATACGCCAGTCTTTTTCAATTCTCTATTCTAAGGAAGTGGGGATCGTCGCGTCGGCCCGCGCTTACGTTTCGCGCGTCGCGCCGGTGCTAGGTTTTTTTGCTTTTGTATTGTACCCTGCTTGTCCCAATGTGTGTTTTAAAAATGTTTTATAAAGCTCATTAAAATTTTAATCTTTATCTAGTTTAGATACCGGAGCCATTATTCAGCATACAACATACATAGTCCCCCACCTTTCAAATATTGCTTTGCGAAATTGAGGGTTTAGGCCCTCTGGTTCTATAGAGCACCGGCCCATTCGACCACCGGCCCATCGGGCGGTCGCCCCACCGCCCGATGGCCCAGTCCGGCCCTGGATGTCCTTTAAGTTCTTGCAGTGTTTCCGCCATCGGTGGCTTACAAGCAGCTTTAATCCAGTATTAAGATCCATTGACAGTGTGATACTACAATATGCGTGGGACGAATTTGATTGCAGTTTCGTATTTTGTAGTGCAATGTTTGGGCAAAAAATGGTCGACAATTACTAATCAATCGTTAATCTAAAAATTTGATGAATCTATCTAATGACTAATCAATTGTTAATTGTAAAATTTACAATTAATAGCACAACTAATTAATTGTAACAATTACTTAGTCATTAACAGATTTTTAGATTAACGATTGACCTTATAATTAACAACTAATCAATTGTTTAGTGATAAATATACAGTTAACACCTAATAAATTGGTAATAATAAAATTAATTTCATTATAGTATGTAAAAATTAAAAACTGTTAAATAAATATATCGACGCGCTTGGATTTAAAATAATAATAATAGTGGACCTATTTTTTAGCACTTCGGAAGTTAAAATGTATTAATAAAATGAATTCTTCTCTCTGTGAATCTGTCTTTCTGTCCATCCATGGTCCACACGGACTATACACGGAACAGACAAAAAGACTGACCAGCTGAATTTACAATTACTTTTCGTCTTTGTTGAAAAACGTTAAAAAGGAGCTCTTCATAAAATTCCTAGGTCTTTGTTTTATTGAATTTTTCCCCCATTCTAATTAGTTTTAGGTGTTAATTGTTCAATCAAAGTAGATTATTATTAACAGTTAATTAATATTTAATTGTAAAAAACGATTACTAATTGATTAATAATTTAATTGTAAAACTTGCAATTAACAATTAATCCATTGTTAATTGCATAGTTTAGATTAATGATTACATTTTGCCTAATACTACCGTCGTGTAACAAAAGAAGCACCAAAGACTGCGTGTTACATAAATGAAAATGTTGTCGGTTTCAAACATTTGTATATGGGAAAAAAAAAAAAAAAACAGAAGAGAAAACTTTATATATTTATCTTTAATTTAGTGTGTCACTTATATAGTAATTCTTGTAACAGTTTCGAAAATATAAATATTTAAAATCTGGTTTTTTATTTGTGCTAACCTAGATTTCAATGCTTTCAAAATTATTCCACGAGCTTTAACATATTCAATCTTCTTAACGCACATTTAATAAAATACCAAACACACACCCACACAAGATCTCTTACACTACAATGTTCGAATTTTCGAACGATTTTCATGCTAATGAAAATCTTTATGAGAGAGATTGCAAAAAATATACCCACACATCTAAGTAAAACAGAGGCACCGGCGAGATTCGAACTCACGATCTCCTGTTTACTAGACAGGCGCTTTAACCAACTAAGCCACGGCGCCTCGTGCACGTGACGGATCTGCAACAGCATTGATACCTTTTTATATAATATAAAATCTGTTTTAATAGTATGAATAACAATTATGTATAATGTTATAAGGATTTCAAAATTTTAGAATCTGTGAGATATTTGTAAAAGATTCTCTTTTCTTTAGCAGACTATTTAAAAAAAATAATAATAAATATTCCAAAAGCCGAATTAAGCGAATGTGGACAAAAATGGGGTGTTTAAAAAGAAACAATCAATGATCCAATTAAATAATCTACTTTATATTTTTATTGCTCTGGCTTGGCTTGTTCATTCATTTTATGATCACAAGGCAGTGTATATTTAACCATGTTAAAAAGCAGCTATTTTCGAAGAGGTAGTGGATATCAAGTTTTTATCACACTCACTGAATTTTAAATGTATTTTATTAAATGATTAATTACAAATCTCTGCGCGAGTAAAAGTTAAATCAAAAGATATGCCATATACCTATATGAGAGTTATTTTCAGATGCGATAAAACCTCGCTGGGAGTTTGGTTCAAAGATAAGATAGCATGTTCGCTCAGCATGTCAGGATGGCCGAGCGGTCTAAGGCGCCAGACTCAAGGATTTCCTTCCTCTGATGCAGAGGTTGAGTGTTCTGGTCCACGAATGTGGGCGTGGGTTCGAATCCCACTTCTGACATGATTTTTTTTTTTTTTTTTTTTTTTTAAATCCAGTTTTTACCTTTCGTTCCTCCATAACGATTCTATGTAAAGATAACATTTTTTTACCTTTACGTTCCTCCATAACGATCATATGTAGACATTTTTTTTTTTTTAACGTTTTCACAAATGTCTATATTACTTCGTTTGAAAATTAACTGGGTGAAATAACCAGGTGAATGAATTCGGCTACCTGGAGTTCCTTTCACGGCAGTCGAAGATATGACGTAGCGGATTATAAATTTCAAGAGATTCATAAAACACTACTGCAAACTTAGTCATATTCGAAATTTGCGCTATTTTTAATAACTCCTCGGGATTATGCAGTTCGATATTTTTCATGAGATGAACCATGGAGGATTTAATTATTTGAGAACTTAAAGGGGAGAAATGAAAGACAGGAGAGTATTGGTATTAGTAATATTAGAAGATTTGTTACCATAATATGGGTTAAAGCACAGTATAATAATCGTGTAAATAAATATTCCGGGTACCTTAAAATTAACTAAACGATAAGTAGGCTTGCGTTAATATATATATATATATATATATATATATATATATATATATATAACTTTTTTTTTTTTTTTTTTTTTCATACATTGTTGCTATTAAAAGTGTCTCACTTCTTTCTATCGCAAAGGCAATAAAGTGTGTTTCTACATTTTAAAGAACCTGAACATCTACTTTAACCGTAGTCAATAATATGGTAGACTGTAGTGATATTCTTCAGAGTATTTGTGCAAATGTGCCGAACAGGTCTCTTCTTAATAGTCAGTTTTTTTGAGGATACAGTTATAAAATATAATTACACTTATTTTTCGTTATATAAATTTTATAAAATTTTTAATAAGTTTTCTTTGGACTTGAATATTTTAAAAATGTCTTTTAATGTTAATAAAGTTAAGTGTCTTGAACTTTTACAATCATAATATGGTATTTATTTTATGTCTGTATTTTATTTTGTAATTTGTCCTTTTATGTTCTTTTTTTTATGCAACACTGTAAATGAATTTTGTCTGTAATGCGCATTTTTTTATATATATATGTGTGTGTGTGTGTGTATAACTAATAAGTAAAACACAAAACATACTGCAAATAAGACATACCTCGCAATAAAAATATAGCAGCTAGAAGCATAGAAGCTAGCTTGTTTCTAGGTGTTATATTTTTAATGCGAGGTATGTCTTATATGCAGTATGGTTTGTGTTTTACTTATTAGTTATATTCTATTCTGTTTGTCATAGCTGCATTTGCGCGTTATAAATAGGATATCTTCTAAATAATTAATTATGGATGCTTGATATGCCATTTTGCATTGTTAATTATATATATATATATGAGGAAATTTAAGAAATACAACATTGCTCGTAAAATTTGTGGCTCGCTGGAAGATAAAGGAACTAACATTAAGGGGGAAAAATGAGAAGTATGTTATAGGTAGTGCCTCTTGCGCGAACATCGATGTTTCTTAAATAGGCTAGATTTTGTTACAACACTTTCATGCTTTTACTTTTACCATTTTCTCTGTATATTATAAAAGAAAGTGAGCGTGTGTCTTTTGCTTGGTACATGCTTCAAAATTAAGAAGCGCCCCCCCCCCCGAGCTAACGATTGTTAGTGCTGCCATCTATCGGCTCCATGAACTAACTTTTCTGGAGTTTCTGGTAGAAATTAACACCCCATGCAAAAACCCTTAACTGGTTAAAAATTTGCGACGCAGCATTTTATTTTATAGCTCTATGAATTTTAAATATGGTTCTTAAAAATAATGATATCAAATTTTGAGTGACGCCCTGCTGGGAATTTTAAAGATTTGTTTTTAAATTCCATTACAGTTACTTTCGTTTCATTTTCTAAAGAAGATTTACGCATTTAAGCAATGCTTTTAATTATGAAATACATTGTCAAATATATCACACTTTCACTGAGTCTATATAATGTATTCAAATGAATTTATTTCAATAATTTAATTTATCTTTTGCGTCACGCTATCCAAAAGGGCAAGTAAAATTTACGTAAATATTTAGTTAGTGTCATAGTAACCAAACTAAGTGCAATGTATATGAAAATTTTGCTTGCCCTTTTGGATAGCGTGACGCAAAAATATAAATTAAATTATTGAAATAAATTCATTTGAATACATTATATAGACTCAGTGAAAGTGTGATATATTTGACAATGTATTTCATAATTAAAAGCATTGCTTAAATGCGTAAATCTTCTTTAGAAAATAAAACGAAAGTAACTGTAATGGAATTTAAAAACAAATCTTTAAAGTTCCCAGCAGGGGCGTCACTCAAAATTTGATATCATTATTTTTAAGACCCATATTTAAAATTCATAGAGCTATAAAGTAAAATGCTGCGTCGCAAATTTTTAACCAGTTAAGAGTTTTTGCATGGGGATATCATTACTTTTTAAGGGTATGGTCAGAAGATAATAAATTAGTTTCAAGGGCGAATTTCGGAAGTTTGCTTGACACTAAGTTATGTAAATAAATATACAAACATGTTTTCATGCAGTATCAGAGTATTTGATTAAAAAAGTCACAGCAAGTTCTTTTGTAACATGTAACAGAAAATTGACATATTTTTGTTAGAATTTTATAATAAGAGACGTAATACTGATTATAATCGGTAATTTTTTGAGTAATTTTCTATTTATAATTTGGGTCGAGTACATATTAGTATCCCTGCCACCATCTTTGATTTTATTTCATAAATTTGCATTAAGTTTAATGCTAAACGTAAGTTAACTTTTTTTACTATAATTATATAGCTATTGGGCCCCATCAGTGGCCGAGCGCATAGCGCTCTGAACTGGGAGACGGAAGGTGCCTGGTTCGAAACCAGGTTGCGTCTGTCGACCTAATCGTTCGGAATTTTCCGTGGTTTCCTCCAAAACAGCGTAAATACGGGTTAGGACCCCTTAGAAAGACCCCCACGGAGGGCACCCCACGTCTCGGCTTAGAGCCTACGTGTAGGTAATCGGCCGTAATTCTAGAACAACAACAACAATATATAACTATTGGTTCTATTGTTTTAATGCATTGTGATTCATTAATTTGCATTCAGTTTACCGATAACCGTAAGTTAAGTTTCGTTAAAATTATTAATTTAATAATCTCGTTCTTAATTAATGATAATCTAGTTACTCGTTCTATTATTTTAATGCAATGTAATCTATTAATGCAATGTTTGCTTTCAGTTTAAAGCTATCTCTAAGTTGAATTTTTAACTATATTATGATACACTAAGTTTTTTACTAAGTTAATGATACATCTCAAAATTGATTAAATTAATTAATGACTATAATCATTAATAAAATAGAAAATTACTCAAAAAATAGTTTATAATTGGTTTTATGTCGCTTTTTAGAAAACTAACTTCATACTATGTTTGCTTGTTTTTTCATCAGTTGATAATTTCATTTTTTTAGAGAACGTTTAGATGAACTACCAGTTTAAGAATAAGGGTCTTGCGCGGTTGACTTTCTTAGTGCTTCTGAAGCGTATTTACGTTACATCGTGAGAAAAACCGTCCAAAACTCCGACTTTTTAGATTATCAGCCATCCGGTAGACCAGAACCCTGGACATTTATACTTCAGTTATTTACCATCTTCAGTATCTTATCAACTCGGCTCGGGTGGGCACAACATCTTGTTTTAGATGCCATCTCCGGCCTTTAAATGTCTAATACAAAATATAGTGCATGTATAAATTTAGATTAATTAATCAAATTTCTATCTGAAAAGTATTGAACAAAATTTTAAATCTGGTATTTCAAGGAATACAAAATAAAAGTGAGAAAAACCTAAGATTTGGAAAAAAATATTGGTTTTAAAATTATAATTCAATAATTTCAATAAATTTTATATATACATGAAGAGTAAAAGAATTATTATTAAAACTAGTTAGCATGTAAAACTACTATTTATTTTCCTTTGAATACTAAATAATTATTATTAATTAATTATGTGAGCTTTCTGAAGAGAAAAAAAATCATTGAAATATTAATTACATATTGAATTTTCCAAATAGAATTAATAATATTAGAAAAATAAAGACTTAATTTAATTAGAAATAGCTATCAAAATACTAGGGAAACGAAATACTTAAAGAAAAAGTTAGGAAGGAGTTTTACCAAAAAATACTTAAATTAATTATTTTTTTAATTCAAAGTCTTAACTATTTTTAATTATATTTGCTAATTTGTTAATTAGCAAAATAAATAACAGAAAAAAATAAGTAAAGTATATAATAATCTGTTATTATTTTTTAAAATGAAATAAAACAAAAACGACAGTAACACAAAGCTCATCTCGCAAAAGTGCTTCATCGGGTACAGAACCTGAATTATCTGATCAGAAAGAGGAAGCGCATCGTACCAGCTGTCTACGACCAAACTGGTTTAGGATATAAGGTAACTTCTACAAATCTTGTCACGGATCTACAGCACTGTATTCCTGCTCCCTGTCTTGTTTACCGCCTTAGAAACGAGATCATTTTCCGTATTTCCTTACGCGGGTTAAATAGTTCCCTCTTTGAACTGGATTAAATAAAAAAAAAGTTTTCCTAGCTTAACCGGCGACGTCACTCATCGAATTTGGCACCGATTAAAATCATATATTAATTGTAAAAAATTCGTTAGAGCGGATTCCGAGATCCAGAAGAGAACAACAAAGAAATTGGAAAGTTAGCTGTATATATTAGTGCCGCGAAGTTTTACGGTTGGTTGGTTGGGGCTGGTTGCGTCACTACTAGAACTGCCGTTCTACATGATTCTTCGCAGGTGCTGCCGCTGTCGATCCAGTTTGGATTTGGGGTTTGGGGTTGGTACAAAATGCTGTAAAAAGTAGAAATTCCTAGCCCCCACTTACCCATGAAACACAAACAAACAGGTGAGCATGGGGGTAGCATTACTGACAAAACCGTATTTGGCAAAGTTCTACACATAGTCTGTTTTTCCATCTCAAAACGATTAAAAAGGAAAAAAAAAAAGTTTTACAAATGTTTTGTTCAATGTTTTATTTTTAACCAGCTTTTCGCTGGTTACCAGAAACTCTTTTAATAATATTCATAGATAAACAACAGGTAATGCTTTTCGATAGAAAAATTCAAATTGCATTTTAAAAGAGTCTGTGTGGAATATCTGCAACGCAATTTACTGCAGTTTTGAAACGATAGTTATTTTCATTGAAAAACTCAGGAAAATGAAAATCAAACTTCAGAATCCTGTATAATTCAGTGACAATTATGAAAATGGGAAAAAAAAACCTTATAAAGACACCGTGTTTACTCGTGTAATAGCCGCCCCCGCATGATAGTCACAGCCCCCTTTTGAAGTAGAAAAAATCGCCAAAATATTTTCCTCGCATAAAAGTCGCAGTCACGTATTCGACCTTCATTTATGTCTATAAAAATATTACTATAAAAAGAAAAATGCCTTTTTTTGTGTGTGCAACTGACGAAAAGATTATTATTTAATATACGGCAGATAATCTGGTAAAATTTGGTAAGTTAGTAATTTTATTATAATATCAGTAATGTTTTAGAGCATTAGAGTGTACAATATTATGTACTATGGATTTTCCCGCATAATAGTCGCGCCTGGACCTTCATAATGAAAAATTCTCAAAAAAAGAAAAAAAGAGTGCGACTATTACGCGAGTAAACACGGTATTTTGTGAAACGGGTCGCATTCGCAATTCAGCCCACTTCGCATTAAGTTCTCTTTTGAGGAATTTTTTTTCTGAGAATTTCAAAATCCGTAACCGGTTTATTGCTAATACAGTGGAGCCTTCCAAGCTAGACACCTTTAACATTTTTCTGGGGAACGGAACGTGAACATAATTTGAAATGAAGTACACTTCCATAAGTTGGACACCTCAAGTATCCAGATTTCGGAGTGCAACAGGAAAATATACAGCCAGGGAAGTGCCAACGTCTTGGAAAGTGGGGGGGGGGGCGAACGATTTTTTCGGACATCGGTAGGGGGGCAGTCATTTCAACAGCCCCTCATACCCCCCCTCCACCAACAAATGTTTTTAAAATAAAAGGTGTCAACCTTGGTACCAGGAAAATTTTTGTTTGTACTTCTATATCTCAATTACAATAATCATTTTCTTCAGGGACGGGGCAGCTATTTTGCCCCCCCCCCCCCGCCAATTTTTATAAATAATCGGCTTCAATCTTTTTTAACCTCGTCTGTACAATCTCTCAAAAAAAGTATTCGAGTGTAAGCCAAATTTCCTGTGTAAACTAATTAGTTTACCGATTTTTTTTTTTTTTTTTTTCTTATTTTTTTTTTTTTAATCTCAATAGTTTGCTCCTTCCGTTTGAGCTAGCAAAATTTTCGTTTATGCATCATTAGTTTGTTTAAACGACCGTTTTCTTGAGGGGAAGGGCTGGAAAAGTTGCTTCCCTCATCCTGAAGAAGAAAACTATTGTAAGCAAACTACTGAGGGGGACTAAAATACAGAGGGGGCGAATTATATAGTTCGCCCCTTCTACTCATTTACCGAGGGGGCGATAAACCCCCCTGCCCCCACTGTTGGCACGTGCCTGTATACAGACTATGTACAGACGTTGTGAATTTATTTGTACGTGTGACGCAAGATATTTATTTTTAAGACAGTAAACAAATGCAGTCAACTCCGGATATAGTGAGTGAACCTTCGGCTATGGTGAACGCATTTCATCAGTCCCGATTAACATACGTTAGAAATGCACACAACATTTTTCGGCTTTAGTGAACCATGACTTCGGTTATAGCGAACTTAACAAAAATTGCGGACGGCAGAGGTGGTGTTGTTGGATTCCTACGAAGAGCGTCTCTTTTGTGTTCGATTAAGAAACAGATCGTCAAGCACCTGTTCCGAAATACAAGCGAACTGCCAGTTTCTAGGTTAACATACTTATGCGAAACAGTGGTTTTCTAGTTTTGCATTAAGTTTTATTGTTCAACATGGGGAAACACCGGTTTTAGTGAACTTCGGATATAGTGAACGAAATTGGCCGGTTCCCTTACGTTCACTACAGGCGCGTAGCCAGGAAAATTTTTCGGGGGGGGGGATATGGGCCTGGAAAATATTTCGGGAGGGGATATGAACTTATATGTGTATAAATAGACGGAATTTCATCACTAATCCAAACATTTCGGGGGGGGGATATATCCCGATATCCCCCCCCCCCCCCGGCTCACTATAACCGGAGTGGACTCTAATGGGCTTTTCGTGTTACCACATTGATTAAGGTTTGGACTTACCTTGCAGGAATCTTTGCCACCTTCCCTTTCTCCAGCGCAGATGTGGAAATCACGGACCCGAATGTTCACCTCTTTGTACCATTTTTTGCATATGCTGTTGTTCAAGACTGGAATGGTCAACTTTTGAAGAACTGCGGAGCGAGCTGCAAGAAAATGCATGCGCGTTACTATGATTCGGGCACGAGCATAGAAAACAAGAAAAGCTTGAAGTCGGATGTGCATTGAATATAAAACACTCTCAACCAGTGGCGCACCCAGGATTTTAGTTTAGGGGGGGGGGGCTACAAATTCTGCTGAACTCTGTTATAGTTACCTCGATTATAGTTGTAACTCTCTCACAACGTTAACCCTTTACGCGCAGTGTTCCCACTCTGGGAACACCAAACTCTGACGTTTTGACTGTTGCCAGTTACGAAGAATAGATTTGATTTCTATAAAAATAGTTGTGACGAGAATCCTTTACTTTTTAGCACGTCATTTCCCGTAAAAAAAAAAAAAAAAAAAAAAAAAAAAAAAAAAAGTGTGTGCGTGTAATCTTTACGCGCGATTGAAGTAAAACTTCTTTGACGTTTACGACACATATCACTGAAATGATTAAACTTTAACTTAAAGTAAATATGATATTATAATTTAATTATATTTATTATTCATGTACTTTACAAAGATTATATAAATGTTATATTCATATTATTCACTGGAAATAGGTACTTGAATGTCATCATAATTTTTTATGTATGAAATTATAGATTTGTGGTAACTATAATGTGAAACGTAAATTTTACTCGCAAAATTTGCTAATTTTGTTGAAAATACAGCATCTATCGTTGTACCGAAACTCGTTATTGATTGAAGTCGAGAAGTATTCATAGTTAGATCGAATTTTTCTTTTAAAAAATCAACTAACGGCTGAGATTCTTGAGAGCGAAAATTAACATTAAAATCTCCAGTAAGAAACATCGGTAATTCATGATAATTACTTAGAATCCAGGAAGTGTCCATGTTGTAGTATTATTCTTTAACTGTTTTCTAATACCATTGTTTCGCCTGGAGGTTGGGTTTGAATGGGGGGAATGTCTATAGTCTAGTTTTATACTTTAAGGCTGTTCTACCTGAAAACGGAGGATTTCGGTTGATTTTCGACCAAGATAGGGAGTAAACTTATAATCACATAACTTTGAGAATTTTCATAATGTTTCCTCTAAAACTAGAATAAGAACTGACATTGCGATAAAATTTGAAAAGTTATTTAATTTTTTAAAAAATATTATTAAACTTGACACTTTTTTAGAGAAAACGCTATTTTCTCGAATTTCGCTCACGATTAGAAATAACTTTAAGATGATATAATTATGAGAATTTTCAGAATGTTTCCTCGGAAACTAGATTGAGAACTGACATTGAAATAAATTTTGAAAAACAATTTAATTTTTTTTTTTTTTTTAAATAGTGAAACTTGGCACTGTTTCAGAGGAAAACGTTTTTGAGAGACTTTCACTTAAGATCAGAAATGAACTTATGATGCTAGAACTATGAAAATTTTTAGACTGTTTCTTCAGAAACCATACTGTGAACTGAAATAAATTTTAAATTTGAAAAGTTACTTCATTTTTTGAAAAAAATTATTAAACATGCCACTTTTTCGGAGAAGTCTGCTTTTTGGTTAACTTTCACTACAAATAAAAAATAAACTTACATTCCTAGGACAATGAAATTTTTCAGAATATTTCTTCGGGAACTGTACTGTGGACTACTGCAAATTTAAAATCTGAATAACCAGTCCACTGAACTTTATGAAAACTGAACTTTTTTAAGTTCAGTTTTCATAAAAAGAAAGAAGGAAAAAACATTGTTTTTTAAACTAAAATTCAAAATTGGCTGACTGAAAAATTTTCTTTCAAAAGTAACTTTGAAGTATAAATTTATAGATGTATTTAAGAATGTTTTGGGGCCAAAAATGTACTGCATTTTGCTTTTACAAATTTTATAATTGAAACTCGTAAATGGTTTATGAAACCTAATGAACATGACTTCTGATCAAGTTTTAAAATAAAATTACAGTAGAAAAGCTACTGAAAAATTTATAATGGTTCTTCTGAAACTACTTTACTAAAACTTTACGATGTTTTATGAACATTAAGTTTATAGGAGCAATTTAATATAAAAAATAAGTAAATAAATGAAGATGATATTTCAGACGGAAATTAAAAGAATTTCAGCAGTTTTATCGCGTTTCAATCGAATTCAGCAGTTTTATCGCGTTTCAATCAATTTGAAAAAATCAACTCGCGCTGATCTCTAATACTTACTACAATATTTTACATAAAGAAAAGTCCATTTTATCGTTTCAATTTTAGAGTTATAATTATATTTCTAAAATTTTCCAGAGAAATTCTAAAAAATACATCTAACAATTGTGTCCATTATATAAAGAGGGCGCGACATGTATCCTTAAACCCCCAAACCACCCATATTTCACGGTTTTCCCTAGTCCTCGATTCGACTTTCGCTCGTCAGGTTAAATAGCCTTAACTGTGTTCTTTAACTGATGTTTTCCTCTGTTTGTTGGGTTGGGGTGCAGGTAGTGTAAATTTTTTTTGTGTTTTTCTATCACAGTGTTCTTAAGCGTTGATTTCGTCTGCTGGTAGGTTTCGAATTATTATTCTGTATGTGTTTTTAAACTGCAGGTTCTGTCTATTGTTTGGGATTGATTGCAGCAGGGCCCGTTTCTTTGTGGTGTTCCATCCCCGTGTTAAACCGTTGCTTGCTCCATCTTGAGGTCGGGTTAGAATCCACGGAGTGACCATTTGTTATTCTTTTATTTTGTTCTTAAACCGTTTGCAGCCAGTGTTTGTTTCTTTGTGGTGTAACATACCCGCATTCTTAAACCGCTGCATATATATCATTATAAATATATATATCATTACTATATATAAATATATATATCATTACACTATATCATTATATATATTGCGTTCATACAAACTACATTCTTCTAAATTTACTAACATTTTATTAAATACAGCTTTCTGGCAAAATAATAACAGACATGACATAGACAATATTTAGGAGTTTAGTGGCCTAACGGCCAATGTAGCTGCCATTTGACAAATAATAATATCACTTCTGATCCTGCTAATTCAAGGATCTCCATTTACTTCGCCTCGATGGAAATATAAACAACCTGCGATGCGCAGAAGCAGAAGATGCGCAGTTACCCAGTGTGCGTAGCGCCATCTGTTGCAAAAACGGCGTTATCCAACTTTCTAAGAGAAGTGTCCACTTCTATAAATTTACCTTCGTGGGATCGAAGTATGATCCTCCAACAGTGTTCTTAAACGGAAATTTCCCTCTGCTGTTTAGGTTCGTTTGCAGCCACTGTTCCTTTAATTGTGGTGTTCCATCGCCTTGTTCTTAAACCGTTGTTCTGTTTTGAAGTTGGGTTAGAATCCAGGAAAAGTGTTCTTAAACTGACGTTTCCATCTACTGTTCCGGTTCGATTGCAGGCAGGTTCCATTTCTTTGCGCTTTTCCAAAACCATGTATATTATTCATCTAAAAATAAGGATTATGCAGAACCTCATGTGAGGTTTGGATTACATATAAAATATTATGTTGGATGTACCTTCAAAATGCTTATTGATATATAAATAAAGATTGATGTCTCAAAGATAGGGCTCTTGACTGTTTTTCTCGCCGTTTATTTCCCTAACAGGTTCCGCGTACTTTTACACATGAAGTCGGCGAAAGCAGCGAGCGGTCGAAAAGGTAGGTTTTTCTGTGGTTCTTCTTTTTCGGGAGCACTTGGCGTGGAGTATATGACATATACGCCACTTCCTTTACTGAGCGTTACTTCCGTCAGAAAAGAAAAACTGAGTTACTCCCTAGTCGCGACTAAAGAAGTTTTACTTCAATCGTCACGATTATTTTTTAACAGCACTGACATCTGCCGAAAAATGGAAGAATGCGAGAACAGCTGGATAGATTGCCCAATGCTGAAAAAAGGGCAGCCGTTGCTATCGCTCGACTTAACTACCAGCAAGATGGAGGACGATCGAAACGTTCATCGCGTGCCACAGATCTAGAGACCCTTTTTTGACGACAGCTGGCTGTGCGGCACAGTTTTCGCACGTTATAGAAAAGGATACAGAATGCTTCGACTTCTATATTTTTAACAGACAAAACACTTTAGTTCGAAACCTTTCAATTGTTTCGACTGAATTAAAGAATCACGTGATGAGGAGACAAATTCTAAAACAATTTAGTAATAGAGATTATAAAAAGTTTTGGATGGTTCTATATACACAAGCTGTACTAACTGTCAAAAACGTTAAACCAATGATTCTGGCATCCCAAGTTCTATGGACCTCTATCAACGTTTAGAGAACGTTCAGTAATGTTTTTTTAACGTTCTTTGAACGTTGTTGTGCAGCTCGGAGACTGTTATGAAACTTTTAGATCCCTCTCTCCTAAATAACAATGTTTGCTAAATAGGTCTCCCATCAGAAAATACAGCAATGCAATTATTTTCATTTTTTAAAAAATTAATTTATTTATCTTCTGAACTGTTGTAACCCACATAGGCTTATCGTTTATTGCGACATACAGGACAGTGTTTGAAGGATACATTCTGAAACCTTTCAGACCAATTACTTTGCTTTCTTACGAGAAAATAATAGTTTCGAAACAAATATATTTAACAAAACACTGAAATTTACTTTTTAGTAAGAACAGCACAGAGAAAAGATGCACTGAAAAAAAAAAATAAATAAATAAAAAAATCTTTCAAATTTACAGAAAAAAAACTGTCAGCCAGGACGCCAGTTTACTTCGTTTTTTTTTTTTTTTTTTTTTTTTTACAGATGTCTTCCCTATACTTTACAGATTCTTAGTTTATTTTACAGAAATTTTCCGTAAACGGAAAAAATATGGATATCTTCTGTAAAATATACGGAAATAAACTGGCGTCCTGGCTGACAGTTTTTTTTTTTTTTTTCTGTCAGTTTAACAGACTTTTTCTGCAGTGTGCAATACACCTACTTTCGATGGATTACATTTTCATGGTAGGACAGGTAACAAACAAGATCATTCGTTCCTTCTTAATCGAAGTCTAGCCAGCAAGTAAAATCTCTACGGTACACGTATGTTCAAAACTGTATCTGCATCGAAAATGAGGCTTGGGGGAGCTAAACAAGATGACGACATCTCTGAATTAAACCGGCTCGAAAAAGTTTGTCTAAAATCAAATGTGTATCAGATTAGAAATTAATCTTTAGCCTTAAAATCCGAAATTTTAAACAAACGGTGACACATTGTAATTTAAGCAGGAAAATTTATTTATGTTACTTTTGGAAATTGGTCTTCTGCGGGTGATATATATTATAATTTTCTTATTATACAGATTCACTTTCTTAATTCGAGCTCTGCGGTTTGTACACATTCAAAAATTGTCTTGTCGACTTTCGTTATTAATTGGAGTTGCGTTATTAATTTTTGACTCTCGACCCACCCTCATCTTTGGTGCAGGCGTGGCCTATTTTATTTTTGTATGTTCAAGGTCTACACTGAAAAAAAAAAAAAAAAAAATGTCTGCTAAACTGCCAGAAAAAAACTGTCAGCCAGGACGCCAGTTTATTTCCGTATATTTTACAGAAGTCTTCCGTATTTTTTTCTTTATACGGAAGATTTCTGTAAAATAAACTGAGAATCTGAAATTTATGGAAGACTTCTGAAAAAAAAAAACGGAAATAAACTGGCGTCCTGGCTGACAGTTTTTTTGACAGACTTTTTTTTGCAGTGTAATGACTGGCAGCCAGGGAGAAGATAATTCCACACCTCACACGGCTCAATGTCACACGACTTTGTAACACACACACACAGAACTAAAGAAGTTTTCTGACACCGCACAGCCAGCTGCGTCTGAAAACTTCTGTAGTTGTGTGCCGCCATCGATGGGCGATTCGATCGACCGCCATTGTTGTTGGTAGTTAAATGGATCGATGGCAGTGCGGCTGCACTTTTCCAGCTTGGGGCAGTCTATCCAGTGGGTCTTCTATACCGATGCGAAAATGCTCTTGCGCTTCAAAAGTGAAAGAAAAACTTACCCTCAAGGTTTTCGTTCGACCTTCCCCACCCAACGACGGTTGCGTTGTAGCCCTCGTAGGTCTCGTCGGGGTCTGCCGGCATGCAGACGGGCGCGGCGAATTCCGTGGCCTGTATGGACCGCCGCAGCTTCAACAGGGCCATGTCGTAGCTGTACCGGGCCGGGCGGCCGAAGCTGGGATGCTCGACCACCTCGCTGACCTGGATGTCCCACTGGGGCCGGAAAGAGTCGACGTTCACCTCGTGACCGCCCAGTCGGATGCGCCAGTAGCGGGCAGCTTTAAACCTGCAATCGGAAGATTTTTGCCGTTACGATTTTATTATTATTATTATTATTTATTTATTTTTTTAGGTAATTCATTCGTGGCATGATGTAATGGATGGAAGACCGCTACATAGATACAATTCCACTGTAAAAAAAAAAAGAAAGAAAAGAAAAAAGAAGAAGAAGAAAAAAAATCCGTGAAAATACGGAAAATGTACTGGCAAACGGGATGCCAGTACTATTTCCGTGTACCGTGTTTACTCGCGTACTATTCGTACATTTTCGCCAATTTTTCAGGGTGCGACTATTATGCGGGGAAATCTACTACATAATATTGTACACTCTAAAGCTAAAACATTACTGATATTGTAATAAAATTACTAATTCACCAAATATTTCCAGATTATCTGCCAGATATATCCAAATTATCAGTATATTAACCCTTTATAAGGCCGTGGTAAGAATACTTACCCCCTACGGTCTATTAAATACAGAAATCATAATCCATTATCATGGTGAATTTTCTGATTTTTGTTCAGTTATATTGGATGTATATTTTTTTTTTCATACATCTAGATTCTAAATAATATTTGATTTGTGAACTTTTCTTTCATTCGTAATTTTAAAGAAAGTTCGAATAATGACTCATTGAGCATAAGAATCATCACTTTTAATTATATATTTTTGCGTTTAATTCTGTGTACAAGCAGCAGGTAGTTTTCTGACTTTCATTTTGAGAATAATTAATGTATTCTCCTGCAAAATTTCTATGTTTGTTTAATACTTGTTTCTAAAATTTTCACGTGGGGGTATTACAGCAGAGGGAAAACGTATGAATTAATCCCGAAAAATAGGCCAGAAAAATCCCAAGTACTTTCGACTCTCTGCACATAAACTCGCCTTATAAAAATTTAAATGATCTTTTAGCCAGTTGCACACAAAAAGAGACATTTTTCTTTTTATAGTAATATTTTTATTAGCATAAATGAAGGTATAGAATACGTGACTCCGACTTTTATTGCAGGGAAAATGTTTTGACGTCCTTTTCTAATTCGAAACAGGGGTGCGACTATTATGCGAGGGCAGTAGGGAAGAAAGGAGAGTTCTGCCCAGCCGGATCCCATGTTAATTCGCCGGATCCTCCGGAGTCTCCGTTCGGATGTTGTCCCTGGGCTGAGAGAGAGAGGGGGGGCGTGGTCGGACCGGATGTGGGGAGAGGATGTTCGAAGGGTTGATAAGAATTTTTTTTCCTTTTTTCAAATAAGGGGACTTGTAATTTTTTCAGACTTTAACATATTTTTGAAATAAGGGTACTTGTAATTTTTTCAGACTTTAACATATTTTTCAAATAAGGGTACTTGTAATTTTTTCAGATTGTGACATATTTCTCAAATAAGAGGACTTGGAAAAAATTTTCAGATTGCGATGCATTCTCTCATGAAAAATAAGGGACTTTAACATTTAGTATCAAAATAAGAGACTTTGACATAATTTTAAATAAGCTATATGAATTACACCTGAAATAAAAAATTTTATTATAAAATGAGGACCCACCAGCCGCCCGGTAGAATTCGTCTACCGCCTCATTTCAAATAAAAATTCTTACTGTGCCTTTCCCCATCACGCTAGCCTCGCATGAATGGAGACAGGGCGTAGCACAGAGGATGCGTTGTTGTTTTTGTTTCTTTAAATAATAATTAACTATGTGGAGCAAAGAAATGAACAACATCCCCAGGAGGCCTACGAACTTTAATTTTAAGTTAAATAAGTAATTTTACAACAAATATTTTTTTAACCAAGTTTTAATTTTTAGTTAAATAATTTTACAACAAATATTTTTTAAAGTTTTAATTTTACAACAAATATTTTTTACCCAAGTTTTAATTTTAAGTGAAATAATTTTACAACAAATATTTTTTTTTTTTACCAAGTTTTAATTTTAAGTTAAATAATTTTACAACAAATACATTTCTAAATTTATTTTTTTAAACCAAGTTTTAATTTTAAGTTAATAATTAATTTTACAACAAATTTTTTTAATCAAATGTTTTTAATTTATCAAGAAAAAAAAATTTAATCAAGTGTTTTAATTTTTTAGTATACCTATTTTTGTTAAGTAGTCGTTTAACATTAAAGTAGGATACCCATACATTTTCTACAAATTTAATCTACTGTTAGGCAAGTGAGAAAATTATACCATAGAAAGATTTTTACAAATAATGATATAGTCTTATATTCTATTGCGAGAAAACCACTTTAGCCATATACCCCCCAAAACTCAAGTTTTTGATATACGAAATGCATGAATACGCGTTAGATCCCCTTAGAAAGTCCTCCTACCAAGGCACCCCTCATCCTAAGCAGATACCCCCGCGTGCAGGTTTGCCTTAAAGCACAAACAAACAAAGTATTTATCTAAACATTTTTTCTTACCCACACATTTTTGATAAATTTTAGGCAGCGATTATACTAGTTTATATTTTCTATAGATCAATTAGAGGAAAAAATTACATTTTTAGTAATCCTACAAAACTATTCTTACTGTATATCACAAGTAGTAGTAACATGATTTATAGAATTTCAATACGATACGAGTTCGATTGTTTATGTGCAACACTCATTGCAGTTTGACTATGAAAGCATAATTTTATACATGCATTAATATTTTTAGAGGTATGCACTTAACCTATTTTATAGAAAGGTGAGCATAACTAGCACAAACTTTTAGACTAGATAGTACTATTGTTAGAAAGTTGAACTATTGGAAATAAAAATTGAAGATCCGTTTTAGTATACTGCATGTACATAAATATCTTTCAACTACTTAGATAGTTTAAATCGCAAATCATTACTTAAACTAAAAAATACAAGGTTTTTACTTACGTGAAGGGACATCGTTCTAAATCTTCTAGTCTCTGGACAAAGTACCAACATCTATACGGCTAGCAAGACCGGAAAATCGAATAATGATTTAAAATACATTATCCCTAATTCCCGGTCCAACTAGCACATGTTCATTCATTCTTAATACCATCATATGCTGAAATAGGTATATTATTTTGACACTAAAAACACATTTGAAGATATTAAACGCTTTAAAAGTAATTTTTTTCTTATAACAATTTACCAGATTCACAATACTATTTTATGTAGGATAAAATTAGTTAGCAAGCGAAAATTTAATCTTAGTTAGAATTTACTGAAATACAAATACCATGCATGCCTTATTTTCTATTAGGAGAAAGCCCTCAAACCCCAGTTTTTGTATACAAACTGCATAAAGTACTTCTACCGATAATGCTATTAATATTAATTACACTGGATTACCCACTTAAAATTTCGCAAAACACCAAAATACAGAAAAACATACATTAACAAAAAAATCACACTTAAAAGTACAACACATCAAAAGTGGAAAATATAATTACCACATAATTATTTTCAATTAGAATTACGGTATCAACTTATATGTAACTAAAATAATAGAAAATATTACACTTACCCTGTACTTGTACACGCGAGAGGTGAAAATAATAAAAATACTCACATAATTCACAAAACAATGATTGAAGTAAAATCCACGTGCATGTCCTAGTACAGCTGATAACAGAAATTGAGAGATAAGAAAGTGCCTTGAGGCTCTACAGAGCCGGTACAATAAGAGTTGGCCAGTTTGCCGATAAGATAAAACCAGGGAGGCTGCTAGGGGTATGCAATTGGGGGACACGTGTTTCATTCTGCGTTCAAAAATGGGGACTTATGGATTAAGATCATGTTAGATTAAAGCCATTTCAATAAAAATATATCCTTTTTGTAAACATGGGCATTATATCCTAAATTAAAATATCAAAGTTAAGCTACAACGATTAATATATTTTACGTAGTTTAGGAAACTAATGAATCATTAAATTAATTTCTGTGAAACAATTAGCAAAGAGCATTATACTAAAGCAAATTATTTTTGTTAAGTTTTGATAAATAACAGTAATAAATTATAGGCATTGCAGATGAATGAGTATTCACGTATAAAATAGGTATTAAAACTTATTGTTTAAAAACAATTTTTTACAATAATAAACTAAAATTTTTATTTAATAAATTCATAAACTAAAATTACTTAATAAAACTTTTTAATAAATTAAACTAAAACATTTTTACAAAATAATTTTTTTAATAAAGTCATAAACTGAAATTATTAATGAAAACCTGTTAATAAACTAAACTGATTACTCTAAAAGATAGCTAATCACAACATATATCAGAAAAAATATAAGCAATTATAATACCTGAAAAATACCGGACAACACTCTTGTTGCATGCGGACAAAACATCGGTCAGCTCGGCTAAAGAATTCTTAGGTATCCGTTGCAGGAGAACTTACCTACGCCCAACCTACAAACTCTACAAATTTAACGGCAACTGATTTTCTCTTATCAGGTATCACAGATCAGATAAGAGATAAGGAAGTGACATGCGCAGAAGACACGTGATAGTGACGTGTGCAAATCTGTGTTGATTGAATATCCGGTAGGTTTCTGGCAGGATGTACTATTTGCAATTGAGGGGCAACTCTTAGTAACAGGCTAAGACAAGTTAGATGATGCAATATCTACTGGGTTGAGAAAGTTTAAGGTAGAGGGCGCTTGGGTAATCACGTGATTTTTTAAAGAACCAGTATAGAGACATTTTAGTTAGATAAAGTGGCCAGGTGTGTGTTGCGAGACTCCCTTTACACTGTGTGCGCCTATACTTAAGACGTGTGTTTTAATTGATTTTTCGCCGAGTTTCAAAAATGTCTTTGCTTGAATCGATCGAAAATAACTTTAACATTGAATACACCCCGAGTTTTATACTCAAAGTGATGCGGATGTGTTGCTGCAAGAAATAATACAATTGCCTTTAGATGTAAAGCCTCTGCAAAGTATTGAAAAGAAAATTTCCCCGAGTTTTATACTGAAAGTGATGTTGATGTGCTACAGCAAGAATTGTTTCAATTACCCCTGCAAAGTAGTGAAAAGAAAATTTCCTCGACCCGTAAAGTAATTACTTTTGCTGATGAAGGAATCAATTACAGTTTACCTGGAGCAACAGTCTCTGTTTACTCTTGGATACCCATTTTGCAAAAAATACGTGAAGATCTACAGAAAGTGACAAATTATGAATTTAATATGGTACAAGTGAACTTTGGCTCTGAAGAACAACCTAAAATTGAAGACGGTAACTACGAAGATTTTAATCTAGACCTATCATCAGGTGTATGCATTCTAAGTTTTGGATCTAAACGAACTTTGGATTTTAAACCAGCGAACTGTGAAACCGCTACCATTAAATTAGAACATGGCTCAATGTGTAAGATATATCCCCCAACCAACAAACTTTTAACGCATGGTATTCCTTCTGAACCTTATGTGACAGACCCGCACATTAACCTAACATTTGCCAAAATGTACATTTATGAGCCTTCCCCGAAAAGGGCAAAGTTGGACGATTGGACGGGCGATCTTTACCATAGCTTATATGCTTCTGTAAATAGTACATGGCACTTGGAAAGACTTATCTACGTTTCACTTCACGATGAAAGAACTGACTTGAAGATCCATATTAGACAATTTATTCAGAATGCCCAATTAGACTATATACCAACCGGTCAGGGAGTCGTGATGAACCCTTCCACATGGATCGAATTTATTGTAAAACTATTAGATTTTAATATAGGTCATAGCAATAGCTCTTTTATTTGTAATAATCAATTATCTGTATTTAATGACGATGGAAAATGCATCTTACAACAAATTTACAAAACCGCAGATTCATTCACGTTAAATCCAATTTCCTTAACACTTTTAAATGATCAAGTAAAAAAACTTTGCGAAATGAGAAATGAAATATTGGAATGCATTTTAAAAACGCTATATACGACGACCCTACCTCATTTAATTTTAAAATTAAAGCCGCAAAAATGTAACCGCGAACCCCATTGTAATTACGATGAAGCTAAACAACAATTAATGGATATAGTACATCAGGAAATTTTTAAAAACATAGGCCGGGTTCAAGATCATTCTTCGCATAGGATACATGCCTGTTCGAATAGATCACATATTGATGAGCGAGAGGGTCTTATAAGTAGTAAAGCATGGTTTACGGTTGACATGCCGTATATTGCAAGAGAGATATGCGAGAAAAAATGCACTTGTCATTATGACGGAGAATTTTTTTCAAACATTTTCATTGAAGACTATATGAAGTATCTTCAAAATGAGCTATTTAATTCATTTTTTCAACCGTTTTCAGATTTTGCGAATTCCAAGGATGACAAAACATGTGTAATTATGTGATGTTATTGGTGTATAACTAGTATTGCGATTGTAAAAAATATATTAAAACCATTGTGATTATGTAGAAAAAGTTTGCTTGCTTCTACAACAGTAAGATTTTACTGATTTGTGCATGATTAATTGTGGATTACACTTTGAAAAGTTATTATTTTCTTAATTGTGTAAATAGTTTGTGTAATTTAAAATATGTTTTTGTAAATAAATAAGTTTAAACATGAAAACTTTTCTGTGTTTTCTTTATGTGTATGTGCGTGTTGATTACTTGCAAAATAAAAATCTATTAAATAAAAAGTGATAAAGTTAGCATACTTGGTCACGATTTAAGGTTCTCGTTTTATACTTATCTTTTATACACTACAAGGTAGAAAGTTAGAAATTTAACAAAATTTATTGAAGCATGTACTATGGAAACATTAATCTACTACATAGAAACAAAATGTTTTGATTAAAATCATAAACTTAAGTGTGATAGGTAAAACTGTGTTACCTGAGAATTCACAAAGTACTAATTTTTTATAAAATGAACTTAGCTAAAAAAATTTGTCTGCATAATTTTATAACTTAATCGATTTTACAGGTTTTTCAAAAATAAAGTTAAGTGCGATAAAGAAACTTAGTATTTTTAAATAAAGATTTTTTAGGTGTTCTTTAATGTAAAGATCTTACCACATTTTACTTGAAGTAACAGAATATTTTAAATCAGACACTATGTTTTTAAAACATCAGAGTATTAACTTAGCATATTTTTGTAATTTTTATTAAGTAATGGGCTTGAATATTTTTATAAGAAATATCAACTAAGTGCACATGTTACACATTTTACTGATTAAGATGGTTATGCTTACAAATTTTAAATAAATATGCTCTTACTTTTATACATGTTACTTGTTCAAACTAAGTATACTTTTGATTTGCATACGTTTATGAGTTCTCATAAGTTATGAAATTATTTCTCGAAAGGAACTTAGCTATTAGAACTTTGTAAATTTTGTAGAAGTAGTATGCTTAACATGTTTTTGATAAAATGGATTTAAATTTGATATAGAAATAATCAGTTATTTTAGAATAGATGTATAAACTTATCTTTATGTAAACCTTAACTAATTAAAAGTAATATAATTTATGCCTATACAAAGTGAGGGACTTAGACTATTTTTCAGAATTATCAAGTAAAGGATTTTACAAAATACTTAGTAAACTGCATTAATAGATTGTAAGTTGTAATTTTTTTTCTTTTAGAAGTTTTGCACATTGGTATATTTTATGTTCTGATAAGTCGTTGAATATGTTCTTTAAATAAACTAACAGATCTGTACTTTGAAAATTTTATTGAAGTGTTGAACTTTGGTATTTTTCGAATGTTACGAACTTGATACATTTTTTCTGAAGTGCTAGATATGTGAAATTGTCTTTTTAAAAACATTGAATTATTCAACTTAGTACATTTTAGTTACTCTTTCAAGATAACGGACTTAGAATTTTTTACAAATAGCAAGCTAGTAACTTGCTAAACATGCTTGGAAATATTTTTAAATACCGTTCTTAAAAATTATCAAAGTTGTAACTACTAAAAATAAATAAACAAATTAATATATTATTTAAAAATATTTCCAAGCATGTTTAGCAAGTTACTAGCTTGCTATTTGTAAAAAATTCTAAGTCCGTTATCTTGCAAGAGTAACTAAATTGTACTAAGTTGAATAATTCAATGTTTTAAAAAGACAATTTCACATATCTAGCACTTCAGAAAAAATGTATCAAGTTCGTAACATTCGAAAAATACCAAAGTTCAACACTTCAATAAAATTTTCAAAGTACAGATCTGTTAGTTTATTTAAAGAACATATTCAACGACTTATCAGAACATAAAATATACCAATGTGCAAAACTTCTAAAAGAAAAAAAATTACAACTTACAATCTATTAATGCAGTTTACTAAGTATTTTGTAAAATCCTTTACTTGATAATTCTGAAAAATAGTCTAAGTCCCTCACTTTGTATAGGCATAAATTATATTACTTTTAATTAGTTAAGGTTTACATAAAGATAAGTTTATACATCTATTCTAAAATAACTGATTATTTCTATATCAAATTTAAATCCATTTTATCAAAAACATGTTAAGCATACTACTTCTACAAAATTTACAAAGTTCTAATAGCTAAGTTCCTTTCGAGAAATAATTTCATAACTTATGAGAACTCATAAACGTATGCAAATCAAAAGTATACTTAGTTTGAACAAGTAACATGTATAAAAGTAAGAGCATATTTATTTAAAATTTGTAAGCATAACCATCTTAATCAGTAAAATGTGTAACATGTGCACTTAGTTGATATTTCTTATAAAAATATTCAAGCCCATTACTTAATAAAAATTACAAAAATATGCTAAGTTAATACTCTGATGTTTTAAAAACATAGTGTCTGATTTAAAATATTCTGTTACTTCAAGTAAAATGTGGTAAGATCTTTACATTAAAGAACACCTAAAAAATCTTTATTTAAAAATACTAAGTTTCTTTATCGCACTTAACTTTATTTTTGAAAAACCTGTAAAATCGATTAAGTTATAAAATTATGCAGACAAATTTTTTTAGCTAAGTTCATTTTATAAAAAATTAGTACTTTGTGAATTCTCAGGTAACACAGTTTTACCTATCACACTTAAGTTTATGATTTTAATCAAAACATTTTGTTTCTATGTAGTAGATTAATGTTTCCATAGTACATGCTTCAATAAATTTTGTTAAATTTCTAACTTTCTACCTTGTAGTGTATAAAAGATAAGTATAAAACGAGAACCTTAAATCGTGACCAAGTATGCTAACTTTATCACTTTTTATTTAATAGATTTTTATTTTGCAAGTAATCAACACGCACATACACATAAAGAAAACACAGAAAAGTTTTCATGTTTAAACTTATTTATTTACAAAAACATATTTTAAATTACACAAACTATTTACACAATTAAGAAAATAATAACTTTTCAAAGTGTAATCCACAATTAATCATGCACAAATCAGTAAAATCTTACTGTTGTAGAAGCAAGCAAACTTTTTCTACATAATCACAATGGTTTTAATATATTTTTTTACAATCGCAATACTAGTTATACACCAATAACATCACATAATTACACATGTTTTGTCATCCTTGGAATTCGCAAAATCTGAAAACGGTTGAAAAAATGAATTAAATAGCTCATTTTGAAGATACTTCATATAGTCTTCAATGAAAATGTTTGAAAAAAATTCTCCGTCATAATGACAAGTGCATTTTTTCTCGCATATCTCTCTTGCAATATACGGCATGTCAACCGTAAACCATGCTTTACTACTTATAAGACCCTCTCGCTCATCAATATGTGATCTATTCGAACAGGCATGTATCCTATGCGAAGAATGATCTTGAACCCGGCCTATGTTTTTAAAAATTTCCTGATGTACTATATCCATTAATTGTTGTTTAGCTTCATCGTAATTACAATGGGGTTCGCGGTTACATTTTTGCGGCTTTAATTTTAAAATTAAATGAGGTAGGGTCGTCGTATATAGCGTTTTTAAAATGCATTCCAATATTTCATTTCTCATTTCGCAAAGTTTTTTTACTTGATCATTTAAAAGTGTTAAGGAAATTGGATTTAACGTGAATGAATCTCCGGTTTTGTAAATTTGTTGTAAGATGCATTTTCCATCGTCATTAAATACAGATAATTGATTATTACAAATAAAAGAGCTATTGTTATGACCTATATTAAAATCTAATAGTTTTACAATAAATTCGATCCATGTGGAAGGGTTCATCACGACTCCCTGACCGGTTGGTATATAGTCTAATTGGGCATTCTGAATAAATTGTCTAATATGGACCTTCAAGTCAGTTCTTTCATCGTGAAGTGAAACGTAGATAAGTCTTTCCAAGTGCCATGTACTATTTACAGAAGCATATAAGCTATGGTAAAGATCGCCCGTCCAATCGTCCAACTTTGCCCTTTTCGGGGAAGGCTCATAAATGTACATTTTGGCAAATGTTAGGTTAATGTGCGGGTCTGTCACATAAGGTTCAGAAGGAATACCATGCGTTAAAAGTTTGTTGGTTGGGGGATATATCTTACACATTGAGCCATGTTCTAATTTAATGGTAGCGGTTTCACAGTTCGCTGGTTTAAAATCCAAAGTTCGTTTAGATCCAAAACTTAGAATGCATACACCTGATGATAGGTCTAGATTAAAATCTTCGTAGTTGCCGTCTTCAATTTTAGGTTGTTCTTCAGAGCCAAAGTTCACTTGCACCATATTAAATTCATAATTTGTCACTTTCTGTAGATCTTCACGTATTTTTTGCAAAATGGGTATCCAAGAGTAAACAGAGACTGTTGCTCCAGGTAAACTGTAATCGATTCCTTCATCAGCAAAAGTAATTACTTTACGGGTCGAGGAAATTTTCTTTTCACTACTTTGCAGGGGTAATTGAAACAATTCTTGCTGTAGCACATCAACATCACTTTCAGTATAAAACTCGGGGGAAATTTTCTTTTCAATACTTTGCAGAGGCTTTACATCTAAAGGCAATTGTATTATTTCTTGCAGCAACACATCGGCATCACTTTGAGTATAAAACTCGGGGGTGTATTCAATGTTAAAGTTATTTTCGATCGATTCAAGCAAAGACATTTTTGAAACTCGGCGAAAAATCAATTAAAACACACGTCTTAAGTATAGGCGCACACAGTGTAAAGGGAGTCTCGCAGCACACACCTGGCCACTTTATCTAACTAAAATGTCTCTATACGGATTCTTTAAAAAATCACGTGATTACCCAAGCGCCCTCTACCTTAAAACTTTCTCAACCCAGTAGATATTGCATCATCTAACTTGTCTTAGCCTGTTACTAAGAGTTGCCCCTAATTGCAAATAGTACATCCTGCCAGAAACCTACCGGATATTCAATCAACACAGATTTGCACACGTCACTATCACGTGTCTTCTGCGCATGTCACTTCCTTATCTCTTATCTGATCTGTGATACCTGATAAGAGAAAATCAGTTGCCGTTAAATTTGTAGAGTTTGTAGGTTGGGCGTAGGTAAGTTCTCCTGCAACGGATACCTAAGAATTCTTTAGCCGAGCTGACCGATGTTTAGTCCGCATGCAACAAGAGTGTTGTCCGGTATTTTTCAGGTATTATAATTGCTTATATTTTTTCTGATATATGTTGTGATTAGCTATCTTTTAGAGTAATCAGTTTAGTTTATTAACAGGTTTTCATTAATAATTTCAGTTTATGACTTTATTAAAAAAATTTTAGTTTATTATTGTAAAAATTGTTTTAGTTTATGAATTTATTAAATAAAAATTTTAGTTTATTATTGTAAAAAATTGTTTTAAACAATAAGTTTAATACCTATTTTATACGTGAATACTCATTCATCTGCAATGCCTATAATTTATTACTGTTATTTATCAAAACTTAACAAAAATAATTTGCTTTAGTATAATGCTCTTTGCTAATTGTTTCACAGAAATTAATTTAATGATTCATTAGTTTCCTAAACTACGTAAAATATATTAATCGTTGTAGCTTAACTTTGATATTTTAATTTAGGATATAATGCCCATGTTTACAAAAAGGATAGATTTTTATTGAAATGGCTTTAATCTAACATGATCTTAATCCATAAGTCCCCATTTTTGAACGCAGAATGAAACACGTGTCCCCAATTGCATACCCCTAACAGCCTCCCTGGTTTTATCTTATCGGCAAACTGGCCAACTCTTATTGTACCGGCTCTGTAGAGCCTCAAGGCATTTTCTTATCTCTCTCAATTTCTTATCAGCTGTACTAGAGATATGCACGTGGATTTTACTTCAATCATTGTTTTGTGAATTATGTGAGTTTTTTGTTATTTTCGCCTCTCGCGTGTACAAGTACAGGGTAAGTGTAATATTTTCTATTATTTTAGTTACATATAAGTTGATACCGTAATTCTAATTGAAAATAATTATGTGGTAATTATATTTTCCACTTTTGATGTGTTGTACTTTTAAGTGTGATTTTTTTGTTAATGTATGTTTTTCTGTATTTTGGTGTTTTGCGAAATTTTAAGTGGGTAATCCAGTGTAATTAATATTAATAGCATTATCGGTAGAAGTACTTTATGCAGTTTGTATACAAAAACTGGGGTTTTAGGGCTTTCTCCTAATAGAAAATAAGGCATGCATGGTATTTGTATTTCAGTAAATTCTAATTAAGATTAAATTTTCGCTTGCTAACTAATTTTATCCTACATAAAATAGTATTGTGAATCTGGTAAATTGTTATAAGAAAAAAAATTACTTTTAAAGCGTTTAATATCTTCAAATGTGTTTTGTTTTTAGTGTCAAAATAATATACCTATTTCAGCATATGATGGTATTAATGAAAATGAATGAACATGTGCTAGTTGGACCGGGAATTAGGGATAATGTATTTTAAATCATTATTCGATTTTCCGGTCTTGCTAGCCGTATAGATGTTGGTACTTTGTCCAGAGACTAGAAGATTTAGAACGATGTCCCTTCACGTAAGTAAAAGCCTTGTATTTTTTAGTTTAAGTAATGATTTGCGATTTAAACTATCTAAGTAGTTGAAAGATATTTATGTACATGCAGTATACTAAAACGGATCTTCAATTTTTATTTCCAATAGTTCAACTTTCTAACAATAGTACTATCTAGTCTAAAAGTTTGTGCTAGTTATGCTCACCTTTCTATAAAATAGGTTAAGTGCATACCTCTAAAAATATTAATGCATGTATAAAATTATGCTTTCATAGTCAAACTGAAATGAGTGTTGCACATAAACAATCGAACTCGTATCGTATTGAAATTCTATAAATCAAGTTATACTACTTGGGATATACAGTAAGAATATTTTGTAGGATTACTAAAAGTGCAATTTTTCCCTCTAATTGATCTATAGAAAATATAAACTAGTATAATCGTTGCCTAAAATTTATCAAAAATGTGTGGGTAAGAAAAAAATGTTTAGATAAATACTTTGTTTGTTTGTGCTTTAAGGCAAACCTGCACGCGGGGGTATCTGCTTAGGATGAGGGGTGCCTTGGTAGGAGGACTTTCTAAGGGGATCTAACGCGTATTCACACATTTCGTATATCAAAACTTGAGTTTTGGGGGATATATGGCTAAAGTGGTTTTCTCGCAATAGAATATAAGACTATATCATTATTTGTAAAAATCGTTCTATGGTATAATTTTCTTACTTGCCTAACAGTAGATTAAATTTGTAGAAAATGTATGGGTATCCTACTTTAATGTTAAACGACTACTTAACAAAAATAGGATATACAAAAATTAGCTAAAAATTAAAAACACTTGATTAATTTTTTTTTTCTTGATAAATTAAAAACATTTGATTAAAAAAAATTTGTTGTAAAATTAATTATTAACTTAAAATTAAAACTTGGTTTAAAAAAATAAATTTAGAAATGTATTTGTTGTAAAATTATTTAACTTAAAATTAAAACTTGGTAAAAAAAAAAAATATTTGTTGTAAAATTATTTCACTTAAAATTAAAACTTGGTAAAAAATATTTGTTGTAAAATTAAAACTTTAAAAAATATTTGTTGTAAAATTATTTAACTAAAAATTAAAACTTGGTTAAAAAAATATTTGTTGTAAAATTACTTATTTAACTTAAAATTAAAGTTCGTAGGCCTCCTGGGGATGTTGTTCATTTCTTTGCTCCACATAGTTAATTATTATTTAAAGAAACAAAAACAACAACGCATCCTCTGTGCTACGCCCTGTCTCCATTCATGCGAGGCTAGCGTGATGGGGAAAGGCACAGTAAGAATTTTTATTTGAAATGAGGCGGTAGACGAATTCTACCGGGCGGCTGGTGGGTCCTCATTTTATAATAAAATTTTTTATTTCAGGTGTAATTCATATAGCTTATTTAAAATTATGTCAAAGTCTCTTATTTTGATACTAAATGTTAAAGTCCCTTATTTTTCATGAGAGAATGCATCGCAATCTGAAAATTTTTTCCAAGTCCTCTTATTTGAGAAATATGTCACAATCTGAAAAAATTACAAGTACCCTTATTTGAAAAATATCTTAAAGTCTGAAAAAATTACAAGTACCCTTATTTGAAAAATATGTTAAAGTCTGAAAAAATTACAAGTCCCCTTATTTGAAAAAAGGAAAAAAAATTCTTATCAACCCTTCGAACATCCTCTCCCCACATCCGGTCCAACCACGCCCCCCCTCTCTCTCTCAGCCCAGGGACAACATCCGAACGGAGACTCCGGAGGATCCGGCGAATTAACATGGGATCCGGCTGGGCAGAACTCTCCTTTCTTCCCTACTGAGGGCGATTATTACGCGAGTAAACACGGTACTTAAGCAAAATTTATTCCCGTAAATTCCGGTAGAAATTCTGTTCCAGAGAGACACTGACCCTTGATAGGCGGAAATTATCATGTATTCAAATATAAACGGAGAATTTCTGGAAAATTTCCAGTAATTGTACGGATATTTTTTAGAATGCGGATGGCCGATGCAATTGTTTTGGGACAAATCAAAATGCATTTCTTTGCGGCGACTCGAACACGCACAGATAGGAGGGGGGAGGGGGGACCCTGTAAGTTTGCGATTATTTAACACATATACCCTATATGAGAAAATTGTTAGTGTTTTTGGCCACTAATAGTGGACCTAAAAGAAGTGGAAGCTTATTGGTCTCATGATCGGGCGTGTTTGCTCCATCCCACTATTTCTATCGACTGCACATACTTAATGTTTTTTTCCCCCCCCATAAATCAAGAAAACTTTTCAACAGTTTTCTAAAGAATCCAACTGCGATAGAGACGCAAAGAAATTTAGGTCTCTTTACGAGCTGTAATATTTACTATATTACAAGCCGTGAATGCGGTATTTAGCAATATTTCCTTCAACAGATAACATTTCGGCCATTTTTTGAAAGTAATTTTCATTCCACCCCCCCCCCCCGATGAGGCATATAGGTTTAGTGTTAGTATAAATGCATAGAGTGTATTTGATGAAGAAGCTTTATTAGTATTTTCGAATGTTTAACGTCGCTGCTTTGTTTTCAAAGCAGTTCAAAAGTCCTGTAATGCCTGTCACATTGTAAAAGGTAGAATTTTGCACAGGGTTACAGCTCAGTATCTGAAGTAAACTTTTCTGATATTCACGCTCAGGTATAATGAGATTATTTTTTATAAAATTCCAGATTATGTTTCTACGATGAAGACAAGGCCGTAAGCAGGGGGTTCGCCCTCTGGGTACAGCCAGGGTCATCATCATCTTCTTTGTTTTTTTTAAGCTGTTTAAAAGTCCCCTGACACCTACCGCTTCGTAAAAGGAACATACAATAAATAACCTTAAGGTTTGACTTCGTTGAAATAAAGCACTTACCGTTTGACACAGTGTCCTGCCGTCAAAACCCAGTCTTTGTTAATGATGACGCCACCACAATAGTGAGAAGTAAGTACCCTTACGGAAACCTAAACGAGAATAAAGGAAACAGTCATTTACTTAGCTTTATTCATATGGAGGGATAACATCGCCTAGTTCATTATTAATAGTGATTGATTGGTAGAGAACTCCGCAACAGATATTTTTGAAAGGTAAAAAAGGATTAATTTTACTTCATTACCAGCGTAGATTGGACTACGGGAGTGGTGGAATATTTTTAATGCCCAACTCAGGTGTAACCTGCTCGTTCTCATCGCAGTAAAAATGCAGTGGCGAAGTTTCGTTTTCTGTGGCTAGTGTAAATTCTAGGAATCGTTGTTTGAATGATTGTGAGAACCCAGGGGTTTGCTGTAAAATATTTTTAATTTAACTACTTATATGTGCATGAGAGCGAAACACATATATTTCTATTATATTATACATTTAATTAGTGGCAGCGGAAAGCGACCTAAGCAGCCATTTACGGCCTGCCTCCTGGTTTCTGTTCAAAAGAGGACCCCGAAGAAAATAAGACAAGAATAGTTTTTGAGATCATAGGCGTAACCAATGGTGGGGGGGGGGGGGTTCATTTTAGATGGGGCAGGGGGAACCTGACCCATCTAAAATGAAGCTACTTCTTCAGATCGACGGTTTCAGATACTCTCCCGATGACGGCTTTAGATGCATATCTATCTTGAATGGAATACTAACTCTCAGATTCACTGCTTCTTTCCATGTGTTGTATGAACTATGGCTTATATTACCACTACGAATTACCAAAATTAGTAAAGTTTGGCAATCATCCGATAATCAAATGACTGCTTCTGTTAGCTACTTGAAAAATTTCTGAAAAATACCGTGAAAATGGAATTGATTTGATAATCGAAGCTGCATTTAAATTTATCAAGAAAAAAGATCCACTTACTGCATTAGACCATGACCATTTTTCAGTGAACCTTTTTACAACTCTTACAGATGGCATAATAGTTGGTACTGGGGGTAGGTCTGAAGTACAACTCGAAAACTGTCGCACTGGTTTAGCTTCAGTTTTTATTAGCTCTCAAGTGTTGATGGAAATTGAGATACTGATGCTGTAAAATTGGTTGAGCAATGAACACTTTTGAAAGACAATCTTCCAAGTGTCACTAAAAACAATATTCTACTAGTTGGTGATAGTTTCCATGAACTTTTGTAAAGTACCTTGTAGAAAATCATTTTTAAGATTTGTATCTGGTCATTTTCATTCCTTAACTATTCCTGTAAGAATGGTCGAAGAAAAACGTGCTTTCTGGAGAAAGTCGAAGCTTATGAAAGATTATTTGTGCACAAAAATGACTCAATATTTCTTCACTTGCTGTTTTGTGAATTGGAGAAGACATTGCTTTCAGGCTCCATTATAAAAAGCACATTGAAAATCTTAGTGAAAGAAAAAGCAGAAATTACTATCATATTTTAAGGATATTGGTACTGTATTATAGTTTATTTGTGTACGCATGCGTATAAGATTACTGATGTTTTTTGCACATATTAATGAAGACACTCTTCTGTGATAATTTTTAAAAGACTGAAATACTTAAACGAAAATTTGAATAAATTTAAGTACTTAACGAAAATATAAATTATACGTACTTTATAGAAGTCAAGTAGTATAGCTGGTCATAATTTTTTTTATATATAATCAGGAGCTTCGCTTCATTAATCGCTTACGCTTATTAATGGATCGCTTATATTATCGCAACCACACCACTGCATTTAATCTATTTTATGTTTTAGCGTGAAAATTAAATTCCGATTTTTGTTCCAACAGTTTACCGTTTTAAATACTGCTACTAGATAGCAGCACTATTGCCTACACAAGAAATTAGTTACTCTAAAGAATACTTTGCTCTTTCTTTGGTTAAACAAATAATAATAGCTTTTAAAGACGATGGTATTTGAAAATTTTTTGATTAAGTAATCCCCAAAGAAACAAACGTAATTATCCAAACGATTAGTTGCAATATAGTATTTTAACTTTTACAATGGATCTCGGCTTCCACTATGGTGTGACTTTTGGTGCTGCTATCTGTAGGCTTTATTAGAAACTAATATCGAATGCTTTAATTTGAATATAAACGTTGTTTGAAATGCATTAGATGAGTTTCAGGTCAATAATTCATAAATATACGCACAGTAAATTTGTTCCTTAAATCAATTTAATTTTTGAACTATAAATAAATAAACAAACGATGCGAAGAAAAGGATATTTAATGCTATTATGCCAGACAATTAATAACAATAGCACTATTTTTTAACATAGTGGGTCATGTAATAGCATATTTTGTACTTCTAATCCACCCTAATAAATTTAGAAGAAAGTGTGTTTTTATTTTTAATTTCCAGGTATAAATAATTCATACGACATTTTGAAAGCAAAGGTATACTTCCATCATAAGAAACAAAAATGTTCCAATGACGGTCATAATCAACACTTACCGCCCACGGGAATTCTCCGGCAAGTGAATTCGATCCACCAATAATTCTTGGTATTCTTGTAAACCTCTGTCCACACTGTGGACCAACGGGAGCTGTAAAGGAAAAAATATATATATAGATATGTATACACATGTATCAGACATAAAAAAAAAAAAAAAATATATTAATAATAATCGCAAGAAGCACACTTGACATGACCACATATTCGAGAAAAATTATGTGCAAAAAAGTATTCTGTTTCATGTAAAGGTTTAACATGCATAAATCATTTTGACAATCGGAGGTAAATCTTGAGAATTACCCTGTAGGTTGCCTCTGATCTGATTGATTTTATTATACTCTGCACTAACACTATAGTTTCTGGTACAGCTTTAGTATTGGTCCGGGGGAAATTTCGTTAGCAGGTGTCCTCGCCAAGTGCCGATCTATCTCCAAATTTGAAGATCGTTGAACAGTTTGTTTACGATAGCGATAGTTTCAGATATCTGTTGCAACCTGTGTTTGGAGTTGAGTTGTTAACTGGTGCTGTAGTTTGATGAAAAAACGCTCGGTGGGTTCATTAAACGATACCAGGATGTGTGGTAAAGGAATTTTGTGATTGGTTTAGGCAATTTAATTGTAATCGGTAAACCGAAGTTTTATAAGGAGCTGAATTTGAATTCGATGCGTGAGTTCTTGTTTGGTGTTTGGTGAGTTATTTCGGAGAATATAAGGTGTATTTTTTTTATTTGGAAATGTGTTGTGTTGCTTGAAGTGTAGTGAATATTATGTTGTTGTTTAAAAAGGAAGTGTGTGTTTATTTGAAGGAGGGTGTGAATATAAAGTTAAATAAAAGGAAGCGTTTTGGATATTTTTGAGGAGTTTCTTAAGATGAAGGTAAGTGTTTTTTTTAAAGAATTTTCGCAATCGCTTAAGGTTTTCAATGTGAATTGTAAATGGATATTTGATGTTGTTATGTTTTAATAAGTGCTATAGTGACTTTATATGAGGTGTATAACTAGGTTGTTTAACCCACCGATGTTTTTTTTTTTTGAGTTGAAAACGGGCCAATGCTTGCCCAGTTTACATTAGCTGTACAACTAGGTTGCTTAATCCACTGTTCTATTTTTTGTTAAAAACGGTTCACTGGTTGCCTAGTTTACATAACTGTACAACTAGGTTGCTTAATCCACTGAGGTTTTTTTAGTTAAAAACGGTCCACTGGTTGCCTAGTTTATATAGCTGTAGAACTAGATTGCTTAATATACTGAAATTTTTTTAGTTAAAAGCGTTTACTGTTTGCTCATTTTGAATTGCCTGTTACTGAAATTGCTGACGTTTTTTAGTGTTAAGTATGGACGGTGTATTTTGTTTTATTGTTTTTTTTAGTATAATATCTGTGCAATTTTAATGTGTTAAAATGCTTTGTCTTTGCTGACAGTGCTCACCGTGTTGTATTATTTTATCGTATTCTAAAATGGTGTTTCACGCGTGAAAAACTTGGCAACCAAAAAAAAAGGCGCCAAGTAGCGGGTGTTGGCGACAAAAAAGTCGCCAAAAATAGCTGACACCCGCTTACGAAATTACTCCCATTGGTCCTTTGGCGCGCCCCCCCCCTCACATAAAAAGAAAAGTAATTAAATTTTATTAAACTGAATCTATATGTACATGTAAGCTTGTAATCGATTTATAATTTATTTTTTCATAAAAATATTTAAAAGCCATTAAAATAAATCATAGCAAAATTAACGGCGACGATCAATTATCTCGGAAACCAGCGCCATCGGATCCGCCATATTGTTTACAATTGGCATCGGCAAGGCAAACTTGGGTTGGCGACAAGATTTTGTCGCCAAAACAGAAGCGTGCCAAAAAGGACCCATACTAAAGCTGTTCCTAGTTTCATACAGGTTAAAGAAAGGTTCACTTACAAAAGTGTAAAACAATAATGCAACTTACCAAAATATACAAGCAAATTATCCAAGCCTTAATCACAAATGATTTACGACTTAAAACTGTGATACATATTGTTATATTATTGTGTATGACTACCAATAGATGGCACCTGCAGCGCTGCTAGCAGAATGTACAAGCAGAGCTGAGACGAGCCAGCGGCAGTCCAATTCTGAGCCGCGAGCGAGTAGCATTAAATAAACCCAGGGCCGGCCCAAGGGGGGGGTGCGAATGTAGGCGATCGCCTAAGGCCCCGCGCTTATAGAGGCCCCGTTCCTGGGCCATTTTATTGCTGTCTCTTAAGACATGATAGAGAAGAGGCCCCGCACTTGCGCTTCGCCTGGGGCCCCGCACGCCCCTCGGGCCGTCTCTGAATAAACCTCTCTCTCAGGAATTGCCTATGTCTGTAGGGCGTATTCACTTGTGGGGAATACATCAATACCGACAAGAATGGATTATTGCTAATCTGGTAATCGGGCGTATTTCCTGCAAAAAAAGAGCAGAAATAGCGCGTCGGCGACTTTTCTTCGGCACCACGAGTTGTTAAGCCTAACACGCGATCGGTGACGATGACCACCTTCAGAACGAGCGGTGTGTTCGACGGTAATGTGGAACCCTGGTCCCACTGTACTGAACGACAGTTCTTTCTGGCAAATGGAATTGCCGACGACAACAGAAAAAGGGCTATTTCCTTAACGGTAATCGGGCCGGCAACGTACAGCCTTTTAAAAGACATGATATCGCCCGCACAGTCATCGACGAAAACTCTTCAGCAATTAATTCAAACGCTAGACGGACATTTCGATCCTGTGCCATCGGAAATTGTCGAACGCTTCAAATTTAATAGTCGTATAAGGAAAGCGGGAGAATCCGTCGCGACTTTCATAGCGGAGCTTCGCCGTCTCGCGAAGCATTGCAACTACGGCGCCACGCTAGACACGATGCTCAGAGACATCGTCTGCGGTATACAAGATGACGCAATTCAAAAGAAACTCCAGGCCGAACACAGACGGACCCTCGCACGTGCGACCGAAATAGCGGTATCGATGGAGGCAGCTGCACGTAATGCCGTAGATCTTAAAACGGCCACCAGCAGCACGTCCGATATGTTTGCAATCCAATCTGGAGTCCGGACTAGAAATCCTGATATGGACCCAACAAGTGCTTCAAGCTTTGAGTGTTTCCGCTGTGGAAGTAACCAGCATAAATCAGCAGACTGTCGGTTTATTTCGGTGGTCTGTCACTCCTGTAAAAAAGTAGGCTACTTGGCCCGGGTGTGCCAGTCAAAGGGGCAAAAGAACTATACAGGTAATAAGGTTAACCAAGTACAACAAGTGGATGGAAGTGCGAGAGAAACTGCTGTGTATGATTTGTTTAATCTCATATCGCTAGGGGCACCTCCCCCACCTATTTAAGTGGTGTGTACGATTGAACACCAAGAAATTGAAGAACGTGTTATCTGATAAAATGTTATGGTCTATGGAAAAGATAAATTTAATTTGATTGTATCTTTATATGTGTTATATAAGTTCTATGTAATATTTTTGATAATTTGTGTCTGAAAGAAAAAGAGAAAAGAAGATGCGTAAATCCGCAGGGGGAGATTGAAGGACTGTGCGTTCATTCATTTTGTTTTTTCTTGTTTTTTCCGGATTGTTTTTTCTTGTTTCTATTGTTTTTTCTTGTTTCTATTGTTTTTCTTGTTTCTATGACTACCTGCTAAAACTCCCGGAAGTAAGTCACGTGACGCGCTTCATCGAAGCGTCGAGATTCATTCTGATTGTTGTGTTCTCTCTGTAATCATGATATTGTGATGTGTTTGTTGTAATAAAATATATTTGTCTTAAACATGGACTGATTTATTCTTCGACGATCAAAACGGACTTCTGACACTTCAGAAATCAGCATGGCAGTAGATTCAGGTGCGCCATTTTCTCTTATTCCTGAATCTACCTTTGTAAAGTACAAGAGAGTTTTCCCAAAGTTGAAGGAAACGAATATCAGATTACAAACATATACAAAACACCCTATTGATAAAATTTAGGGGTGCTGGAGGCTAATATTGGCTATCGAGAAAGAAGAGCTCTCTTGCCACTTTTGGTGGTCAAGCAGGGCTCAGTAAATTTGGCTAGCAGAAACTGGCTTGCCTCTTTGGCCCTGTTGGCTGTTAATGAGGCATATGAATCGCAGACAAATTGACTAACATGTCACTAAAAGATGTTTTGAGAAGACATAAGGATTATTTTCTTTGAGGGCTTGGGATTAATTAAGGCTGTGAAAGTCTATCTCCATCGTCTCCAAGAAGCCAAACGCAAGTTTTTCAAAACTCGACCGGACCCTTGTACATACAAAGAGAAAGTGAATAAGGAGATTAATCGGCTGTTGGAAGAGGGAATCATTGAGCCTTTAAGAACTTCAGCGTGGGCTGCCCCTGTGGTTCCAGTCCTGAAGCGGAAGGGAGCAGTTCGACTGTGTGGAGACTTCAAACTGACCGTAAATCAAGCTACGGAGCTGGAGCAGTACCCTCTCCCCGAAGATCTGTTTGCTCAACTTTCAGGGGGACAAACGTTTACTAAGTTGGATCTCCGAGATGCGAACTGCCAACTCCAAATTGGATGAAAGCTCTCGAGACCAGGTGGTTGTAAACACCCACAGGGGCCTGTTCCGGTACACCATATTGCCATTTGGAGTGGCGTCCGCCCCAGCAATTTTCCAGCGAGAGATAGAAAAAATTCTTCAAGGAGTAGAAGGTGCTTCATGTTATCTCGATGACCTTCTAATAACGGGCACAGATGAAGCATCCTATCTGAAGAACCTAGACCTTGTCCTGACTAAGCTAAGCAGGGATCAAACTCCACGCAGACAAATGCGAGTTTATGCAGCTCTCGGTTGAATACTTAGGTCATCGTATTGACAGGGAAGGCTGCACCCTACAGAATCAAAACTACAGGCAATAGAGAAAGCTCCCTCTCCCAGTAATTTTGACGAGCTCAGGTCCTTTATTGGTCTGCTGACCTACTACTCTAAGTTCCTACCAAACATGTCGTCCCTTCTGTCTCCTCTCTACAAACTGTTAGAAGTTAAGCAGCAGTGGAGATGGACGGAGACAGAAGAGAATGCTTTCCAGAACGCCAAGTCAGCTCTAGGCAAGTCCACACTTCTAGTGCATTTCGATACTACAAAAGAAGTGCTTCTTGCGTGTGACGCCAGTCCATACGGTGTTTGAGCCGTACTCTCGCACCCAACACAGGAGGGGGACAGACCTATTGCATTTGCATCACGTTCTCTGACCAAGGCGGAGAAAAACTACAGCTATAACGAGAAAGAGACTTTGACCTCGATATTTGGAGTGTCAAGGTTTCGCAGCTACCTTTTGGGTCGGAAGTTCACATTACTAACTGACCATCGACCCTTAGTGAATTTGTTATCTTCGGACAAGCCAATACCAGCGGTTGCAGCGGCTCGAATTCAACGTAGGGCTCTGACACTCTCTGCATATGCATACAATATCGTGTATCGCCGAGGGAACCTTCACGCAAATTCTGATGCTTGCAGCAGACTGCCGTTGAAGTGCCAGTTCGCAGACCCTCCGGTACCAGCAGAATTAGTGTTGTCAGTGCAGGAACTCAATGACAGTCCAGTTACAGCATACCTAGTTCAGCTAGAAATCAACAGATGTCCTCAACTAAGTCGCTTACGTAGTTATATCCAAGATGGCTGGCCAAGAAAAGTGTCCGAGAATCTACACCCGTTTTGGTTACTGAAGGAGGAGCTAACGCTGGAAAGTGTCATTATATTCAATGGTGCACGCGTCTACGTTCCACCCAATTTCCAGGAATTTGTGTTGGATGAACTGCATGCTGCTCACCAAGAAATATCTGCGATCAAAGCAGTCGCGCGTTCATATGTCTGGTGGCCAGGGATCGACGAAGATTTGGAAGCAAAGTGAAAGGATGTGTGGTTTGCCAGGAAAATGCATCTGCACCCCCATCTACACAAGTCTCCTGGCTCGTTCCAGATAAGCCATGGGAACGAATTCATGTCGACTATGTAGGTACGGTAGAAGGTCGTTGGCTGCTCATAATCGTAGATGCAAAAACAAAATGGTTGGAGATTGTCCCAGTGTCCAACACTACCTCAGCTTCTACGATTGCAGCATTACAGCCCCTTTTTGCATGTTTTGGATTGGCACTAAGCTTAGTGAGTGACAATGGACCTAGTTTCTGCAGTGCTGAATTTTCCTCTTTTCTGGGTAGGAATGGAATTACCCACGTGCGCGCGGCACCGTACCACCCAAATTCAAACGGGATTGCCGAGAGAGCTGTTCGCACTGTCAAGACAGCTTTATCAAAGGTAAAGCAAGGAACTTTCTTGGAGAGGTTCTCCACATTCTTATTTAATTTCCGAAATACTCCGTCAGCTGCAACAAGGGTGTCTCCAGCCGTTGGTATGTTTGGACACCCCCTGCGCACCAGACTGGATCTTCTTCGTGACCCACAGCAGCGGCGGGATCACAGCTCAACAGGCGGTTTGACTACAGGTTCATCTGTCTGCGTACGACATTTTGGCAGAGGCCCAAAATGGGTGGAAGGCAAAGTACTACACCCTGTCGGGGAAGTCATGTACAAAGTAATGACACCTTGGGGCGAGTGGACTCGCCGCATTGATTTATTTATTTATTTGCCAGGAGAGGACAGCTCGCGTCACTGAATGTGTCGCTTAGAGCTACATATACGTCCTTCCCGGAATTTCCTGCCACAATTTGGAACCTCATCAGAAGGTGCGAGACTTCTGACTATTGGCACCCCTCGGAAACTGCTAGCGACCGCCAAGAGGACTTTCGGAACCACGGATTTAACGTGCACGTACACCGCACGTACACGGTGGTCTTTAGTGGTACGCCGGTATCGAACCCACAACCTTCCGGTTACGAGTACAATGCCTTAACCACTGGGCTACCACGGCCCCTTTGCCACATTGATCAAGTTCGTAGACGCCACGTGACGAGGACTGGGCTGGAGGATAATTCGGCATCTTCAGCACCAGATGACGACTCCATGTCACATGCGAATTTGGAAGAGGGAGGAACCGACCTAGATCCTCCAATACTAACACCACAACCTCGCAAGACTACTTGGGAAATATTCAGATCCCCCAGTGCTGCCACTCAGGCAAATGCCAGTACCTGAGTCACAGAAGTGTCAGTCATACAGGAAGTTCCTGGAGACCTGAAACCCCAACAGCTGGCCCAAGCGATCGTCCAGGGAAAGTCGGAAACCTTCGCGACTGGTATTTTGAACTGTCAATTATAATTGAACTTTTTTATGAACTTTTTGATTGAACATTTTTTTTTGTTTTTTTTAAGAGAAGAAAGACTGTTATATTGTTGTGTATGACGACCAATGGATGGCGCCTGCAGTACTGCTAGCAGAATGTACAGAGCTGAGACGAGCCAGCGGCAGTCCAGTTCTGAGCCGCGAGCGAGTAGCATTAAATAAACATGTCTCAGGAATTGCCTAAGTCTGTAGTGCGTATTCACTTTTGGGGAATATATCACTTATGAGTAGACCGCGGATTATATGCACTTAAAAAGTGGCAAAATATGCATGAAAAAATCTATAAATATGCACTAAAAATCTAAATGTATGCACCAAATAACTGAAAAAATATTCATATATTAACAGAAAATAAAAACGTATTTACTTGTAAAAGTATTTTCTATCACTTACCTTGCAATTATGACACATTTTTGTCTCTTTGAAACTTCAAAACATCATGAAAGACAGAATGAGAAATTTTTATTCACAATCTTAGTGATATGAAATATGAATTAAAACTGCTTTCAGTAATTTTTGTTGCAATACACAGCTAAGTGTTTTTCTAAATTTTCAATAGTGAGGCTTTGTCTTTTATCATCTAAAATCATTTTATATCCTGAAAATGCTCTTTCAACATCAACGACTGGACAGTACTTATAATATTTCGCTTGGATGGTTCTACTTTTCCCGGTAATTCACTCCCCTCACCATTAATAAAATTATTTATTTTATTCACGGCCAAAAATCCGGAATTTTTATTTAAAATAAAATTCAGTTTCTTACTGATTTCTTCTCCTAATGACTCTGGAATCTTACCAACGCATTCCTCTATTTTTACAACTTGACTCATTACATCACCCAGAAGCAGATTTTGATATTCTAATTTTGAGATGTCTGATGTTAAGAAAGAAAAATGTGTTTCGATTATCCATAAACCTTTTCGGATGGACATATCGCTAAGCATTTCTTCCGCAATGAAAAAAAGAAGAAGAATCGACGCTGTCCAAAGTATTAACTACATCTTTTATGGAGTTAGGTCTTGTCCATAATCCGAAATCCACGTCTTCATCAGGGTTGGTATGCCTGCTTTCATTCTAGCCATTTCTGAAATTTTAATATATAGGCTGACTTAATTTAAATTGTTGCAAATACACACGAAAGAAATTGAAAGCATATATGCTATTTTGCTGGGAACCTGGGGTTGTATAAATTTTTCTAAGCGTGGGATTTAAAGAGTTAAAAGAAAGAAAAAAAATACTGAAAGGAAGATAAAAAAAAAAAAGTTACAAATTCAAAGCTAAAGAGATTGAAATATGCATCCAACAGAGAAAATGCGTCATTTTATGCAAAATCATCAAAAACACCTGAACTATGCAATTGCATATGCAAATATGCGATTGCATATAATCCGCGGTCTGCTTATGAGATTACCTGCTGTTTCTGGTTCTATCGTGTTATACTCCGGTTCCGTTGGAAGTGACATTGACAAGATACTCGTTGTGCTTGCAGTTTCAGCTTCCAGTTCTAAAGTAGTATCTACCGCTGCTGTAGTGCCGCTGACATTGGTAGAATGCTCGATGCTGGGGAGTGGCGCCACTAAAATGTAATAAAGGCACAATTCCAAATGCAGAAGTCAATACAGCATTTAAAAAAATTCCTTAAAGTGAACAGACCAGAACAAGAAACATTATTTGCGCCAATGCTGCTTCAGAGGTGACATTCCTAATTCATTATAGTAAAATTAAAAAAAAAAAAGCAATGTGGGAATATAATGACAAAAAAATGGCACTTGTTTGATAAACGATTATTCTTAAACGAAACTATGCAGTCAAGGGCGTAGCCAAGGGGGGGGGGAATCACAACCCCCCACATGAGGAATATTTTGCTATACAAAATGTATGTTCTTCACTCCCTTATCATATTACACACACGTATACATATATGTGAGTTGCATTAGTCGTAACCCCCATGAAAAATTTCTGGCTACGCCACTGTATGCAGTTATTTCTTTAGAAAATGGACATTAATAAAAATAATATTAAAACAATAATTTCTTTGAATACGGATTATAATATAAGTTTTGGAGAAACTATTTCTGATATTTTTTGAAACAAATATTTTTTTTCTTTTAGATTGTTTAATGTTTTACATTTGGAATACAATTTTTAAACTTTTGCTGTTATTTTATCAGCTTATTAGGAAATTTTTAGTGTAAAACTCTGCTTTTTAACTGTAGCCTTTCAGAGGTTTGTTGTGGAAGGAAGACGAACGAGAAAACATAGTAGTAGTATGTGGTTATAATAATCATGTGGCTCTAGTTATCCCGTCATTTAGTTCACTGTTTTGTGAGTGATTTGCAGAACTTGTACATGTGTAATTATCATTAAAAACAGGAACTTTTAAAATAATGATTCTAAAAAAAGCGAAAAATTGTTTATACATGTCAGAGGTTAGGATATTCATATATGTCATACTTAACTATCTGTCAACCTATCTATACCAACGTGCATAGATGTGATAACAATTAATGAATGCGGTAGCGTTATGCTTCGTTAAATCCTACCACAGAAATCGCATTTAAATAAGATATAATAAAAAACATCCGCATTTATAAATCAAAATGCAAAGTGTACTGAAATTTTTTCGCGGAACATTTATTATTTGAATACACACCACTCATTACCAAGCTCCCCATCTCGCCTTAATTATGGAGGATAATACGGGAATGGAGATTGGCTATTTGCATATTAACAGGTTTATTGAACAGAATTATTTAAAACGATGAATTATGAATAATTTTGTTTTTATAAGTATTCTGCAATACTGTGAAAACTGACGATCTTAAATAAGATGAACTTAAATGCATAAAATTCAGTGTCACATTTAAGTGCATGGATTATCTCATTTAGGTTCTAATTTTTTATAAATACATTGAGGTAGAATTAAAATAATAATACTATTTCAATTATTTTATGTAAATATCCAATGAAATACTGAATATACCCTAAATGGGATAAACCTATTTGAAATCGCATCTCATTTTGGCACAAATACCTTACGTAGGGGTTAAAAAGTATTACTTTTGATTTTATACAATTAAAAAAACTTTCCAATAGTACTATAACACATTCGAATATATAACAATAAAGTTAAGTCTGTCGAACAAGTCCCATACCCTTTTTAAAAAAGTGAGGAAAGAGGAATGGTGTTTATTTATTTATTTATTTTTGATGATTAAAAACGGATTTCAATTAATTATTTCTAATTTATGTGAGTGAATTGATATTTTTTCACTGTGTAAATAAAAACTTTATATACACTGAAATATTAATTACTTTTATATTATTACTTTAGAAGTAATAATATAAAAGTTATACACACTGAAATATTTATTACTTTTACATTATTACTTTATAAGTAAGTAAATTATATATTTTCAATGAAACACTCACATAGAAAATGGATGCTTAATTTTTTAGTAGTGATCTGCACCCATTTTTTCGTAATTTGCAGTCCCTGGTCCCATAATTTGCCAGTTTTAATATTGTACGGATTTTTGGGAGCAAAATTGCATAACTATCGCTAGCAAATGCACTCATTTAAAACGTGAAATACAAACTTTTCAAAATACTTTTTGAGGTGTTCTTTTAAAGGTAGATTTGTTAGGGAAAATGCCCCTTTTTCCCGTGGCGTAGCCAGAAATTTTCCATGGGGGGGGGGGAGGTTACGACTACTCACATATATATGATAGGTATGTGTGATAAGGGAGTGAAGAATATACATTTTGTATGGCAAAAAATTCCTCAAGGGGGTTTATGACCACCCCTAACACCCCCTTGGCTACGCCACTGATGTGACTTCATACTTTATATAAAAGATATACAAGTCCTTTCTTTTGGAGTGGAAATAGTCGCTGGGATGTTTCTGGCTGTCTTTTAAAATATGTGTTCAAAAATTCCCTCCGATTGGTCTCATGGTGTCAGAAATGTTTTCTTTTGGAGTGGAAAAATATAATTTTAAAGTCTCTGTATAAAATATTTCTGTCTGTATTTTTAAATACATGTGCAAAATTCTTAGACTATTGGTTAAACGGTGTGAATGGTGGCACACTCAGGATTTTATTTATTTATTTATTTTTTTTTGGGGGGGGGGATCTACAAATACAGTTCAACTTGATTATAGTGACCTCGTTTACAGTGACAGATTTCTTATCATGTCAAAATTTTCCTTATCTTTCAATCACTCCTACATAGAACAAGCTTGTGTCTTGTTGCAAGCAAGCTTGCTTGTGTTACTCTTGTAGCGTCATAGATAATCAGATACCATCAATGGTGCTTTAATGGAATCAACTCCATATGTATTATCTGTAATATTCATTCACAATTACTTTAAGGGAGCTGCTTCAATTACTTTAGCTCCTCCGCGGGTGCGCCTATGAGTCTGAATTCATATAAAAGATACACGGATGCTTTTATTGGAGTAGAAAATCAGGAATTTTAAAGTCGCTGAGACGTTTCTGGCTATCTTTTAAAATTTTTCTTGCAAAATTTCGAGCTGATTGGTCTCACGGTGTCGGAGATGCTTTCTTTTGGAGTGGAAAAGTAGAATTTAAAAGTCCCTATATAAAATGTTGCTGTTCCCGTATGGTTTTTAAATATTAATGTAAAATTTCAAGCCTGTTGGACCAACGATCTAAATTTACATATAAAGGATATATCAGGTTGTAACGAAAGTTTTCCGCCATATCTGCCTGAAAAACTAACTTCTAACTCCTTAGATAACTGATTTTGAACTTTCGGTACCAAACCTGCACAGTGTCACATGATACAACAATAGTACTTAAAGCTGTACTCATAATTTGTTGATATTATGTAGCTGACTTTTTGCAACACAAATGGAAGTAAATGATGGTTCTAATCCTCTAGAGTGATAGTTCCATTTGGGACACCTTATACTTAATGATAATTATATTTTTTTACAGATTTTACAACACAGTGATATAAAGTAAGCCTCTTTCTTTCAAATGCCAAAAATCGTTTGACAAAATATGAGCAAATACGCCAACGCGAACTGTGTGCTGACGATGTTTGCGGTGGCGGGAAACTTTCGTTACAACCTAATATATAGATGCTTTCTTTTGGAGTGCAAAATCAGAATTTTAGTTTCTGCCTGTGTTTTTAATATCTGTGCAAAACTTCAAGCCCATTGGTCCAATGGTAAAAATTTATACTTAACCCATTTATGCCTAGCGTCCCTTTTTTGGACGGCATTTTCACTATCAGTCAAAAACGTTATTTATTTTTCCTAGCCTTTATTCGCGAGTATTCAACTTCATTTCCACAAAATATTTTAATATGGCCAAGTAGGATGTTGACATTTCGATTTTTATTCATAATGGTTTTACATGAAATCAACCCTTGTTCAAAAAGTTGACATCAGAAATTTATCAATTACTGCTGGTGTTAGCAAAAATCGAAGAAAGTCGCAAAAATATCCAGGCACGAATGGGTTAAGACATACATAGTTATACTTTCTTTCGGATTGAAAAATCAGAATTTTAAAAGATTAACAGAAAAAGCTTTGATATTTTCCTCTTAATCTTTTTTAAGTATCTGAGTAAAATTTCAAGCCTATGGGTTTAAGACTTGAATTTATATATAAAGAACCCGAATGTAAGTAAACACTAAAACCTTAAGGTTGTAGTTCGTAGAAATGAAATCTCCCACACGATCTTGGAACACAAATTAAAATAAACTAATTGCCTCAGCTAGGCGAAAAAATTCCGTATGATTCTTGATAAGCTGTATATTACTCACAGTCATAAATGTAACAAAGGGGCCTTTTATAAAACTTTCTGAAAAAAATCTTGAACATGGAATTGTACAAGAAAAATTTTCGAAAAGTGACACGTACTGCTAAATTTTCCATTTATAAGAATTTTTTTCTGAAAGTTTAGCAACTGATACGGATTTATCGTTTATTACAGTGCATTATAGTGCAGCTTGTAAAGAGAATTCGGGAAATTTTGAAGTGCACTAAATAATTAGTTTATTCGTATTTCTGTACCAAAACCGCGTGATTTTTTTTCGAACCACACTGTTAAGAATATACAGCAATAGAGTTTTTACCAGTAGTACCCAGTTCTTGAGCGTTGACGTTCGTGTCATATGCTTCATCAACAATGGAACTCAAGGATAAACTATTTCTAGTTGAAACATCATCAGGCATAGCTGCAAAAATAAATAGATAAAATAAAATAAAATGTGTTAAAATTTTAAACAGACATTTTTAAGCACGTTAAATACCTTAAATGATTTTTTAAATCCTTACATTCAATTCCATTTGGACGGTCAGTTCCTGGGTTCAATTCTAAATTGTCTGCCGCACTGGCCGTTGTCGATCTTGTTGTTATTAGAGTTGTCGAGTTGACAGAAATCGTTCTAGAGGTAACTAAACATGAAATATATATATATTACAAAAGTTGTAGGAGTTAGAACTGTTGAAATTTAAAGAAAAAAAATTCCTCTTTAAAGATATACATAAATACTTGATCAGTTTTGTTTCGAGTAATTCAAAACAATTATTCTCTTAGAATTAGAACTTTGCAAAACAAAACACATAAAAATGTACTTATGGAGATTATTTATGTGGGTTATTTTATAAAGTTTTAATTATTCCATTTTAAACAATATTTTTCTGTTAAGTGTTTGTTTTTAATAATTCGTATTGCTTGATAACAGCAGTCGTTAGTACAGTTAAAAAAGAAATTTTTTGTAATGAAAATCAGAACCCGACCGAGCTTTGGGGGGGTAATGATAGATACTATGAAGACCTGTAACAGAAAGTAAGCTTTTTGAAAGACACAAAAATATAGACTTTCGTTGTATTTAAAAATATATATTTTTAGCGAATCATTTTTAATTTATTATCTCTTTCAGGAAACGAAAAATAAATCAGTTTTGTGTTTTTAAAAAACAACCAGAAAGACTAAAATGTTCTCAGAATTGTTTTATTATTATTATTGTATTATTATCATCCTGTAACATATCCTTTTGAAAAAAGTATGTAATAAGGTTCATTAACTTCCAAAAGTTTTGAAAATTGTTTGCAAATTTACAGTTATCATTTTTAGATTCAAAATAATAATAGAAATTTTCTGCCATTAAAAGAAAAGAAAAGAAGAAGAACAGCAACATTAATAATAATTTCTAGGGAAAATGACATAAATTAATGCTTCACCTGCGCAATACAAAAATAAGTACTTTAAAAGGGCCCTTTCTTATAAGTATCAAAAGTTAGTTTTAAAAGATATCCATCTAAAAAAATCTTCTGCAATTCAAACTGTTGTACTAAGAAAAGGAAAAGAATATGTATTTACTTATATTTAATGGCATGTATATTTACTTTTAAAACTAATAAAAACTGAAATAACGCACGTGAAAAGATTCTTAACATATGACTTACACGTTCATTATCTTTTTTTATGTGTGCCATTCTACAAAACTTTTAATTAATTTTACCTTTTAACACCCTTTTATTTATTTATTTTTTAGTGTTTTTGTTATACTTACTTGTAGTGTCTGGTTCGACTGTTGCTTGGCTAAGTCCAATATTTCCTGTTATATTGCTCGATTTTCTCGACTTGACTACCGTCACCGAAGTAACAGAAATTGTTGTAGATGTGACTGTAAAAAATGAATTAATAATTATTTTACTTCGCATCTTTCCTGATAAACTAAACTTTAGTTTTAGGGGTTGACGGCGGAAAAAACTTTGAGGAGCGCGAGCGTCCCCCCCCCCCTCCGTATTTTATCAGTTGAATATTATTTACACTGCACTGGGACTACTATGTGTATTAGCAATTTTTAAGGGAGGAGCAATTACAATTAATGCTTTAAGATTAGTGTGCATAAGAAAAACACGATCTAATTTCAATTTAAATAATATCGGAATTAGAAAGCTATTATGTATAACCAATGTGAATTTTCCCTAAGTACACACACACATACATACATATATGTTCTGGTTAGCTCTGCCATTGCTACACGGACGAAAGTAGTATTTTAATATTCTCCTGTGCATTGTCACAAACCATTAAAATATCTGCGGTTTTCGATGTCAAGACCTGAATTTTGCATAAAATAGTATGCTTTAGCCTAAGGACCTAAACTTACATTTAGAACTGAGTTAATTTCTTTATGTTATTAGTGTGCAGAGCCCGATTAAACTCTATTGAAGACTTTGGCTATAAAATTTATGTGACGTCGCCTCCAGAAAAATTTTGTCAATACTTTTCTTCTTCTTTTATTAACTAAGCTAAAAGTTGGGGGTAGGACTCCAAATAGAATTTTGCTTAAGGCTTATCATGGTCATAATAGGCCTTCAAGTAGTGCTAGTGCTATATTATGATTAACTCATAGAATTGTACAAAATAAATCATAGTCCGTCTAATAATAAATACAAGTAAGTAAACATAATGAAAGTACACATGCCACTTCATCAATTAGAGCTTGAATTAACAAATGAATAACAACAACGCCTGCAAGTTTTATACAGAACTAAAAATCATCCGCATTATTTTCTGAGACTAACTCTAAAATCTCTAAAATCTCTCTAACTCTAAAATAACTAAGTAATCGATTATAATTTTATTTTATTATTAATTTGTTTGGGGAGGGAGGGGCTATAGTTTTCTATTGCGGCACCCCTATAATGGTCAAGGTCCATAGACTAGAGCCTATTGATCCTAATGGATAATCTAGCCCTGTTAGTTTATTAAATGTAATTTTCATTTATTCGTATATTTCACATACGTATTATCTATATGCACTATTTGTTGTCAATAGTAACTGCAGGGTTTCTTACAAACCGTTTTTGCCACCTTTTAGATGATTTGGTTTTTGAAATGAGCAACATCTTCGTCCCCCCGTTTAACAATTTGAGTTTCACTTTAATTTCATTTTCTTTTTCACTCATTTCTATAGAGGAGTAATTACCGGTGTGTGGGAATAATTAGCGTTTACTTTTCTTCGATATCTAAACTGAAACCTCACCATTTTTAAAATTTTGTTTCATAGAATCGAACTGGATATCCGATTAATGAGATTTTTCAGCTGTTGTAACAGATTTTTAGCTTTATAAAAGTAAGGCCAACGATATTATTCTGAAAACTAATCCCCCCCCCCTACACAGATAGGTGCCCCTAGCGTGCCTATATACTAGGACAAAAGGAAGCTTCTTAAAATAGCTTATGCGAAAGGTGTTCTATATTTAGGTACTTTCGGTATTTTTCAACTTTCGGTTCTATTCATATAAAATTCGCGAAATTTTCAGCTCGCGAAATCACTGATATCTTCATTTTCGCGAAAATTACGGCTCGCGAAATCACCGATCTCTTCATTTTCGCGAAAATTACGACTTGCGAAAATAAGTGATTTTACTGTATTTAAAAGTGAAAGTGTACGAACAATTCGGATAATAGTTTAACTCTTTAAAGAAAGCTTCAACTTTGACATATTAAATGACACCTAGTATGAATCAACAAAAATTAACACATGTTATTCAGTTATATTTTTTAATTTCATACAAGATTATAAAATCGTTTAAGTACCCACACACACACACACACACAAACAACAACAACAACAAAAAAGGATGGAGAGAGAATGCTATTATACATTCGATTCTGTCTTTTTCACTTGCAAGCAAACAGCCGTGCGTGAATTGGCGAGTATAATTCTAAGCCAATGTCAAGAAAAATATCACCAAACATGACATTTTTATTTTACGAAGTTTAAACATTAAATATTATCATTATACGCTACCCTATGATGTAATTTCTGTTGTGTATCATTTTTTTAAGTTTCACATAGTTGGAACCCCAATTATAATGTGTTCGTACCAAAACAAGTAAAAGAAAGGTGTATTTTAACCCATTTGTGCCTGGATATTTTTGCGACTTTCTTCGATTTTTACTGATAACAGAAATAATAGATAAATTTCTGATGTCAACTTCTTGAACAAGGGATGATTTATTTTAAAATCATTATGCATAAAAATCGAAATTTCAACATCCTACTTGGTCATGTAAAATATTTTGTAGAGTTGAGGCTCAATACTCACGAATAAAGGCTAGGAAAAATAAATAACGTTTTCGACTAATAGCGAAAATGCCGTCCCAAAAAAGGGACACTAGGCATACATGGGTTAAGAGAGAAACAAGGCATTCACAAACGAAACTATCACAAAAATTTGTTATTTACAAATTACTTAGGAAAATCTCTTCTTTGAAATTTATTCGCCACAAATCGTCAGACATTTTGAAATGAAGAATCGAAACAGACAATTAATGCAATTATTTATTCGTCAGAAAAAGCGTTTTATACCAAGACCATTTCAAAATGTAATGCTTTTTCAATGGGGAGAAATCTGGACACTGCCTGGGGCGGTAAAAATAGCTGCTTGACCAATGAGGGGATGACTTGTCGTTGTCATCACTCTCCTAGTATTGAGGCACGATAGGTGCCCCCATGGGCCGGTTTTACACATTCTTACGCCCTAGGCCAAAGGCCATAACTGCGCCCCCCTTCAAAAAATTGATCAATAATTCCAATTTAATACACATAATAATTCGTTTTTTCTCATCAGCACTATATGTCACGTGAAAAAGTGCTTTAGACAGTTTTTTTTTTTTTTTTTTTTTTTTTTTTTTTTAAAGATTGTCAGATAATTAACGTTGTCTATTATCATTTCGATAGGAAGACCCTGAATTATACCATTTCTCAGTTTTGAAACTTAGTATCGAAACAGTTCTCAGTTTTGAGAAACTTATGAAAAGTCATCGCAAAACAGAGGATTGCATTATAAACTTCGTGCGATTTTTGGACACGTCAGACGTCCGTCAGTATTCCTACCACAACATTCGAAGGTGGTACAGAAATTCAAAGACTGGATCAGATAAACCCAGAAAATCGCTTAGTTTAAAACGCAAAGCGTTATCGTTAATGTCAACGATCAGATGATTGTTTGCAGATAAAGTGAATACTGAATAGCGCTTATTTTCTTGGGTTTTCTTCTTTAAATATTGATCTTAGACATAAATAATTAATTACAAAGCTACTTTATGGTGTCGAATAAAATTTTCAGGAAATTAAATGTAAATAAATACAAACGTTTACTTTTTATACAGCCCTCTTACAGAAATTCCCAATAAGTAAAATATACTCCCTTGCATTAGTGAGGTGATGTAAAATGTTCAATTTGAATATTTTCAAAAATAAAAACAATACTTATAAATCTTCCTTATTCTAAAATTTATTATTTAAAAACAAAGAGCTAACAAGATAAATTTCCATGAATCAGAATAAATTTTTGCACTTATAAAAAAAACCAGTAATAATAAGCCATAGCTCAACGCTAGGTCTCCCCTCGATAGGGGCGCAGTAGCGTAGCAATTCAGTAGATTGGGGGGGGGAGGGGGGCTCAGTATGTGTTCATGGATTCTGGATACTGAAAAAGACACCGATATATGGTTATTTTCTATCATCCTCCAAAGGTATGGGGGGGCTGGAGCCCAAAGTTCCCCCCCCGTTCCTACCATAGAAATAATACACACAATAATAAATACTTCCCTTCTTATATCTAACGTCACTGCAGGAGCTTAACCAGCTAGTAGGATATCGGGATATATCCCCTTGCGAAACTTTAAAAATTAGTTATTAAGAGCTTTCAGATTTTTGTCGTCAATAAGAAATTAAGTTTATCAATACAAAATTATATCTCATACAACCCCACCCCCACCCGAAAAAAATTCTGGCTACGCTCCTTGCCTCATCGACTAGCATATAACGACTATGTTGCATCATAAAATTATTAAAAGTAGAGTACTATTAAAAGTGGCGCTTTTTCCGCTCACCTACATTACAGCGTCCACATTGGGTAAAGATCCTTTTGACTTTTTCTCGAACAGACATATTTGCCGTTCTGTGCGTGAGGTTCTTTTTTCGGGGACGTTGGGATATCGGATAAGCACAGACAGGGCCGTACCCAAAAAGAAATTTCGGGAGGGGGGACCAAGAGGTGAAAAAAGGCTTTCACAAAATGGCGTCATTTTTATTGTTTTGTTAACAAAATTTTAAATTTCGGGGGGGAAGGGGGAGGAACGGACCCCCTGGTCCCACCCACTAGGTACGGCCTTGAGCGCAGACGGTCAGACGCCTTTTCGATGATAACTTACTTCGAATAATTGTTCTCTCCGGTACCACTCCTTTCCTCAACGTGATTATTCTGCAGCGGTTTCTTAGTTCTGCGACACATGTCGTCGACTTGGACATGTTCTGTGCTGGGGTGCTCTGCGAGCAATTCTGTATCTGCGAGGAAGGGTTGTCGGATATCCACCCAATAATCCACCCCCAAAATCCGTGGGGGGGAGGGGGGGTTAATGGATCACCACACATGAGTTTTCTACCGATAACAAATTGTGATGCGGAAAAAAGGAATTTTTTGGAAGCTATAGATGCAGTGGCGCACCCAGAATTTTAGTTTAGGGGGGGCTGGGCTACAAATACTGCTGAACTCGGTTATAGTGACCTCAATTATAGTTATAATTCTCTCATAACGTCAAAATATTCTGTGCTAGTCGACTTGCCCGTAGAACAGAACCCCACGAGCAATGTAACTCATTTTAGAATCAAATAATTATATGATCTTTTCAGTGATGTTGTAACCAAGTTTAACCGTGTTTCATGCTCTAACTGTAAGTTTTTATTTGAAAACTAACATCTTTGAAAACTAACATGGTAAAAAATATTTTAGAAATAATTTGAAGACAATTTTTAAAAAGAAAACATTTAACTCCTTAGTGTCAATTTTTAATTTTCAATACTTTTCACTTCTAATTTCCCACCTTTAGGGGGGCTTCAGCCCCCATAGCCCCCTCCGTGGATGCGCCTATGCATAGACGTGCTTTCTTAGGCAATAATGACTTAAAGTAAGTCGTTTTCGTTTCTCCTTTCCAGTCCTTTTCCTCATCCGTGATTGTTCTGCAGGGGAGTTCTTTGTCCTGCGCCCTTTAGACCGCTGCGCCCTAGGCCATGGCCTAGGTTGGCCTTATGGGAAATCCGGCCCTGGGTACCCCTAGTGTAGGTTTGCCAACCCTCCACCCCCGAAAACTAATTATTGGTCTATTTTCTTGGTTATCCATATTGTTCTCGAGTCAATTGCTGTCTACAGCATAGGGCTCAGGAGTGAACAATTTATGGAAATCAGAAAATTTATATCTCAGAAATGCTTTACATTTATCACCTATAGTAGCAAGGCCGTACCCAGGGGAATGAACAAGCGGGGTCCGCCCCCCCCGCCCGAAATTTATAATTTTGTTAACAAAAAAATAATGATGAAGTCTTTTTGTGAAAAATTGAGCCTTTTTCACCGTTTGGTCCCCCTCCGAAAATTTTTTCTGGGTACGGCCATGCGTAGTAGGATCTACCATACGGCTTCAATACATTTAGTTACGCACACATTACAATTTTCATCTTTATCTATAGTTTATTGCACCGGCACTACTCTTGTTTATTCAGATTGGATTGTAATGTATGCTCATGTTATACATATTAATTTATATCTTGAAAAGTTTACAATTTATATAAAACCATTTTATATGCAAACAAAGCCTGATTAAACAGTGCAGAAAAATTACTAAAATTTAAAATATTTGGATAAAAGTATATGATACAATATATAGTACAATATTCAATTAAACATTTAGCTAATTTTTTTCTCTTAAATTAAAATAATATTGCTCTTCAATCTCTTTAATCTTAATCAGTCTAGTGCGTTCCATAGATAAGTAAAAGAATCATAAAATAAAATTCAGTTAGAAAAAGTCCATTTAAAAAATATATATATATATTAGTAGAGATTAATATAGTATATACACTGCTGGCCACCCAAATTGCAACACCAAGAAAAACAAGAGATATCACAACAAAATTTATTGTGTAGATAACATGTTGACCAAGTAACAAATGATTAAATTTACAGCATTCTATGAAGCGTGGTTCCTGCCAAAATCAGTACCCAGAGTAGCCGCCGTTGTTGGAGATCACAGCTGCCACACGCCTCGGCATTGATTCAAAGAGACTTTGAATGTGTTCTTGGGGTACAGCAGACCAAGCAGCTTCCACACGTTGCCAAAGTTGATCTGGTGTGACAGCTGGGGATGAACTCTGGGTCAGTCGTTGAGCAACCATGGACCACATGTTTTCTATCGGCGAAAGATCCGGAGAGCGCGCCGGCCAGGGAAGCAATTCAATCTGGTGATTGACGAAGAACCCTTGGACAATGCGTGCCACGTGTGGCCGTGCATTATCCTGCTGAAATATGGCTGTTGGCAAGCCCTGAAGGTAAGAAAGGACAACTGGCTCCAACACCTCGGAGATGTAGCTCTGGCTGGTTAAAGTACCGGCAATGCGTACTAGAGGAGTGCGAGAGAGATATCCGATACCGCCCCATACCATAATACCCGGTGCAGGACCAGTGTGACGGTGCATAATGCAGCTGTTCAGCATCCTCTCTCCACGGTGTCTCCAGACTCGAATCCGACCGTCGTGGTGTTGCATACAGAAGCGTGACTCGTCAGTAAAGAGAATTTCATTCCATTCTGTCGTCCACATCCTTCTTTCATCGCACCATTGGCGGCGGAGACGTCTGTGGTTCCGCGTCAGAGGTAGACAAAGCAACGGACGTCTTGCGGACAGACCATTCTGCTGTAAACGACGTCGAATGGTACGCGCAGACACTGGATGATGCGTTACAGACTGAATCTGCTGTGATATGGTTCGTGATGTGACTGAGCGGTCCGTCACTGCCATGCGTACAATCTGCCTGTCATCACGTGACGTGGTGCACTGAGGTCGATGCGGTCGATCACGTCTGTCCGTCGTACCCTCCTGCACCCAACGATCACATATCCGCATCACAGTTGTTTGGTTTCGTCCAATACGACGACCGATTTCCCTGAAAGATAACCCACAATCTCGGTATGCCACTATCCTTCCTCTGTCAAACTCGGATACTTGATCAAAAGATGATCGTTGTTTCCTACGAGGCATAATTTATCGTTTTTTTGAAAAAAAAGCAAGAAAAACACAATTGCTGTACTTGAAACCGTCGAAATCTCCAAGCCTTAAATAGCGCTTTGAGGTGGCGCCACAGGCGCGCTTGATGTGCGTCTGCGCTGAAATTCTAATCATTTGCATATCTCACCTCAGCTAATGCATGTTGTAAATTTCATATTATTTGCATGCTTCCTTCAGGGTGTTGCATTTACGATGGCCAGCAGTGTATATTCCCTCCCATTTTTTAAAAAGAATTTTCACTGGGCGTAATTCTTCAGTCTGGTTTGCACGCAAAGCATCATGGTTTAGGATCATTCCTCTAATTCATTCTTAAAAACTTGTTCTATATTTTTTTAGGGGGAATAGGGATTGGGTGATTGGGGGTAAGTATCAGAGTTTCCGTGTAGTCCACTACTCTTTAATTCTGATTCAACTACTACATTAATAATCCTAATAATAGTTTTAGGTTGCCTTCACTCAATAAATGGGGTGCTAATTATTAGTAATGCTAATTATTGATAATCATTACACTGTAAAAGTAAATCGTAATGGCTTTTGAGGCATTGCGTGACGTAATTTCAGGAATTAGGAATCCTAAGCAAATTACAATAGATAGAAGTATTTTGTAAAGACGGTTATTTCAATGATTTAGGCCCAACAAATACAGTCGCAGGTAATACTCAATCGTGAATAAGTCTTACCTACATGCATGTAACGAGATAAATGTAATTTTTCTAGAACAATAAAAAATAACTAAATAATCAAGATTTAATGCAGATTAAATAATTAATATGAGTTACTTTTTACTATAATTAATTAATAATTCATTGTAAAAGCAAAGCAATATCTATCAACAGCAGAAAAAGTAAAGAAAAGCTTTACTTTTTCTGCTACAATCTAAATTCGAAATGAGGAGAATTTTCTTTTAGATTTTTACTTGATTTTCCGCTATTTCGGTTTTTCTCAATTTTCGACTATTGGGGAAAGCACCGTTTGAGCAACAGTGAGCTTGGCAAGATAACACATGTATTTATATTTTTAAAAATTAGTGTACACATTATTTAGCTCTTATAAAATGATTGTAAGTGAGTTTGAGGTCTAATCACAAGCTGAATTCGAAACAGCGTACCCACCTTCCCAAGAGTGCGCGCACACACACACACACACACACACACACACACACACACACACACACACACACACACACAAACATACACACACACACGCACACATATACAAAATAAAAAATGGTAATGGAAACATTGGCTACTCCACTCATACTATAGCTACTGTAGCACTCACTATATTGCATGCCTGAAACCTGTTTCTGCTCTGTTATAGCATTTTCAGAATATTCCACTCCGAAAGGTATTAAAAAATGTTCTGTAAAGAGGAAGTACACTTTCAAGTACGAAAAGGAGCGAAATTTCACTTTCCAAAGTTGCTTTGTTTCAAAAAGTTGATTTCATTCATTTACAGGTTACTGACACCAGACAATTTTAACGGTAATTAATTACGATTTTTTAAAAATTAAACTTGAATTAATTTTTAATCACAATTTATATGAGAATTCTTGACAGTTTTAGAACTCTTTTGTAATCAATTACTGATAGCTCTACAGTTGTTGATGTCAAGAAGAGAAGATGTATTTTTCTACTTTCGTATTAAGTAATTACAGTACGAGAATCCATTTCTGCTATTTAATTGTATAAAGATTTCCAATAAATATTTTAAAAAATGACGGTGGAAAAATAGATGTTTAATGTAGCCCTTTAGAGAAGATCTATAGGAGGATTGAGAAGTTAAAAAAAAAATAAAACTTTCAACTGTCAACTTTACTGTCAACTTTAAATCAAAATAATAAGCTCGATTAGAAAAATATCAGGATACATTTTTACGAACTGCACTATATACAATACATGCTACACGAAAAACCTGAGCCTTTAAAGAAAATAGGTACAGCTTTAGTATGGTCCCTTTGGCGCGATTTATTTTTGGCGACGTTTTTGGCGCGATAACGGCGCCAATATGGTAACCCCTCCGGCGGATGCTCCGGAGCGGAGGAGCTGGACATGGCAACCCTAGGAGCGTGACGTCATTCATCCGTGACGTCGCGGTTTCGCTCCAGCGAATAGGGAGCGTTTGTTCCTTTATTAAACTTTTGGAGACCCCTTTGCCAGTATTTCGCGCGGGAGCTTCGAGTTGTGGAACCGCCATTACGCTTTATGTTTTTATTTTAATGGCTTTATTTTAGATTAAATTTTATTATTTAATTATTACTGAAATTTAAAATGGATATTCAGGTTCATACTGACTGTTTATATGCAGTTTTGTATGAATAAACATTCTTTTGATAGTACGTTTCAGGTTAATATGTTCGTTCCCGATTGTTTATTTGTTAAGGGTAGAAGCAACAAATAATTACGTTATTAATATTTGATTCAGTGAAATAATTTTAGATATTTTGATTTTATTATTTCCATATTGTAATAACTTAGGGATTTTAATCAAGGTATGTGATAAGCATTGTTTGTTTTTATTTATTATTACCTTTGTTTATTTGTTAATGGTAGGAGCAACAAATAATTCCGTTATCTGTTTAATTTTTTTTCATAAAAATATTTAAAAGCCATTAAAATAAATCATAGCAAAATTAACGGCGACGATCAACTATCTCGGAACCAGCGCCATCCGATCCGCCATATTGTTTACAATTGGCATCGGCAAGGCAAACTTGGGTTGGCGACAAGATTTTGTCGCCAAATCAAAAAATCGCCAAAATGGGACCATACTAAAGCTGTTCCAAAATTTTAAACACAGGGAACTGCACGAGTTTAAAATATGAGATTTGCAAAATTTTCCGAAGTGAGAGACATTTTCCAAAATGTTTCATTTCTATTTATATACTACTAGCTGAAGCACCCGTCCTTGACGGGTTAGTGAATGCAAATTCCCAAAAAGCAAGAACTTTCGTCAGCATTGCAGGAGTACACAGAATGGATGTAGTATGTTGCCGAAGTAAAGAAAGCGAAGTTATAATTTTAATGTATTGTTAAAATATTACAGGTTAGAGAGTAACTAAGTAATATCATTTCATTCGCTTTAGTCGTAATTATGTGATGCGCGAACGAATATCTACGCATATTGAAATAACTTTCGCAAAATCTCAAAATCTAATCAACATCATTGAAAAATTGGAAGCCTAGAATTTAAGTTGAGTGACAACCTATCATGTCACCCAATTTCGTTTCATTCCCTGCAGTCTTTATTTCGTGATGCTGGAACAAAATTTCAGCATTTTAAAACGATTTTCGCAAAATCTCGAAATCTGATCGATTTTTTTAAATTAGATGCTTATAGTTTAAGGTGAGTGACCACCTATCATTTCACCAAATATCATTTTTTCACCTTTGCAGTTATTACGTGATGTGCGAGCACAAATTTACGCAGTTTGAAACGATTTTCGCAAAATCTGAAAATCTAATGAAAAATTTTTAAAATTCGAGTGACCACCTATCATGACACCCAATTTCATATCATTCGTTTCAGTCATTTTTAAGTGATGCTCGAACACAAATTTACGCAGTTTGACAGGATTTTCGCAAAGTCTCAAAATCCAATCAAGATTTTTTAAAAATTGGACGCCTATGTTTTAAGTTGAGTGACCACCTATCATGACACCCAATTTCGTATCATTCGCTTCAGTCGTTTTTATGTGATGCTTGAACACAAATTTACGCAGTTTGAAACGATTTTCGCAAAATCTCAAAATCTAATGAAGATTTTTTAAAAATTGGACGCCTATGTTTTAAGTTGAGTGACCACCTATCATGACACCCAATTTCGTATCATTCGCTTCAGTCGTATTTATGTGATGCTTGAACACAAATTTACGCAGTTTGAAACGATTTTCGCAAAATCTGAAAATCTAATGAAAATTTTTAAAAATTCGTCGCCTATGTTTTAAGTTGAGTGACCACCTATCATGACACCCAATTTCATATCATTCGCTTCAGTCGTTTTTAAGTGATGCTCGAACACAAATTTACGCAGTTTGACAGGATTTTCGCAAAATCTCAAAATCCAATCAAGATTTTTTAAAAATTGGACGCCTATGTTTTAAGTTGAGTGACCACCTATCATGACACCCAATTTCGTATCATTCATTCGCTTCAGTCGTTTTTATGTGATGCTTGAACACAAATTTACTCAGTTTGAAACGATTTTCGCAAAATCTCAAAATCCAATCAAGATTTTTTAAAAATTGGACGCTTATGTTTTAAGTTGATTGACCACCTATCATGACACCGAATTTCGTATCATTCGCTTCAGTCGTTTTTATGTGATACTTGAACACAAATTTACGCAGTTTGAAACGATTTTCGCAAAATCTCAAAATCTAATGAAGATTTTTTAAAATTTGGACGCCTATGTTTTAAGTTGAGTGACCACCTATCATGACACCCAATTTCATATCATTCGCTTCAGGCGCTTTTACGTGATGCTCGAACACAAATTTACGCAGTTTGACAGGATTTTCGCAAAATCTCAAAATCCAATCAAGATTTTTTAAAAATTGGACGCCTATGTTTTAAGTTGAGTGACCACCCATCATGACACCCAATTTCGTATCATTCGCTTCAGTCATTTTTATGTGATGCTTGAACACAAATTTACGCAGTTTGAAACGATTTTCGCAAAATCTCAAAATCCAATCAAGATTTTTTAAAAATTCGACGCCTATGTTTTAAGTTGAGTGACCACCTATCATGACACCCAATTTCATATCATTCGCTTCAGCCGTTTTTACGTGATTCTTAAACAGAAAAAGCGCCTCGGACAGAATGACAGAACGACAGAATGACAGACAGACAAACTTTTTTTTGAGGGTCGCATCGGATTCCCGGGTGCTTGAAACGGATAGAAATCGCAAAATTTTTGAATTCCAAGAAATGTACAGACAAAAGTCGAATTTTATTTATATGGATTTTAAAAAAATTATAACTAATACTGATTTATCGTTTGCTACGTGTATGGTAATTTTATGAAGAGAGATTCTGGAAATGTGAAAATAAATGGCATAATTAGTTTATATAGTTAGCTTATATAATTAGTGTATTATAGTTAGTTTATATAATTAGTTTATATATTAGTTTATATATTAGTTAGCATATAAAGCGTAAAAATAACAAGCTGACGCATTGGTAGTGAACCTTTTACATAGCATGCTCCACTTTGTATAATTATTATAATTAAGATTTTGTCCCCAGTTTCTGTTTTACATTTTGGGTACAATTTGAAAACCAAAAATTGGGGACGTTTGGTCGTCTAAGCTTGTGCCATTTTGTCCGTCCCCTCATAGGAGGTCCACCTATTGGGTGCCTACAAAGTAAAGTGACCAATACTTCCGACCTTTATAGTGGCCAATGCCTATGAACGGCAAGTGCTCCCTTTAAAAAAATTCTCTTTTAAAGCAAATTTTTGCATGCGAAAGGTAATAAACAGTGTTTAAACAGCCTGAAAAAAATATATTAAAGATAATTGACAGTGTTAAAACATCAACAAAACGTAACAGGGGAGGTTCGTCGTTGGGTCTCAAAAAAATTTCTTTATGTATCGTGAGCACCACCCGTGGGTCACCGGTTGTTGTTGTAGGAACATGTATTTGGATTTGTGTGCTTGGTCACGATGAACCGCTTATAAATCCCCGTCAAAGATAGGACAAACACAGGGGGGGGGGGCAAATGCCTTGGGGGAGGCTTTTCTGGGTATCTAGCGCGTTTCCACGTTACATCTGGAGAAAACCGCCCAAAACTCCAGACCGCTGGACCGACGGCCCCGCGAGAGGACATAACCCTGTTCCTCCATTAGAGGTATCTCTCAATGTCAGTGGTTTTAAACACTGTGCTACACATTGGTGAGGGTCACCACTATCATTTCCCATTACGTAAAAAAAAATTGCTTGGCACTTCAGAGTTTAGGTGGCATTCTATCACAACAGCTCTTTTGAAAAAAAAGTCATGTATGGAGGCGTTGAAGGTGGTAATGAGCGTATTTTTTATAGAAATATCAATATTTAGTCTATCCACTCAAAAAATTTTCGAGTATGAGAGAAATC
>JAWZYV010014632.1:0-67819 GCA_038373885.1 Cheiracanthium punctorium | reverse complement strand
TCCTGAACGGTACATTCGATTGAGCTCAAATTGGGTATACATGTTATAAACCACCATCGCAAGACCGGTTTTGATTTTGGTGTGTATAGGACTTATAATTTTTCTACAGGGCTACGACCAAGATTTCTTTTGCATGATGGCCTATGGGGAGAAATTCTTGAAAGTGCGCTAGCGTTTAAACGGTACATTCCATTGAGCTTCAATTTGGTGTATATATTTGAATGATTCATCGATTAAAATTTATTTAAATGCTTGGTAATGATCTTAATCGCAAGTGTTCGGAAAGTCGAGTGGAGTCATTCCAGATTTTTTTCCTTAATAGCCGGGTCAGTGGCCTACTGTAAATTTCGATCGCCGCAGAAGTTGATCATTTCAATATGGGGATACATAGTAGGCAGACCAACGTTGCCGCTAGGAGTGCTCTCCTAAATTTTGGACGAATTCCCGATGAGAGACGTAGCACTTGGAATGGAATCCACAGAGGTATCCTTTGGAAATGGAGGACGTCGGAGTCACGAGATATTTTACGTGCACAAGTTCCCTTTAGCTTACAGTGCACCATAGCCGTCCAGCCGAGAGAGGGTTTTCAGCTTCCCAGTCAGTGACCAAGTCGGTGCTGCTTCACTTTCCGTGTCCTTATGGGAATGGAGCTTAACGACTACATTATGCGTGTTCATTGTGAAAAAAAAAGGGAGAAAGAGAGAGAAAGACCAAAAAAGAAAGACACCCCCCCAAAAAAAACAATAAAAAAACAAGCAGTCGTGTAATATAAGACTGTGATAATTTTTATTAACCCATTTGTGCCTGGATATTTTTGCGACTTTCTTCGATTTTTACTGATAATTGAAATAATAGATAAATTTCTGATGTCAACTTCTTACACAAGGGATGATTTCTTTTAAAATCATTATGCATAAAAATCGAAATATCAACATCTTACTTGGTCATGTTAAAATATTTTGTAGAGTTGAGGATTAATACTCATGAATAAAGGCTAGGAAAAATAAATAACGTTTTCGACTAATAGTGAAAATGCCGTCCCAAAAAAGGGACACTAGGCATAAATGGGTTAAGGAATGAATAATCACAATTTACATTTATTTGTTTTTTGCTATTTATTATGTTTACAAAATATAGCCCAAAAAAAAAAAAAAAAACACCAAAAATAGCTGGTGTTTAACCTTTCTACACTGTATGGGTCGATTCGACAAATTTCTAAAATTCATCTTTCGATATCTTCCACAGGCTTTAATTTAGATCTTTCAAACTTCATGTATTCCACAAAAATGTGCACTCGTTTAATATTTGAGTTTTTCTGAGTCGTAAGAGTTTTCTTTAATCACCCTGAAATAAAAAGTGACATATTACCTGTCTGGGTCGAATCGACCCATGTTATCATTAAGCGTAGAAATGACATGGAAAACTCATTCATATTTTGTAGATACTCTGTCTTATTGTGTGGTCGATAGATGGCGGCAATATATTGTTGCGGAATTACTCTGCTACTCCTGGGGTTCGTCGTTCTAAAGTCCAGTTGGTGTATAAAGTTCAAGTAAAAAGTCTCTTGTCAGGATGGAACACAAACTTTATTGCTTCTAGAACTTCGTAGAACAATCAGCTGTACACAGTTCACAAGCACAATCTAGCAGTAATGTGCTTTTATCAGTTCGATTAGATCAGAAGCTCTCACAAATGCTGTATTTCTCACACAAAATAGAACACTTTCACTGGCAAGAATTCAGCGAAAATATACGAGAAATAACACTAACAGTCTCTCAAGACTCAGCGATGAAGAATTTACACACAGCACTTAAATTCATAGCTTCACAAACAGCGCGAAATACAGCTTCCTTCACAAAGCAAGCATATTCACTCTCTCAAAGCTTGATCAACACTGAACTGTCGGGGCAACGCGCTGGTTTATATAGAGGAGGCAGAAACTGCGGGAAGCTTCTAGAGGAGTATATTTCTTGAAGATTCTACATAAAGCGAGAATATTGATTACGTCACAGAAGAGAAATGTTAGGTTATAATGCGTTTTTAATGCAGGAAAAACAACTTCCAGGCCCCATTGGAAAAATCGCGCCAAATGGCCAAAAGTCGCCAAGCTTGGCGACTTTTGGAGAAATATCGCCCAATTTGGAGCCAAAAATAAGTCCCCAAATGTGAAGAGATCTAAGCTCTAGGACCAATATTTCTCGAGTTTTCTAGAACATCCATTGAAAAACAATGGCAAACCGAAACCTCCATATCTCCGGTTCTAATTGGCCGATTTTGATGCAACAAAAAGCAAAATTTATCTATTGGAAGCGTAGAATACGAATTTTAAACAATTTTAAGCCCCAGAGCAGCGGGTTGCCCTGAAATTTTCGTAACATTATTGAAGGATAAATATGACCTATTATCTGCCTGGTATGCTTAGCCATTTCTTTTTTAGTTCAATAACATGGCAAATTGCAAACGTAAACTTTCTGAAGAAGAAATCCGAAAACTCTTACAAGAACTTTCTGATCAAGAGCTTTCAGATCTATCTGATATAGGTGAAGATGAATGTGTTGAAACAGATGAATCAGATCACATATCGAAGAAATGGTATGCTTAGCCATTTCTTTTTTAGTTCAATAACATGGCAAATTGCAAACGTAAACTTTCTGAAGAAGAAATCCGAAAACTCTTACAAGAACTTTCTGATCAAGAGCTTTCAGATCTATCTGATATAGGTGAAGATGAATGTGTTGAAACAGATGAATCAGATCACATATCGAATGAGGATATTTCTGATGAAGACATAGATAACGTCAGATATTGAAGAAAACATTCAGCCAGCGTCTACGTCTGTTATTAGAAACAAAACTCAATGGTGTAAAGTCGCCCCTACTTCATGCAATGATCGGCAAGTAATCTAATTTCAATTTATAGTTATTTTTCATTTTATTTTTACAAAATGTACTATTTATTAAAAAATGCTGATATTCCTAACAATTTTTATTATTATTATTTATTTATTTATTACTAGCTGAAGTACCCGTCCTCGACGGGTTAGTGAATGCAAATTTCCAAAAAGTAACAACTTTCGTCAGCATTGTAGGAGTACACAGAATGGATGCAGTATGTTGCCAAAGTAAAGAAAGCGAAGTTATAATTTTTATGTATTGTTAAACTATTACATGTTACAGAGTCACTAAGTAATATCATTTCATTCGCTTAAGTCCTAATTATGGGATGCGCGAACGAATATTGACGCATATTGAAATAATTTTCGCAAAATCTCAAACTCTAATCAACATTTTGAAACATTTGAAGCCTAGAATTAAAGTTGAGTGACAACCTATCATGTCACCCAATTTCGTTTCATTTCCTGCAGTCTTTATTTCGTGATGCTGGGAGAAATTTCAGCATTTTAAAACGATTTTCGTAAAATCTCAAAATGTAATCAAAATATTTTAAAAATTCAATGCCTATAAATTAAGATTAGCAACTACCTATCATATCACTAAATTTCATATCAATCGTATGAGTCGTTATTACGTGATGTTTGAAGAAATATAAACGTATTTTAAGAGAATTTTCACAAAATCTCAAAATCTAATAAAAATGTTTAAAAAATTGGACACCTGTAAATTATGTTCAGCAATCATCTATCATGTGACCAAATTTCATATCATTCGCTTTAGTCGTCATTACGTAATGCGGGAACAAAGATTCACTCAGTTTTAAACGATTTTCGCAAAATCTCGAAATCTGATCGATTTTTTTTTAATTAGATGCTAATAGTTTAAGGTGAGTGACCACCTATCATTTCACCCAATATCATTTTTTCACCTTTGCAGTTATTACGTGATGTGCGAACACAAATTTACGCAGTTTGAAATGATTTTCACAAAATCTCAAAATCTAGTCAAGATTTTTTTTTAGTTCGAAGCCTATGTTTTAAGTTGAGTGACCACCTATCATGACGCCCAATTTCATATCATTCGCTTCAGGCGTTTTTACGTGATGCTTGAACACAAATTTACGCAGTTTGAAAGGATTTTCGCAAAATCTCAAAATCCAATCCAGATTTTTTAAAAATTCGACGCCTATGTTTTAAGTTGAGTGACCACCTATCACGACACCCAATTTCATATCATTCGCTTCAGTCGTTTTTACGTGATGCTTGAACACAAATTTACGCAGTTTGAAAGGATTTTCGCAAAATCTCAAAATCCAATCCAGATTTTTTAAAAAATCGACGCCTATGTTTTAAGTTGAGTGACCACCTATCACGACACCCAATCTCATATCATTCGCTTAAGTCGTTTTTGCGTGATGCTTGAACACAAATTTACGCAGTTTGAAACGATTTTCGCAAAATCTGAAAATCTAATCAAGATTTTTTAAAAATTCTACGCCTATGTTTTAAGTTAAGTGACCACCTATCATGACACCCAATTTCATATCATTCGCTTCAGTCGTTTTTACGTGATGCTTAAACAAAAAAAGCGTCACGGACAGAATGACAGAATGACAGACAGACAAACTTTTTTTTGAGGGTCACATCGGATTCCCGGGTGCTTGAAACGGATAGAAATCGCAAAATTTTTGAATTCCAAGAAATGTACAGACAAAAGTCTAATTTTATTCATATAGATTTTGCTGTATAGACAACACAACATAATGAAATTGAGTCCTGATTCTACTATGGAATTCAGCAAACAACTGAGAATTCAATAACAGCCGTGAAAGGTGATCGTGTTTATAAATCAGCAGGAGAATCTCTCAAAGAGTTGTGCAGCGAAGAAGATGGCCGAGCTATTTTTCGTGCAACTGTCTTTACGCTTTGAAACAATTAGACAGTTCCTTAGGTTTGACAACAAAGAAAGCAGAACAAGTCGTCGAATCCTGGATAAATTAGCGCCAATAAGATCGTTATTTGAGATGTTTGTTGCACAATTTCCGAAGATGTTTGTGCCTTACGAATGTTTGACGATAGATGAACAGCTCGTGCCATTTCGAGGTAAGTGCCATTTAGGCAATATTTACCAAACAAAGCCAAGATGTAAATATGGAATTAAATTATGGTTGATGCGGGGCCATCGCTAAGCAACGGGCCTGCTTATGAGTTGCCATCCCGAAAAATGAGTTTATCATTGAGGCCTGTTTTCCCCAGTCACAGTATTCTATATTATTATTCTAAGTATTATAAATGTTATATTAATTTATTATTTTAAAACAATTTTTTTATACTTTGTCGTACTAAAGAACTTTAGATGTAGGTAATCGTTTTGTGAATCTTGCGCCATTTTCTTTCATGAAAATATATCCTAAAATTCGAACATTTTGCTCTGAATGTAAAGGTAAGTGAACGCTTATAATGTATTTAGAAATTCTAAAAATATGTATGTAAATCATGTTTAGTGAATAATTACTCATGTGTTATTTATAAATAAATTATTTTAATCAGAAATCGTATTACTTGAGTAGTTTGTATTCTTGTAAATAAGCATGACGTTGTGATACTATTTAGACAATTTAATTTTGACAGTTGAAAATGTTATTTATCAGTTACATATGCCTTGATTATGTGATTCAGACTTACATCTGGTACAGTGCCGAAATACAGTAAATTATAAATTATTGATTTTTGCCCGTTTATACAGAAACTTCAAATGTAGTTAATATTTTGTGCAAGCGTTCATTATGCTTGCTCAATTCCGAGGTTCGATTGAGAAAGCGACAAAATAATAATATATACTACATGAAATGTCTTTATTAAAGAATAATTAATTCAGGGATCGCTCTATAGAGCGTATTTTATCAATTTTCTCCAATATACAGGATATCCCGAAAACACTGAAATGCGCTTTAATACATCATTTGCTAAATATTAATGTTGAATTGTTTAAAATAACGTAGGAAATACTACTACGTTCATGAAATATTCATTATAAAATTGTCTTTCTCATTTGTGTATTTAGTTATTTTAAAGTATATTAAATATCCACTTGTGAAACTAAAATAAGCAATCGTGAATCATGAGAGTAAGCGCTACTTTGTTTTTCCTTCAAATTATATGCATCTATTTTCTTTATGTCAATATGTATCATAGCAAACAAATTAATCATGAGTTCGTACTTGAATTAGTAACACAATTACTACTTAAAACTACATTAAATAACGTTTGAAAGCACTGGGAAGCTTAAGAAATGCCTGATGTATACGTGAAGACTCGAGCATCCGCAGGCCTCTTTGGATGGCTCATCAAAATGCACGCGCAGGCCCGTTACTAATTGCGAAGGCCCCGGTTGATGTCGGATGTAAAAACAGCATACGTGTACAACGCTGAAGCGTATACTGGAAAACCTCCTCATGATGAGCGTGACATAAACCAAGGAAGAAATGTTGTTTTGCGCCCAGTAAAGGCAGTTGAGGTTACTGCTCGGAACATAACGGCGGTTAATTTTTTTCAGCGATTATATCCTTACAGAAGAATTGTTAAAGAGAACACAAACACTTGTTGGGACTCTCAGAAAAAATAAACCGTTTATTCCTCCTGAATTGCAAGCATCACCTAATAGGGCTGTATTCTCCTCAGTGTTCGGATTTGAACAGGATAAGATTCTGGTATCGTATGTTCCAAAAAGAAATAAGTCAGTGATTTTTCTTTCCACTATGCATCAGGACGCCAAAGTCTCACAGAAAAATGGTGAGCGTGATATAAACCAAGGAAGAAATGTTGTTTTGCGCCCAGTAAAGGCAGTTGAGGGCACTGCTCGGAACATAACGGCGGTTAATTTTTTCAGCGATTATATCCTTACAGAAGAATTGTTAAAGAGAACACTAACACTTGTCGGGACTCTCAGAAAAAAATAAACCGTTTATTCCTCCTGAATTTCAAGCATCACCTAATAGGGCTGTATTCTCCTCAGTGTTCGGATTTGAACAGGATAAGACTCTGGTATCGTATGTTCCAAAAAGAAATAAGTCAGAGATTCTTCTTTCCACTATACATCAGGACGCCAAAGTCTCACAGAAAAATGGTGAGCGTGATATAAACGAAGGAAGAAATGTTGTTTTGCGCCCAGTAAAGGCAGTTGAGGGCACTGCTCGGAACATAACGGCGGTTAATTTTTTCAGCGATTATATCCTTACAGAAGAATTGTTAAAGAGAACACTAACACTTGTCGGGACTCTCAGAAAAAATAAACCGTTTATTCCTCCTGAATTTCAAGCATCACCTAATAGGGCTGTATTCTCCTCAGTGTTCGGATTTGAACAGGATAAGACTCTGGTATCGTATGTTCCAAAAAGAAATAAGTCAGTGATTCTTCTTTCCACTATACATCAGGACGCCAAAGTCTCACAGAAAAATGGTGAGCGTGATATAAACGAAGGAAGAAATGTTGTTTTGCGCCCAGTAAAGGCAGTTGAGGGCACTGCTCGGAACATAACGGCGGTTAATTTTTTCAGCGATTATATCCTTACAGAAGAATTGTTAAAGAGAACACTAACACTTGTCGGGACTCTCAGAAAAAATAAACCGTTTATTCCTCCTGAATTTCAAGCATCACCTAATAGGGCTGTATTCTCCTCAGTGTTCGGATTTGAACAGGATAAGACTCTGGTATCGTATGTTCCAAAAAGAAATAAGTCAGAGATTCTTCTTTCCACTATACATCAGGACGCCAAAGTCTCACAGAAAAATGGTGAGCGTGATATAAACGAAGGAAGAAATGTTGTTTTGCGCCCAGTAAAGGCAGTTGAGGGCACTGCTCGGAACATAACGGCGGTTAATTTTTTCAGCGATTATATCCTTACAGAAGAATTGTTAAAGAGAACACTAACACTTGTCGGGACTCTCAGAAAAAAATAAACCGTTTATTCCTCCTGAATTTCAAGCATCACCTAATAGGGCTGTAGTCTCCTCAGTGTTCGGATTTGAACAGGATAAGACTCTGGTATCGTATGTTCCAAAAAGAAATAAGTCAGAGATTCTTCTTTCCACTATACATCAGGACGCCAAAGTCTCACAGAAAAATGGTGAGCGTGATATAAACGAAGGAAGAAATGTTGTTTTGCGCCCAGTAAAGGCAGTTGAGGGCACTGCTCGGAACATAACGGCGGTTAATTTTTTCAGCGATTATATCCTTACAGAAGAATTGTTAAAGAGAACACTAACACTTGTTGGGACTCTCAGAAAAAAATAAACCGTTTATTCCTCCTGAATTTCAAGCATCACCTAATAGGGCTGTAGTCTCCTCAGTGTTCGGATTTGAACAGGATAAGACTCTGGTATCGTATGTTCCAAAAAGAAATAAGTCAGAGATTCTTCTTTCCACTATACATCAGGACGCCAAAGTCTCACAGAAAAATGGTGAGCGTGATATAAACGAAGGAAGAAATGTTGTTTTGCGCCCAGTAAAGGCAGTTGAGGGCACTGCTCGGAACATAACGGCGGTTAATTTTTTCAGCGATTATATCCTTACAGAAGAATTGTTAAAGAGAACACTAACACTTGTTGGGACTCTCAGAAAAAAATAAACCGTTTATTCCTCCTGAATTTCAAGCATCACCTAATAGGGCTGTAGTCTCCTCAGTGTTCGGATTTGAACAGGATAAGACTCTGGTATCGTATGTTCCAAAAAGAAATAAGTCAGAGATTCTTCTTTCCACTATACATCAGGACGCCAAAGTCTCACAGAAAAATGGTGAGCGTGATATAAACGAAGGAAGAAATGTTGTTTTGCGCCCAGTAAAGGCAGTTGAGGGCACTGCTCGGAACATAACGGCGGTTAATTTTTTCAGCGATTATATCCTTACAGAAGAATTGTTAAAGAGAACACTAACACTTGTCGGGACTCTCAGAAAAAATAAACCGTTTATTCCTCCTGAATTTCAAGCATCACCTAATAGGGCTGTATTCTCCTCAGTGTTCGGATTTGAACAGGATAAGACTCTGGTATCGTATGTTCCAAAAAGAAATAAGTCAGAGATTCTTCTTTCCACTATACATCAGGACGCCAAAGTCTCACAGAAAAATGGTGAGCGTGATATAAACGAAGGAAGAAATGTTGTTTTGCGCCCAGTAAAGGCAGTTGAGGGCACTGCTCGGAACATAACGGCGGTTAATTTTTTCAGCGATTATATCCTTACAGAAGAATTGTTAAAGAGAACACTAACACTTGTTGGGACTCTCAGAAAAAAATAAACCGTTTATTCCTCCTGAATTTCAAGCATCACCTAATAGGGCTGTAGTCTCCTCAGTGTTCGGATTTGAACAGGATAAGACTCTGGTATCGTATGTTCCAAAAAGAAATAAGTCAGAGATTCTTCTTTCCACTATACATCAGGACGCCAAAGTCTCACAGAAAAATGGTGAGCGTGACATAAACGAAGGAAGAAATGTTGTTTTGCGCCCAGTAAAGGCAGTTGAGGTTACTGCTCGGAACATAACGGCGGTTAATTTTTTTCAGCGATTATATCCTTACAGAAGAATTGTTAAAGAGAACACAAACACTTGTCGGGACTCTCAGAAAAAATAAACCGTTTATTCCTCCTGAATTGCAAGCATCACCTAATAGGGCTGTATTCTCCTCAGTGTTCGGATTTGAACAGGATAAGATTCTGGTATCGTATGTTCCAAAAAGAAATAAGTCAGTGATTCTTCTTTCCACTATGCATCAGGACGCCAAAGTCTCACAGAAAAATGGTGAGCGTGATATAAACGAATGAAGAAATGTGTGTTTGGCGACCAGTAAATGGCAGTTGAGGGCACTGCTCGGAACATAACGGCGGTTTAATTTTTTCAGCGATTATATCCTTACAGAAGAATTGTCAAATGAGAACACTAACACTGTCGGGACTCTCAGAGAATAATAAACGTTTTATTCCTCCTGAATTTCAAGCATCACTAATAGGGCTGTATTCTCGTCAGTGTTCGGATGTTGAACAGTGATAAGACTCTGGTATCGTATGTTCCAAAAGAATTAAGTCAGTGATTCTTCTTTCCACTATACATCAGGACGCCAAAGTCTCACAGATAAATGGTGAGCGTGATATAAACGAAGGAAGAAATGTTGTTTTGCGCCCAGTAAAGGCAGTTGAGGGCACTGCTCGGAACATAACGGCGGTTAATTTTTTCAGCGATTATATCCTTACAGAAGAATTGTTAAAGAGAACACTAACACTTGTTGGGACTCTCAGAAATGAGTAAACCGTGTTATAATCCTCCTGAATTGCAAGCATCACGTAATGATTGGGTGTGTATCGGACTCAGTGTTCGTCCTGAAGGCAGGACAAAACTTCTGTTATCGTTATGTCCAAAAAGGCATATGAGTGAGTAATTCTTTGACAAGTGCATCAGGACGTCAAACGGTGCTCACAGATAATGAAAGTAACCAAATTTGGTATATATGTTTGAAATCGAAGTCGAGTCGACAAACATTTATTAACTGGCTTCGTACTGATCTTAATCGTAAGTGTAGGAAAGTCGAGTGGAGTCACTCCAGATTTTTTCATAATATGACTGATCTAGCTGCAATTAATGCTTTTGTTGTTTTCATGCACATAAATCCGTCGTATAATGAACGCAAACTTTTCAAAAGACGACTTTTTCTGAAAGAACTCTGATAACAGCTGACAGACTCTCAAAGAAATCGCCGGGAAAAAAACGAATGTGTTGGTAGCTATAAACAAGACGTTACTAGCTGTAAAAGAAGATGCAGATAATTTGAAAACACCTAAACGAGGAAGGTGCAAAGAATGCGGCCCTAAGAAAGATAGAAAAACTCAGACAAGATGTGTATCATGCCAGTCATTTCTTTGTCAAGAGCATGCAAATACTTATTGTAAATCTTTACAATAAGTATTCGCGTAAAATAATATGTAATGTGCAATAATATTTCATATGTAAGTAAAATATGTAGAAATAAGTAAAATAGTAAGTAATTATTTCGTGCGTTTAAATATTTTAACAAGCCACATACGCAATCAAGGAATCGGTCGAACTGGGGGAGGGAGGGGGGGGGAGAAACAGTAAAAAGGAGGTATAAATGAGGTAAAATATACATACTTAATCATTAACTAATAATAACATCCAAAATGAGCCAAACGGGAACTATTGTAAAAGACTTGAGTAAATCTATACGAACTGGGTCGATTAGACCCATCCAGGTAAAACGTAACTCTTTTTTTCAACAGGGTAGGAAGGTTAGCACGTAAAATAATAAAAAACTTTGTAAAATAACACCATAAAAGTTTCCCTTACTATATAATAAATAGCATTTGATTTTGTATTCTTTTCAAAGCTACAACCATTTGATATACGAAAACAAACAAAAAACGCTCAGTTTCTTGTGATATAGTCGATAAACCTTTTTTTGAAATGATAAACTCCAGAAATAGCAGTCATACATTCTGCGGAAATTTACCAAAAAAATGCTTGTTTATAACAGAATACAGGTCTTTTTCTTAATAAATAAAAAAAAAATCGACAAACATGGCATAGATTATTTTAAACTCTTCCAGGTACATTATTACCTTTTCCCGCGAAATTGCATCGAATTGACGCCTCGCATTTACTTTACGTTGCTTTTCGCCAAGAACACAGAGTACCTTTTCCTCGCCGACGAAATATAAGGACTTCATTCTAAAACTTTAATATCGTCCCGATGGTTTACCCATAAAAACGGGTAATTGCTTATCAAAGTATAACATTTTTCGCCTATCCTATTCCCCGCGCTCCTGAAAATACGACACCGGAAAAAAACAAATCTGGAGTGACTCCACTCGACTTTCCGAACACTTACGATTAAGATCATTACCAAGCATTTAAATAAATTTTAATCGATGAATAATTCAAACATATATACCAAATTGAAGCTCGATCGAATGTACCGTTTAAACGCTAGCGCACTTTCAAGAATTTCTCCCCATAGGCCATCATGTAAAAGAAATCTTTGTCGTAGCCCTGTAGAAAAACTATAAGTCCTATAAACATCAAAATCAATACCGGTCTTACGATGGTGGTTTATAACATGTATACCCAATTTGAGCTCAATCGAATGTACCGTTTAAACGCTAGCGCACTTTCCAAAATTTTCCTCCATAGGCCATCATGTAAAAGAAATCTTTGTCGTAGCCCTGTAGAAAAACTGTAAGTCCTATACACACCCAAATCAATACCGGTCTTGCGACGGTGGTTTATAACCTATATACCCAATTTGAGCTCAATCGCATGCCCTGTTCAGGAGCTATCGTGTTCACTCACATACACACAAACACACATACACACACACACACACACACATACACACATACATACATACATACATCTCGTAAAAATAGCATAAATGAATTCAGAAGACCTCAAAACCTGTAAATACACCAAAATCTCGAATTCGAATTTTTTCATGATTACAATACTTTCCTTACATGGTACATGTTCGGAAAGTAAAAAAAGAGCTAAAAATTTTCCCCCCCAGAAAGTTTTATATTACTTTGCGATCTCCGATAAAATATCCCCAGCAAAGTACTGGTAAACGATTACCAGTATCTGAGCCCGATGGACTGGTTCTTAGATAAAGTTAAAAATATAAATATTAAAAATCCGAGACGAGTTGAGGCGTTTACTACCTTACCCCCACCCTGGGAAATCTTTTGCATGGGTGGTTTAAGATCGTGCTCAAGGGATAACGTTTTGTGTCGGTGGAAAAACTTTCGACAGTTATTCATGTGTGATGGGGATTATTTAACCTGCGCCCCCACCCCCACCCCAATCTAGAATTTTAAAAGAGGAGGGGAAAAACGTTTGTTAAGCGAGGTAATTTAGCACGGAAATTTACGGCGTCACATTTTGCACGGGGAAGGTAGTTATCTTCTTTACTTCTATGTTATGGGTTGGAGTAAGTGTTTTCTGCTAAATATCATGTTTGATATTAAATTTTTGTAAAATAAGTATTTTTTGCGTGTTCATCTTCGAAAGTCTTCTAAGTGCCATAAAAAGGAAAACCGAAATTAAATTACGGTTTTGAGCTTCTTAAGTTTATTTTAGTTTGACAGAAGTGTCTCAGAATAATAATTGTTAAAAATGCTTGATTATTATGCTGTTTGTATAAATATAAATCTAACATACATGCTTAATAGTGATTTATGGTTGTTTTCAGAGTTATAACTTATGTCACGCGAAATATTTCATACCTTATTCCAGCGGTTGCCAACCTTTTAACGTCGCCCCCCCCTCCAACAAAGGCTAACTTACGGTGGCGCACCCCCACCCCTCAAATTCTTCAGCATATATCCAGTTTTTTAATCTAATGAACATTGAGTCGAATTTTCCACAAAATTATGTTATCAGTAAAGTTTGAATGAACATTTTAAGCGTAAATGGATATATTTTTGTGTAAAAATGAGAATAAATAAGATGATTTTTTAAAAAAACATGCATCACTACTTGCTCCTTGGTTCCGTCCGAGGCCCCCTGAAAACGCTTTGCGCCCCATTGGGGGTCGCGCCCTACAGGTTGAGAAACGCTGCCTTATTCATTTGTGGTAGGAATTACTTAACCCTTTAACGCGCAGTGTTCCCGCTCTGGGAACACCCAACTCTAACGTTTTGACTGTTGCCAGTGAAGAAGAATAGATTGGATTTCTATAAAAATAGTTGCGGGTGACAGAGTTCCACGAGAATCCTTTACTTTTGAGCACGTCATTTCCCGTCAAAAAATGGTCACGATTATTTGTAACAGCACTGACATCTGCTGAAAAATGGAAGAATGCCAGAACAGGTGGATCGACTGCCCAATGCTGAAAAAAAGGGAAGCCGTTGCCATCGTTCGACTTAACGACCAGCAAGAGGGCGGACGATCGAAACGTTCATCGCGTGCCACAGATCGAGAGACCACTTTTTGACGCAGCTCCCGTTGGCACAGCCAGCTGTCGTCCAAAAAGGGTGTCTAGATCTGTGGCACTCGATGAACGTTTCGATCGTTCGCCCTCTTGTTGGTCGTTAAGTCGAGCGATGGCAACGGCTGCCTTTTTTTCAGCATTGGGCAATCTATCCAGCTGTTCTTGCATTCTTCCATTGTTCAGCAGATGTCAGTGCTGTTAAAAATAATCGGGACCATTTTTTTACGGGAAAGGACGTGCTCAAAAGTAAAGGATTCTCGTGTAGCTATGTCACCCGCTACTATTTTTATAGAAATCCAATCTATTCTTCGTGACTGGCAACAGTCAAAACGTCAGAGTTGGGTGTTCCCAGAGCGGGAACACTGCGCGTTAAGGGTTTAAATAGTCGTACAAACTTGGAAGCAACAGAACTACCTCCATGAATAAAATCTTAAACCTTCACATGCATTTTTATAAACATCTTGAAAATTACAACCGGAGGCAGAACTAGATCATGCTAGCTACCAACTCCCATGACAAACATTTCCAAGGGAAGAAAGAAAGCGAAATTATTTCAAGGTTTCATTTTAGGGCTTTACTCACATGCGGACTTGTTAAGCACGCCCTGGGGCATATTTCCGAGTCATATTTCGCTAATTATTGCGTTAATGAACTTGGAGAGAAGAGTGTATCTTCAAGAACCCCTCTCAGGAATTGCTTTTTATTTACTTATTCATTTATTTTTCATATTTTTTTCCTCCTTTTATAATATTTTCAGCTGCGTATTTGCATCAATAATTATGCTTCAATGGGCGAAACATTTTTTCTTTCTTTTGTTTTAATAAAAAATTGCTTGTAAATCAACCGATCCATAAAATTAACATGTTTTTATTTTAATGGAACAGCGTGAAAAAATATAATGGGCATAGTATGTCTCACATATGCGTGTTTTATATATAAAAAAACCTGCAGTGGACCTATCTTGTACGGTCAATTTTCTCCAGATGTAACGTGAATATCCGCTAAATTTCCTTAAAAAGTTTCTGACCAAGGCATCCCATCCCGCCTAGGCAATTGAGCCCTTGTGTAGCTTTTCTTTAAACAAAAGAATAACAACAGCAACAAGCAAATAACGAAACTTTTATTTAAAAAAAAATTCTCAAAAATAGAAACTTTTTTTCAGAATGTGCCATTTTTCGAAAAAGGTGGCTGTGCAATGCCACGTTTTAGAATTTTTTTTTTCTAAAAGTTAAAAAAAAAAAGGATTTTTTCATTTATTTCACAGTGTAGTGCGGCTTAATCATTATGAAATATTTAGAGTCCCTGGCTCAATCAGTTTATTTTTACTTTCCGAACATGTACCATGTAAGGAAAGTATTGTAATCATGAAAAAATTCGACTTCGAGATTTTGGTGTTTTTACACGTTTTGAGGGCTTCTGAATCCATTTATGCATTTTTACGAGATGTATGTATGTATGTGTATATGTGTGTGTGTGTGTGTGTGTGTTTGTGTGTATGTGAGTGAACACGATAGCTCCTGAACGGAGCATTCGATTGAGCTCAAATTGGATATATATGTCATAAACCACCGTCGCAAGACCGGTATTGATTTTGGTGTGTATAGGACTTATAGTTTTTCTACAGGGCTACGACAAAGATTTCTTTTACATTATGGCCTATGGGGGTAATTTCTTGAAAGTGCGCTAGCGTTTAAACGGTAAATTCGATTGAGCTCAAATTGGGTATATATGTTATAAACCACCGTCGCAAGACCGGTATTGATTTTGGTGTGCATAGGACTTATAGTTTTTCTACAGGGCTACGACAAAGATTTCTTTTACATTATGGCCTACCGGGGGAAATTCTTGAAAGTGCGCTAGCGTTTAAACGATACATTCGATTGAGCTCAAATTGGGTATACATGTTATAAACCACCATCCTAAGATCGGTATTGATTTTGGTGTGTATAGGACTTATAGTTCTCCTACAGGGCTACGACAAAACTTTCTTTTATATTATGGCATAATGGCATATGGGGAGAAATTCTTGAAAGTGCGCAAGCGTTTAAACGGTGCATTCGATTGAGTTTCAATTTGGTATATATGTTTGAATTATTCATCGATTAAAATTTATTTAAATGCTTGGTAATGATCTTAATCGTAAGTGTTCGGAAAGTCGAGTGGAGTCACTCCAGATTTTTATTCTTGTACCAAGACCATAAGGCAGATCCTATTTCTATGTTCATTGTCAATTATTAGGATTATATTTTTGGGATGTTATCTGACATTTTTTTTTAAATAATTTTAACGAAATTTTACGTTACAGCCACTCTGATTCACCTTCGCATGACGCCATATTTTGGACACTCTAAATAAGTGCATCATCTTACCTGTTTATCACCTTCCAGCGTGAAACAAAACAGCATAGAAAGGAACATAACCCAGTGTCGGTATACGATACCCCGGCAGTAAAAGGGACTGAAAGTTTTCCCTCTTAAATCCCTGATCTCCCCCCCCCCACTCATGTCTGGAAACTCTACCATTGGACAAGAGAAAGAATAAAAACAAACAAAGCTGAAGTAGGAGTCCAATTCGATGCTATCTTTTGGCTAGAAACAGGAGATTCCCCACTTCGTAAATCCCTTGTTACTGCAGAAACACGAGATTAAGTACTGGATACTTTTTTTAGGAGAAAGTTGTTGCAGTGTGGTGTTAGGACACAAGAGCTGCATTTTTACGGCATTCCCTATACTTAATGGATTCAGCTGCATTCCCGTGAAATAGTTCAGTCCAAAAAAATAATTTTATCTGTAAAAAAATCTGGAGTGACTCCACTCGACTTTCCGAACACTTACGATTAAGATCATTACCAAGCATTTAAATAAATTTGAATCGATGAATAATTCAAACATATATACCAAATTGAAACTCAATTGAATGCACCGTTTAAACGCTTGCGCACTTTCAAGAATTTCTCCCCATATGCCATTATGCCATAATATAAAAGAAAGTTTTGTCGTAGCCCTGTAGGAGAACTATAAGTCCTATACACACCAAAATCAATACCGGTCTTAGGATGGTGGTTTATAACATGTATACCCAATTTGAGCTCAATCGAATGTATCGTTTAAACGCTAGCGCACTTTCAAGAATTTCCCCCGATAGGCCATAATGTAAAAGAAATCTTTGTCGTAGCCCTGTAGAAAAACTATAAGTCCTATACACACCAAAATCAATACCGGTCTTGTAACGGTGGTTTATAACATATATACCCAATTTGAGCTCAATCGAATCTACCGTTTAAACGCTAGCGCACTTTCAAGAAATTCCCCCCATAGGCCATTATGTAAAAGAAATCTTTGTCGTAGCCCTGTAGAAAAACTATAAGTCCTATACACACCAAAATCAATACCGGTCTTGCGACAGTGGTTTATGACATATATATCCAATTTGAGCTCAATCGAATGCTCCGTTCAGGAGCTATCGTGTTCACTCACATACACACAAACACACATACACACACACACACACACACACACACACACACACACACACATACACACATACATACATACATCTCGTAAAAATAGCATAAATTGATTCAGAAGCCCTCAAAACGTGTAAAAACACCAAAATCTCGAAGTCGAATTTTTTCATGATTACAATACTTTCCTTACATGGTACACGTTCGGAAAGTAAAAATATAGAACGAAGAAAGCGGGGAGTTGGTTATCTGTCCAAAAAGTTTTTTTCCTTCATTGTATGAAGCAAAGCAAGCATTTTACTTTGTTAAAAAAGATCACGGTATTCAGTACTTAACGTAAATATCCGCTTTGACCAACCTTCTATCGACAGTACACCTCCAATTATCCGAACTCCGACTACCCGAATCTCTGACTATCGAACAAAATGGTACGCGGCTATTGAAGAACAAATCTGAAATGACAGTAGAACTCCAATTATCTGAACACCAGTTATCCGAACTTTGACTGTCCGAATCGCTGATTATCCGAAACGCTTTCAGAATTTCAGGAAAACAAAAATTATTCAGACAATTATTAAGACAGAAACGGGAAAAGGGAAGAGACGATAAGGATGACGTGTCACTTGAGGAATTCAGAAACGTTCTTCTGAAAATTCCTGGACATTCAGAAGTGAGTGCTAAAGATATAGTGAATGGATGGTGTGTGTGTGATTCGTTAGATCCTGGATTTCGAATTCTAAATCATGATGAACTTATTGAAAGCGTGCGAGAAGAAAGTGTCGAGAGAGAAGATGACGTTAAATGTCGAAGTTGAAGCCGACGCGGGACCATCTTGCTAGTGGAGCACTTGCCGGTCGACTCGAAACTGCGTTGAAGTGAATGGAACGTCAGTCCGAGTGTGACCATATATGTGACGAAGTTCACATATTTTTCGCGTCTTAAAATAATGTTCCTATGTTTCGTCTTTCTAATCAAAATTTCGTATTCCGTATCAATCTCTCTCCACTCTGTTTCTCGGCTCGATAACATATTCTTTCTTTCGCGACGCTATGTCTGGGATTTTTCGGGGTTTCCCTTCTAAATTAATTTCGCTTTAGCATATGCTGTGTAAGTTCTTGGCGCCTCCCGGTCGCCCCCTTCGCTTTTCTCACGGGGTTGTAGCCTTATGTATTGGCATCCGCCAAATTCTGGCACTTCTGTCTTGGCGTCAATCATTTAATCCGTTTGTTTCAAATTTTTATATTGTTTACGCCTACCGGACGGTGGTTGTCACGTGGGGCAGTGGCTTATGAGTGCTCATATTTTACTCGCCAACCTGTAGAGAGCTGACAGTTTTGTAGGAAGATTTTAGTATGACTTCTCGATTGCTCTCCGTCAGAGGAGGTAGTGTTCGTTTTTTTTTTTTTTTTTTATGGAACTCCGGCATGCCGTGTGGCCGGAACAATTAGATATATTCCTGGTGTTATTTTATGAAACAATGTACTGTACGTAATTGAAGTTGCTTTCGTCAAGACTGTTTTTGCTGTTACTTCAATAAACGTAGCTTTTCTGTATTCGAGTCGTCTTCCTGTTTTCAAAGTCCTCAGCGTACTTCATGGATATATTAATTTCACTATACGTCACGTAAACGGCCGAGAGGATGTTCTCTTAATCCACCTCCGACAACTCCCTCATAACATGCTACTTCTCACTGACTGTCAATCGCATGCGCGACTTGGCTGCCCCGAAAACGGATGAAGACAATCCAACAGCTTACTTTGACCGAGATCTTCAGCAAGCAATGACTTTCGTTTGCGATACCATAAGTACATACAGTGCTAATGTGCGGTACTTGTAAATACGCTTAACGTGTAAAAGTGTTGCTTTTTCATTTTAATTAATTAAAAGCTCTTTTTTCCTTTAAAAATAGTTTTTTCTCCCATTTTCAACTTACATACATACAGTAATTAATTAAAATACATACTAGACCTTTTTTTTCCGGAAAAAATCCAATTATCCGAATTAGGGATGGATGGGAGACGGGACAGAGATTTACAGCTTTTTTGTGAGACGAGACAGACATTTTTACTTTCCGAACATGTACCATGTAAGGAAAGTATTGTCATCATGAAAAAATTCGAATTCGAGATTTTTGTGTATTGACACGTTTTGAGGTCTTCTGAATTCATTTACGCTATTTTTACGAGATGTATGTATGTATGTGTGTATGTGTGTGTTTGTGTGTATGTGAGTGAACACGATAGCTCCTGAACGGAGCATTCGATTGAGCTCAAATTGGGTACATATGTTATAAACCACCGTCGCAAGACCGCTATTGATTTGGGTGTGTATAGGACTTACAGTTTTTCTACAGGGCTACGATAAAGATTTCTTTTACATTATGGGCTATGGGAGGAAATTCTTGAAAGTGCGCTAGCGTTTAAACGGTACATTCGATTGAGCTCAAATTGGACATATATGTCATAAACCACCTTCGTAAGGTCGGTATTGATTTTGATGTGTATAGGTCTTATAGTTTTTCTACAGGGCTACGACAAAGATTTCTTTTACATTATGGCGTTTGAGGAGAAATTCTTGAAAGTGCGATAGCGTTTAAACGGCACATTGGATTGAGCTTCAATTTTATATATATGTTTGAATGATTCATCGATTAAAATTTATTTAAATGCTTGGTCATGATCTTAATCGTAAGTGTTTGGAAAGTCGAGTGGAGTCACTCCAGATTTTTAACATTGCGATATAGAGATTTTGCGAGACGAGACAAAGCTTTTTGGATGTTTTGAGAGACGCCAATTTTCCGTCTCTCGTTTATTCCTAATCCGATTGATTCGGATGATTGGAGTTCTACTGTATATTGACTGATTTTGACGTCACATCTATACTCACATACATACACAGTGACAAGTGTCAATTATTTATAGGTATGAAGTAAAAAAAAAAACTTGGTAACTTATTAACAGTTGGAGTGATTCAGTTGTAACTTGGCTATTTAAGGACCTATTGCGAGGTTTTTCGGGGGGGGGGGGGGGTTGCGCTATTTAACTGTTGCTGTTATTCTTCTTTCAGTGAAAATATCCAAGTACAGTATTATTAAACATAGACTGATTGTCGAATTTTGACCTATTTGCCTATTAGTTTTTTAAGGCCTACTATTATTATGAAATGTCATTTTAATTCCAGAAAATTCACACACCTTCAGTTAGTTGAACACGAAATTCTGCTGTTTCTCTGCTCCCACATCATAATCATTGCTATTGCTAGTACAAGCATATAGAACGTGTCATAAACTAAATACAAACATGTGTAGTTTAAAAATATGCATTCAATTTTTAAAAGTAGTTTGAGAAAATTTAATTTGCATTTCATACAGCTTAATAATTTTCACCCTGTATTTTCACATAACTGAAAAGTGATTATCCGTAAAAATGTTGAAACTGTGCATTTAAGGGGGTCTTGTACCCTTTAAAAATTATTAAAAGCTCTTATTTATATATATATATATATATATATATATATATATATATATATATTTATATATATATATATTTTTAAATAATTTATGACCTGTAAGAAATTTGGTATTTCAATACAATGACCTTTTCTGTTTACGTTAATGTCTTCAAAAGATTTTTAAGTTAATTACGAAGATTTAATTTATTCACTGATTATAAGCAAGTATTTTTTGTATTTGATTCATTGTGGGCAGCTTAACACATATACAAATCATTTTACAATTCAACGATTTCCTACATACACTCTCACAAAACATAATTAAAATAACCTATTATTATGTAGATGTTAGATACCTATCTTCAGAAAAATAATAATTAATTATTGTTTTTACTAATTAATAAATTAAATCATTCGTAAAATAAAAAGTTATATAATTCCGGGTATAAAAATAGGTCATTTTAATTATATATTATTCGAGTGTACGTAGAAAAAACATTCAGTCTGTAAAATGATTTTTTCCGTGTGTTAGGCTGCGCGCAGTGAACCACATATTGGACATAGTTGCGTTTAATCAGTTAATTTAAATTTTCTAATAAACTTGGGAGATTTTCAAAGACATTAATGTAAACAGAAAAGGCCATTACACTGACATGCAAAATTTCTTAGTATATAAATTATTTATGCGAATATAGGATCATATAAATGAAATCACATTTTTCTATTTTCATCACTTTTAAAAGGTACAAAACCCCTAAAGACTGCCGCAATATCAAGCTGTGCACCTTTTCGTTTCTGTTTTCAATTGATGGGGCTCATTTATATACAAGACAAAGCCTGTCTAAGGTAAGGCATCCGTGCCCCCCAAATCAAGAAACGGTCTTTCTGTATTTTGTAAAAATGTGTTGTTGCCAGAATATGTTTCCCCTCCTTTTTTGCTCCAACAGTTCTTTAAAAAACGTTATTAAAAATATACTAGGTCGCGCTATCCTAGTTGGGAGAGGGGGTCGGTCTCGCAGTCGAAAAATTGTAAGATCAAACCTGGGACCAACCAATGACCGACCACCGATCGGTAGTGCTGCCATCTATCGGCTCCTGAATGAGATAGAAATGAATTGTTCGGGAGTCTGCGGTAGAAATGAACACACTTGGCAGGTACTGCCGCTATCGATCTAATCTGGATTCGAGGTTGGTACAAAATTGCTGTAAAGCAGAGATGCCGAAGACCCCATTATCCATGAAAACAAGACATACAGACAAGAAAAATTATACTGAAAAAAATGTTTTAATGAAATATTTTGAGTAAAATTATGAATGCCTTCTCATTACAATCATGTTGGGAGTTCAATCCTAGGACCAACCAAAAACCGCTTAATGATCGGTAGTGCTGCCATCTATCGGCTCCTGAATGAGGTAGAAATGAACTGTTCGGGAATCTGTGGTAGACGTGAACACACTTGGCAGGTACTGCCGCTATCGACCTAATCTGGATTTGGGGTTGGTACAAAATGCTATAAAGTAGAGGTGCCAAAGCCCCTATAATCCGTGTGAAAACAAGACAGACAGACAGACAAGAAAAAGTATACTGAAAAATTTTAACGAAATATTCTGAGTAGAATTGTGAATGTCTGCTCAATGCAATCATGTTGGGCGGTACCAAAACTCCGCCCTTTTTCAGTCGCAAAAAAGTTCACGCGTCCAGATTAGAAAGCCTAGAACTTAAATAGGCTTATTAATTTTTGTAAACTGAATGCGTAAATATAAAAAGGGTCCCCCATAACAAATGTCTGCATCTGGTCCCATGTTGGTTTAGCTTGGCTCTGACCCTGGGTTACTTTCAATACATTCAATACTTTGAAACGAATCTAACGCTTGTGTGCAGTTATGCTTTGAACTGCATTTTAGGTCATTCAAAGAGACGTTTACTCTATCCTAATATTTCATGCTGGTTTTTTGAATTGATAATTTTATAAATAACTAATAACCAAACACCTTTCTGGAGGGAATTACAGCAGCTGCTAGGGGAAAAAAAGCATTTGGCAAAAATATTTCTACACTGAGTATATTTTATCCTCGTCTTCAAATACAAAACATTCTTTCCTGTAAAAAAGTTCGAAGTCTCGCAGCATTTTTGCCGTAAAAAAATTCTGCGATACCAAAAAAAGCCAAGTGTCCATTCTGTAACCTTTGACTATGAAGACATCGAATGCCTCAACAGTTGTCTTAAAACCACGCAGACGGTGTGAAGAATAATTATCAAATAACATTTTATGACTATTCGTAATAAATGAACCAACTTAATTTTACATGAAACGTGTACCTTTTGAACTTCGCAATCACGTGTTAGTAAAATGAGCACTTCGCGCAAGAAGTTAATTTTATTGAAATTTTAATTAACCGTTTATGAGCTTTGCGACTGAAACGTAATCTTTCGATACAATATATCCTCAGGCTTCGTAATTGCCAAGTCTAAAAGGCCGACCGTGGCAGGGTGGTTAAGACACTGGCCGAAGTGTGAAGGTCCCGGGTTCGGGCCCAACGCACGGCTGTCGATATAACATCCTGGAGTTTGGGCCAGTTTTTTTTTCTCCAGATGTAAGGTGAATATGCGTTAGAATCCCTTAAAAAGTTCTGAGTGTAAACCATCTTTCCCTTTAGGCCGATAGTCTTCCTTTAGATTTGCCTTAATCACAAAAACAGATCGAATCAGCCAAATGGGACAGGTCCAAACTTGTTTTACAAGTCCAAATTTCGCAGCGCCAGCTACGCCAAGCTGGGCAGTTGGCGAAACATTTCTACTCTCAAAAACGGAGGTTTCGGACGTCCTGCAATTCTATAGATGGCTCTACTACAAACAAGTCGTTTCATGTCCCAAAAATACTCAAATCAAAAAGTATCCAAAAAAGTTCTGCTTCCAAAGAATCTTCCCTTTAGGCAGATAGTCCACGTTTAGCTTTGCCTTAATCGCAAAATCAAATCGAATCAACCAAATGGGACACGTCCAAAACTTGTTTGAAAAGGCCAAATTGCGCAGCGCTAACCACGCCAAGTTGGGAAGTTTGCGAAACATCTCCGTACTCAAAAATGGTAACTTCCGACGGCCTGCAATTCTAGAGGGCTCTGCTACAAACAAGTCGTTTCATATCCCAAAAGTATTCAAATCAAAAAGTATCCAAAAAAGTTTAGCTTCCAAAGCATCTTCCCCTAGGGCAGATAGTCCTCGTTTAGCTTTGCCTTAATCGCAAAATCAAATCGAATCAGTCGAATGTTACACGTCCCTGCGCTAACTACGCCAAGTTGGGAAGTTGGCGAAACATCTCTGTACTCAAAACTGGAGGCTTGCGAAGGCCTGCAGTTCCAGGACACTCCACTACAAACAAGTCGTTTCATGTCCCAAAAGTATTCAAAAAATATCCAAAAGCTTTTGGACGTATCCAAAAAGTTCTGCTTCGAGAGCATCTTCCCCTTAGGCAGATAGTCCTCGTTTAGCTTTTCCTTAATCGCAAAATCAAATCGAATCAACCAGACAGGGCACGTCCAAAACTTGTCTGAAAAGGCCAAACTGCGCTGCGCTAACTACGCCAAGTTGGGAAGTTGTGACAAACATCTCTGTACTAAAAAATGGAGGCTCGCGGAGACCTGCAATTCAAGGGCGCTCCACTACAAACAAGTCGTTTCATGTCCCGACAGTATTCACTTTTAACACCCAGAAATTAAACAACTTCTTCCGGAAATGAAGTAGATTAGTCTGGCGTCTACATCGTGCGTAGAGTCGCTCCTCGGGGGGTTTAGGAAGCAAAAGGAGGCAATTTATTTTCAATTCATTAGCACGGTACACTTTTGTTACGGCGACAAAGTTGCATGTCTCTCGGATTGTTCCGGCAGTCCGGGCCCCTGCAATTAATACCCGGATAATGCCCCAGGATATGACACTCTATCTCTCTCTCGCATGACATGATAATGGTGGGAGATAATCTAGAAATATAAGGGCAGCTTTTAACTTAGCTTTTCAACTGCGAGGATTAACTCTTGAAAAGGAATGGTCGGATAAATTTAACAACTCATTTGTTATCCCTCTGTTGTAACAATGTTTATCATGGTTGTAAAAGAGGTTTGATATAAGGGCGACTTTTTTTGCAAAAAAAAAAAATGGAGTGACTCCACTCGACTTTCCGAAAACTTACGATTAAGATCATTACCAAGCATTTAAATAAATTTTAATCAATGAATAATTCAAACATATATACCAAATTAAAGCTCAATCGAATGCTCCGTTTAAACGCTAGCGCACTTTCAAGAATTTCTCCCCATAGGCCATAATGTAAAAGAAATCTTTGTCGTAGTCCTATAGAAAAACTATAAGTCCTATACGCACCAAAATCAATACCGGTATTGCGACGGTGGTTTATAAGATATATACCCAATTTGAGCTCAATCGAATGTACCGTTTAAACACTAGGGCACTTTCGAGAATTTCCCCCCATAGGCCATAATGTAGAAGAAATCTTTGTCGTAGCCCTGTCGGAAAACTGTAAGTTCTATACACACCAAAATCAATACCGGTCTGGCGACGGTGGTTTAGAACATATATACCCAATTTGAGCTCAATCGAATGCCCCGTTTAGGAGCTACCGTGTTCACTCACATACACACAAACACACATACACGCACACACACACATACATACATCTCGTAAAAACAGCATCAATGAATTCAGAAGACTTCAAAACGTGTCAATACACCAACATCTCGAAGTAGAATTTCTTCATGATTACAATACTTTCCATACATGGTACATGTTCGGAAAGTAAAAATGTTTTTGGAGAAACGGGACTTTTTTACCAGTTAAGGAGTCAGATACATTTGAGCATTGAAAATATCAACGAAAAAAGACCCTGGCTTTATTTGTAATAGCTCCAAAATGTTTAAAACTTGAAATTTTTACCAGTTATTTAGAAAGCTTTTATTAGTCTTACATAGTGCTTGGAATAATTCCACATATTAAATTAATTTTTTTTTTATAATTAAAAATTTTAGAGCTCCATTTTTGCCCTTATTTAGTCTTGCGCGCTGCATTTCATGGAAAATATGCATCTTATTAACTTAAAAATATTCATAGACGTAGAAAAATATCTTACTATTAAAATGACAAAAAGACTTACTATTAAAATGCTGTGACTCTTCTTACCTTTAAAAAAATAATAATTTTAATTTTTAAAACTATCATTTGTATAATTTTGCAAATAAACACAAAAATTCTAACGTTACATGTATCCAAACAAAATTATTTTTCGTCATTTTAATTAAAGTCATTAAATTTGCTAAAGGGCATTTTTCTATGTGTATTGAAGTTTTTAAGTTACTGTGATACAAATATTACATGAAAGGCTGCGCGCAAGGCTACATAGAGGCAAAAAATGAGCTCGAATATTTTAAATTATAAAAAAATTTAATTCAATGCATAGAACTATTCCAAGAAATGTAAAAGGCTGATAAAAGTTTTCTAAATAACTGGTAAAATTTTCAAATTTACAAATTATTACTTGTAGAGCCACTGCAAATAAAGTTATGGTTAATTTTCGTTGAGATTTTCATTGCTCAAAGATACCTGAATCCTGGTTTTTCTTTTAGGAAAACGTTTTTTCTTGTTGTTGTTGTTTGTTTGTTTGTTTTTAATTGAATTTAATTTCTCTGCTGGGATTCGAGCTGGGATCGATGCACTCGAAATTTGGGTTCGTTTTACGGTCCCTTAAAATAATTATAATCGATTAAAACGGCCCTTTTACAAAATTACAATCGATTAAAACGGACATATTCACAAAAATACAATCGATTAAAACGGACATATTCACAAAAATACAATCAATTAAAACAGCCCTGTGATGCAGTTAATCACATATTTATAATTAATTTTCTTGCACCTATTCTAAATTTAATACTCTTTGCCATTTTTTAAATCTCCCATCTATCCATAATGTTATTTAACTTTTTCTTAAATTACTTTGGTTTTAGCATTAGCAATACAATTTGTTGGTGCCTTTCGTCTGAGAATTTATTTTATTTCCTTCGTTCCCACGGGGCTTTAATAATTTTGCATAGGTTACATTATATCTCTATTGATCACTCCTGTGGCGTCTCACATTTAAATTTTAGCATACACACGTAAGGCCCAACGTTTCTTTTCATTTTTACATTCTGGCGATTTATTTGGCGGCAGTTCCTTTTAGCGCTCAGTTCCATCGCCAGGTTGGCTATCGGTTCTCGGACCTTTTCAACACACACTTCATGCTTTGATCTCTGCCCAACAGGTCACGTATCACGTCGCTATTTTGCCAGCCACCGCACTAACCTTAAATAACCTGTAATTATGGATAATCTAAATAAATATTGTTCAACTGTCTTTCGGCATGGAGTTCCTGGTTATTGCATACCACTATACGATAGAATAGAAGAAATTACTTTAGCAAATATAAAGTGTCTCCCTATAGATTCTACTCCACAAGCCCCTTCACTAAAGTACAATCTATTAAAAAAACCGTCTTGGACACCTTACCGTATATTTTAATTTGTTTTGTAAATTATTTTATGAAAAAAGTGACTTTTACAAAAACTTGTATGAAAATCCACAAAAATAGATATTGAAATTCGCAGACATAGATATTAAATTTTTAAAAAAATGGGACCCTAAAAAATATTCCTCGATCGACCCCTGTAGAGACCAGGGGAAAATATAGAATATCACTTTACAAGTTGTACTATAAACTGTTACAAACAACGAACCTATACGAGTGACGTAGCACTCCGGAAAAAGAAAGCTAAACATAAAGAAATTTTACAAATATTTTCCTAAACAGTTCACTTCTCGGTTCTTGTTTGAAGGCAATATTCGTGCTTATGAGTTTTTTTTTTTTTTCTGAAAGTTGCAGAAGACATACGGTTTTACTGTTAGTGTTAGTCCACAGTGTATTGGGTGAAAATCATAATTCTTTTTTTTTTCGAGCGTTTCACATTATTAGTTTGTTTTAAAGCTGCTCAAAGATCCTGTGACAACAATCGCTCTTCAGGTGGAACACACTTTTAAAAAAATCTGGAGTGACTCCACTCGACTTTCCGAACACTTACGATTAAGGTCATTACCAAGCACTTAAATAAATTTTAATCGATGAATCATTCAAACATATATACCAAATTGAAACTCCATCGAATGCACCGTTTAAACGCTTGCGCACTTTCAAGAATTTCTCCCCATATGCCATTATGGCATAACATAAAAGAAAGTTTTGTCGTAGCCCTTTAGGAGAACTATAAGTCCTATACACACCAAATTCAATACCGGTCTTAGGATGGTGGTTTATAACATGTATACCGAATTTGAGCTCAATCGAATGTATCGTTTAAACGCTAGCGCACTTTCAAGAAATTCCCCCCATAGGCCATAATGTAAAAGAAATCTTTGTCGTAGCCCTGTAGAAAAACTATAAGTCCTATACACACCAAAATCAATACCGGTCTTGCAACGGTGGTTTATAACATGTATACTCAATTTGAGCTCAATCGAATCTACCGTTTAAACGCTAGCGCACTTTCAAGAAATTCCCCACATAGGCCATAACATAAAAGAAAGTTTTGTCGTAGCCCTTTAGAAGAACTATAAGTCCTATACACACCAAAATCAATACCGGTCTTAGGATGGTGGTTTATAACATGTATACCGAATTTGAGCTCAATCGAATCTACCGTTTAAACGCTAGCGCACTTTCAAGAAATTCCCCCCATAGGCCATAATGTAAAAGAAATCTTTGTCGTAGCCCTGTAGAAAAACTATAAGTCCTATACACACCCAAATCAATACCGGTCTTGCGACGGTGGTTTATGACATATATATCCAATTTGAGCTCAATCGAATGCTCCGTTGAGGAGCTATCGTGTTCACTCACATACACACAAACACACATACACACACACACACACACACACATACACACATACATACATACATCTCGTAAAAATAGCATAAATGGATTCAAAAGCCCTCAAAACGTGTCAAAACACCAAAATCTCGAAGTCGAATTTTTTCATGATTACAATACTTTCCTTACATGGTACATGTTCGGAAAGTAAAAAGGAGTTAAATACAAATATTTTATCTTTCCGACTTTCAAATAATTTTAGTTTTCCTACTTTTGCTTTAAATCGAATGAAGGTTTTATGTACACTGAAAAAAATGATTACAGCAAGGTTTCTCAACCTGCGGGATGCGACCCCCAAAGGGGGCGCAGAGCGTTTGCAGGGGGGGACGCGCGAGAAACCAAAGAGCCAGTAGTGATGCATGTTTTTAAAAACAATCATCTTATTTATTCTCATTTATACTCAACAATGTATCCATTTTCGCTTAAAATGTTCATTCAAACTTTACTGATAAGGTTATTTTGTAGAAAATTCGACTAAATGTTCATTGTTAAAGATTGAAAACCTGAATGTATGCTGAAAAATGTGAGGGGAGGAGGCGCCACCGTAAGTTAGCCTTTCTTGGGGTTGACAGGACTTTAAAAGGTTGAGAACCGCTGGATTACGTGGATAAACGTAACGCCAACACATGGTGATGGTGGCGTTACGTTAATCCACACGTTGTGCTGTTGGCTGTGCCACTCTGCTACACAATGTTCGTGCTACACAACGTCATTATGTCATTTTGTGAGTGGATTTACAACACGCAGTGTTGCATTATTTTAGAGCACAACGCGTCGGTAAACGTAACGCCAACACGCTGTGATGTAGACTGTGCCAGTTGCCATACAATCATTGGCATACATTCTTCGTGATTGACTTATCAATGTCATTACGTAGTTTTTGAGTGGATTTACAGCACACAGGGCTGCATTATTTTAGGGCAATATATGTGGTAAAATTACAGGTATTTCTTACAGTGTAGATACAATGAAATTACGAAAACCATTTCTACGAAAATGCCCAACCTTAGCACATACAGAGGCATAGAGGTTGGAATACAAGGAGACGATATTAGCTATCTGATAGTGAAGCCGAGACTGTTACCGATCCGCCCTATTGCTTACACCACATTGCTATAGGAGTGTGTTATTCTAGGGTGATAGTTCCCATTTTAAAGAAATCATGTCTCCAAAGTGGGCGCCAAGAATAATGACGTATTGGACATAACTGTAAAAGTTTTAACTGCAAAATGCTGAGATTTTGTATTCAGAATTATTGTAGCATATAAGTGTGCTTCTTTACTTTTTAATCCTTCACATCGTGCATCTTTTAACTGTTATTCAAATAGAAACCAACTTTTCCATTTTTAGTGGGGCCTAGTGGGAGGAAGTCCTACTTAGCCCGTGATCCCCTGATTTTGAACAGATTCCAGAAGGGGTAATCAACCCCCTGAAACTGGCAACCCCAGTGGTATCATTTAACAAATTGGAAGATATTGGAGCCGCGACGAATTTCACGTGCACCCGCTCCCATGAGCGTACACGGTCCCACATCAGTCGAGCCGAGAGCGAGTTGACCCTCCGGAGCACTTGCCAAGCCGGATGCTGCTTCAATTTCCGTGTTCTTATGTTAACGGAGTTTAGCCAACACCTCCTAGATATACAATGCCTGAGAACAGAAACTTTTACGTCATCCCCAGGTCCACTAAAATGACGTCATCACACATTTATTTTTACAAAGTAAAACTATTCAAAGTTTGTGGTGAGTTTACTCCCACATAAAACATTTTAATTATTTAAGGTAGAAAATATAATTTCACGACAAATAGGAAATTTTAACTATCACTCATTATATAATATGATATAGAAATAGATCATAATAAATTATTTTTTATCAGAAAGGTATTTTAATTTTTATCTTCAACTTAAAATATTTTCTAAAATATCCTTCACCAGAAATTTTAAATAGTTTTACTTTGTGAAAGTGAAACTTCGATGACGTCATCTGAGAAGACCTAGTGATGACGTAAAAGATTCTGTTCTCAGGCCTTCTGTATCTCGGAGGTGTTGGTTTAGCTCCCAGATCACTGCGGGACATAGAAACATACAAAAAACAACACTTAATTTTTTTTTAAAAACATTAAAACACTTTTTTGATCGACAAGTACCTTCTACGCGTGCTATTTTACAAAGTTTCACGTATTATATATTCCAAGCATACTCATGACGTAATCTACGTGTCATTGCCATTTTAAACGAGTCATTTTTCCAGGGCATTATGTCCCTCGTGTCACGGGTATTAAAGTTATCTCTGAATCCGGAACGAATGCTCTTTGAGCCGTATCCTGGAGCCCTCGGCAATTTAACGACAAAGTGCGGTGTTAATGAATTGAAAATGAATGGCCCCCTCTGCTTTGTTTCAGAATTGTAAAAGGGAAACTTTGCATTGTACCTCGTTTGAATGTAAATGTCGGGTTAATTAATGCCTGCTTGCTTCCGTGTTAAATGTTAAAAAGGGAAAAAAGCTGTTACACCTTCTGCTAACTTAAAAATTATTTCTTACTGGAAGGAAATAAGGTTGTTTCGTCGCATTTCTTATTTTCTTTGTTCCCCTCACACTTGGTGTCTGCACAGTAAAATTTTTTTGTAAAATTACAGCATAAGGACTGCATATTTTACAGTACATGTACCATTTTTCTTCTTTACGGTAAAACTACCGTAATTCTACAGTAGTTGATCCTTAAAAATATGGTATATGTGCCGCTTCATTCTAAACGGTATTCATACCGTAAAATAACGGATTTGTTTTTAATCTGTGAAAGATGTACCGTTAATTTACACATTTGCAGTATTTGGAATGTACCAGAGCGTAGAGTAGTCAGAATTTTGTTTCGAGGGAGGGGGAGAGGCTTGTCAAGTCGAAACAAAAAATTATTCTGGATGAAAAGGGATTTAGGAAAATTCGAATTTAATAAAGCGAATAAAGAATTCACTTTCAGAGGGGGTATTGGAAATTACTTTCATAAATGTTGGAACGGCTGAGTAATTTATGTTTCTTTTTAATTTTAAATAGGGAACGAAAAATCAGTAAAGGAACAATTTTCAAATATTTTTATCAACCAATGTGTCGTGGAAGTATCTTTTTTCTTTAATCTTTGAAAGCATATTTAAAATAAAGTGAAACCGATTGGTCACGTAGCTTAAAAGTAAATGTTGAACATACATTTGTGAAAATTGAAATTAATTTCTTGCCAACCCAGTAATTTGATTATGTTAATAATAACTGGACAACATTTTGTCACAACTTGTACAACAACTGTACTTGTTGCAACAGCTGTACAACAACTTGTCGACAACAACATTGTTGTACAACAACTTGTACAACTTGTACAACAACTGTCGAATTGTAAATTTCACGAAAAGCAATTCCCCCATCCAAGTCGCATGCTGTGACTAAAATAAACTTCATTTCAATTTTTAGTCACCCGCGAACAAGTCGATTGTCATCTCTTACGTAGGAGCAGCAGTCTTTACTCCGTAGGCCGAGGGTTCGATTCCAGGTCGGGCAAAATGAATAAATCTTAAGAATGAAAATATCATTATGTATCGCAGTTAGATAACATCCAGCTGCTTAAAATTTGTTAGTTTAAAATCCTTTTTATGGTACCTAAACTTTTACGGCATATATACCTTTTTCCAGAACATGTTCTATGAAATATTTTACGGTACATGTACCATATATGAAATTTACAGTATATATACTGATCCCACTGCTGCCAGTATATATACCGTTATTTTGGACTGAATTTTTTTTACAGTGTGGGAATTAGAATACTGTCGCGGGTAATTCTGATTTGTTCTCGAGTTTGTAGATTAAAAGTCCACTGTATATGGCGGGCTCTAGTAAACAGTCCGATTGATCAGGACTAAACACAAATTTTATTGGTGCTAGAAATTTGACGAGCAAACTCCCCACTACTCGCTTCGCAGCAACTAACAAGCAGTGTTAGCAGTCAATTTATAGCATATTTAGCATCCCAGGAGATTTCTTATATGCTGTACTTTGCATACAGTTGACACTGCAACTGCTTCAAGCATACACCATTGAAGAATTCACAAACAGCTTTCAAAAATACGATTCTCAACAGAAATCATCCCATAGCAACAAAAGATGTGATCTGATATAACCCGTAGCAAACTTATATCAGATCACATTTTGGAGCATTTCAGACTGATGACAATAGAAAAATAATTTTAAATGTAGATATCTCATAATTTTCATGTCCTATTTTAAGAGTTTCCAGGTTTTTAGACGAAATTTGCAATATTCCTTGACTTTCAAATATGCATTTATTTATTATTTATTTTATTTTATTTTGTGTGTGTGTGTGTCTAAATGATTTTTTTTTTATCAAAACGGAATTTAATGACTTTTCTGTCAAAATGAAATTCCTTGCCTTTAATATGACTTTTTTGTCAAAAAAAATCTCCTGACTTTTCCAGGTTTTCCGTTATTTTCCCAGGACCGGCGCCAGTCCTGTTATTTATTCAATTTTTTCAACCTACAGTCCTGTTTTTGTTATTTTCTTGTCCTTCCTGCCTCGTTCACTTTGGTTTCTTACTTTTCTCATCAACTAATGATACGTTTCAGACCTTTCCCCCAAAATTTGCCCCAACTGTTTCTTACGTCCGCACCCTCAGAAATCAGTCTTCTATACTACTTATATAAAACACTAACGTGTGCGGTACCAAAATCGGCGATATTTCAAAGCTGCGACTGGCAAAAAGTAGATGTGAACATTAGCGTAAAAGCAATAACACATGCGCAAAAAAAACCACATTAACAGTTCAATGACGCTCAATGAAGCAAGCCTATTTGTTACTGGTTTAAGTATGTCACGCAGTAGCTATATTACAAAACAACAATGCACGCATTCCTTAACGTATCTTCCCACAGATCGGCAATGGTAAACCTAAAGTTTATTGCTTTTCTCCCCCTCATCCCCCGTTGTTGAGAGAGGGGGAGTACAGTTTCACTTAGAGGACGTTCCCTCATATTCTCTCCAGTGTTCAAGAGTCCCCTCTTGGTAACCCCCCCCCCCCCTGTAAATAAAAATAATTACTGCTTGCTCTTTGAAAGCACCTACAGAAGTGAGATTGTCAAAAGCAATAGCAAACGGCTATCGAAATATCTACCAAAATTATGTTTCAAACACATATCGCACATTTAAAATATCGAATTTGCAATACTTGGCGCGTCTATCGCACATTTTAAAAGAATAAAGTCGCCACGCAGTGGGCTAATACGCATTTTAGCCACTTTCTGTTTGGTACCATTGTTATTATTGTAACCAAGGATGCGTATTAAATAACGCAACCGTACTGCAAAACACCAGGTTTTTAACTATGATTAATCTAGCAGCAATCGCAATTAAGAAGCATTTCTGTATTAATTTGTAAAACACATGATCATCTAATGCAGTATTTTACGTGAAGAAGAGAATAGTGTTAGATCCTCAAAGAGTATTTTTATAGTAATTTTATGAATGGGGAAATGTCACCCATTATGTCTTTTAATACATTTTGAAATGTTAGTACTTGGCATTGGCACCATCGGCTTTTATCATGACACCCCCAAAATGTGTAGCAACCCTAGCCTAAATAAATTTCATGGCAAATAATATTTAAACAAAGAAATATGATTTTCGTTGAAATGAGTCCAAATAATTTGACTAACACTGCACTGAGAATAACCCTTTGAGGCACGACTCTTTCCCAATGCTGAAAAAAGAGCAGCCGTTGCCATCACTCGACTTAACTACCAGCAAGAGGGCGGACGATCGAAACGTTCATCGCGTGCCATACATCTAGAGACCCTTTTTTGACGACAGATGGCTGTGCGGCACAGCCAGCTGCGTCAAAAGAGGGTCTCTCGATCTGTGGCACGCGATGAACGTATCGATCGTCCGCCCTCTTGCTGGTAGTTAAGTCGAGCGATGGCAACGGCTGCCCTTTTTTCAGCATGGGGCAATCTATCCGGCTGTTCTCGCATTCTTCCATTTTTCAGCAGATGTCAGTGCCGTTAAAAAGAATCGTGACCATTTTTGTTACGGGGAATGACGTGCTAAAAAGTAAAGGATTCTCGTGCAACTCTGTCACCCGCAACTATTTTTATAGAAATACAATCTATTCTTCGTGGCTGGCAACAGTCAAAACGTCAGAGTTTGGTGTTCCCAGAGCGGGAACACTGCGCGTTAAAGGGTTAAAAGAAATCTTCGCGTAACCTCGTCCATCGCTCAACAACGATATATTTTAAAAACTTTTCCGAGAAGAGAGTTAAAGTCACTTTTACCGCCAATCACAGTTGCATGGCTGTAAAAGCATCAAGACAGGCGCTATAATTCATCTGAATAACAAAACCATATGTGCTGAAAACGCGTTTTCCGGGTTATTATCAAGAACAATCTGGTGGTAGTCGATGGCTGGGGTAGATGAGAAAATTTTTCGGGTTTTTTTTTTTTTTCCTGAATTTCAGTTTACTTAATCATTACTTCTTAACTGAAAATTTTAAAAGCCTTAAAGTTTCCCCTCTGATGACGTAAGTTACGGCTGATAAAAATTTGAAATATGGCGAGAAAGAGAGATTGAAATACGGTTTCAAAGTTTTGACTCGAGCAAACTTAACTGTGACTTAAGGTGCTTAAAGTGTGAAATCAGTAGACAACACATGATTAACGCAAAAGTGTGCACGCGAATAAATTTGTGATGTTTTATAGACAGATGAACGGTTTTCTTTAGATGCAAAATGCCGTTGGAATAACTGAAAATTTAAATTGAACCGGTTATTTAAACAAGAAATGTATTCAAAAGATTTTTTTATTATAATTACTAACTGAAGCACCCGTTCTTCGCACGGAATGGAAATTGTTAAACCAACAGCCGTTTCTATTTAAGATTCTGCTACTGCCATAATCAGGACAGTTTCTAAAATCTACGTAACCGCAAAACTGTTTTGAGTAAACAGTAGCGTCTCGCTTATCCGACATAAAGGGGCCGGCACAATGCCGGATAAGCAGAAATGTCGGATAATAGAGAGGGGGTCAGAAAAAAGCTTCTCTGACGTTAAGCTACATTGTATCTTGGAACATAATACACTCATGTCCATAAATTAAGGATAATTCAGAATCACACAGAAATTGATCTCTAAAATAAAAATGTCACCTGTGGAATGATCACACACATCTTGAAGAAGAATATGCAAATTACAGGAAACCACCAGATGGCGTGGATGGTACGTCACAATGACGAGAGTGTAAGAGAGGGGTATATAAGGAATGGTGGCAAAGAAGTAAAATTGTTCACAAGCGCTGTGAAAGCCTTTCAGTGCAAAAACCGCATAGTTATGGCACAAAGGAGGCATTTGGATGATGTTTTACGTGGCAGAATTATCGGACGACTGGAATGTGGACGTTCCCAGCTGGAAGTATCCGAGGAACTTGGAATCGCCCAGAGTGTCATCTCCAGGCTTTGGCAACGATTCCAAGATGATGGTAATGTGAGTAGACGTTACAGCACAGGTCGCCCCCGAGTTACAACGCCGAATGAGGACCGCTATTTGGCAGTTACTGCCAAAAGAAACAGACGGAGTACAGCATCAGACCTGTCTAGTCAGCTCTCTTCAGCTACCGGTACGACAGTTTCAAGGCAGACCGTGTACAGACGCTTAGGGCACATTGGTCTATATGCTCGTAGGCCTGTCAGATGTGTTCCACTTACCGCAACTCACTGTCGCCTGCGATTAACCTGGAGTAGAGAGCATGCATTGTGGACACCGCAACAGTGGTCTTGTGTGATGTTTTCCGACGAGTCCAGGTTTAGTTTGGAGTCTGATTCTCGCCGGACATTCATCTGGAGAGCGCCAAGTACCCGTTACCACCAAGAGAACACCATTGAAAGACACCGTTACGGTGGTGCAGGATGGCTCGTTTGGGGAGGAATTATTCTTGGTTCCAGAACTGACCTGCATGTTCAGAGTGCAACGATGACAGGCCACATCTATCGGGATGTCATTCTGGAACAACACGTACGTTTGTTTCGGGGCGCCATGGGTGCTGAATTTGTGTTTATGGATGACAACGCCCGTCCTCACCGTGCAAACATTCTAGACGAGTGCCTTCAATCGGAGGATATCACCCGTATGCATTGGCCAGCATACTCACCGGACTTGAATCCAATAGAGCATGTGTGGGATATGCTTGGCCGACGAATTGCAGCCCGTCAACCCCCTCCGACCTGTCTACCGGAACTTCGGAGTGCATTGCTTGATGAGTGGTGTAATATTCCCCAAGATCAGATTGATCATTTGATACTCAGCATGCCTAGGCGTCGTCAGGCCTGTATTGCATCGTCCGGGAGACATACTCCGTATTAACCATCCTACTAACCATGTTATACTGTTTTTTGTAAATAGGTTCTTTTTTGAAATTTGGTCAAGGGAGTAAAACTTGCAATTTTTATTAATTATGTCAAACATATAGCATCTTTTTTGCTCTTTACTTTTTGTTTAATAAATAGACTTTACAAATAAGTCAAATTTGTTTTGCTTCTTTCTCTTTCTTTGCCTGAACTTCATTATCCTTAATTTATGGACATGAGTGTACATACTTACATTTGTTATAACGCAATACTATGCTGTATTATATTCATGCTTTACAAATCAGGGGCGTAGCCAGAGGGGAGAATATCGGGATATATTCCCGCCCCCCCGAAATTTTTGGATTAGTGATGAAATTCCGTCTATTTATACACATATAAGTTCATATCCCCCCCCCCGAAAAATTTTCCTGACTACGCACCTGCTACAAATACAAAAAAACAATGGGAAAATGAATTGAAAAAATGAGCTTGCAGAATAATCTATTGTTAGAATTTACGAGTGCCATAAAACATTTAAATTTCAGCCTGTGAGGATTTAAAGAAATTTTTTATGATAGCCTCTTTTCCCGATGAGGGCCGTTTCTTCACTGCCAAATCTTTCCGTCTTTGCAGCATCATTATGTAAATTCCTGTAGCTTCTTCTTGTTGCTCAATGTATTGAATTGCAGTCTCTAGAGCCTTAACTAAATTTGTCATGTCTCTCCGTTCATAGATTTCATGTACCACTGTAGACAATAGTTTCCTGCGGTAATTATTTCTAATCGTCTGACGCTTTTTATTCGAGTCGCTTCGCCCGATGTCGGATAACACGGAACGTCGGATAAGCGAAGGTCGGATAAGCGAGACTCTACTGTATTAAAAGTTTCACGATTTTTAACTCGAATGTTAGTTAGAAAACGACTTTATTATCCCTCCTTTGCCCCTACTATCCAGGCGAGCGGCAGCAGAATTGTATTCGTAACTTCCGTATAGGGAATGCAATCCCGCACTGTTTTTCGTCCTGCGGGATTTCAGGATTGAGATTCATTAATCCCGCGGGATCCCGCAATCCCGCAGGATTGACATTTCATTTAGCTACGACTCATTTCAAGAAAGAAAAGTAGAAAAAAGTAAGATTTTAAGCACTATAAAGTTTAAATTTAATAATAATAATTAATCTTATGAGATAATTAATACAATAACTTACAAAAATATGAAAATATAACCATGATGCTCAGAATAACATACCAAGTTATGCCTTATGTTAGTTGCTAAAAATGAGGAATTTACCAAAATATACAATTTATAGATATGTTCACATATTTACGTTAGTTTCTTAGTTGATGAGAAAAGAAGGGACAAAATCGAACAAATCCAATGAATCATTTCCTAGTCTAGATTTAATTTTAGTAAAATAATTAAAAGTGTGGATTATATAAAAAAAAATTAAAAACTAAAATGAAAACTTTTTATAATTAAAATTAGTGACTTTTCGCTAAGAGATAAAATAGTATGAAATATTTCAGTTCATTTGGAAAATGGGAATTTTGCGAAAAATTTAGATTACAATGCTTAGATTTAGATGTTCGATCCAGACTCCCATTGGAAGATAATTAAAAAAAATCTGGAGTGACTCCACTCGACTTTCCGAACACTTACGATTAAGATCATTACCAAGCATTTAAATAAATTTTAATCGATGAATCATTCAAATATATATACCAAATTTAAGCTCAATGGAATGTACCGTTTAAACGCTAGCGCACTTTCAAGAATGTCTCCCCATAGGCCATAATGTAAAAGAAATCTTTGTCATAGCCCTGTAGAAAAACTATAAGACCTATACACACCAAAATCAATACAGGTCTTGCGACGGTGGTTTATAACATATATACACTTTTTGAGCTCAATCGGAAGTACCGTTTAAACGCTAGCGCATTTTCAAGAATTTCTCCCTATAGGCCATAATGTAAAAGAAATCTTTGTCGTAGCCCTGTAGAAAAGCTACAAGTCCTATACACACCAAAATCAATACCGGTCTTGCGACGGTGGTTTATAACATATATACCCAATTTGAGCTCAATCGCATGCCCCGTTCAGGAGCTATCGTGTTCACTCACATACACACAAACACACATACACACATACATACATACATCTCGTAAAAATAGCATAAATGAATTCAGAAGACCTCAAAACGTGTCAATACACCAAAATCTCGAATTCGAATTTTTTCATGATTACAATACTTTCCTTACATGGTACATGTTCGGAAAGTAAAAATAAAACTTTGAACTAAAATTTGTAATTATTGATTTGTTTATTGTTATATTAAGAGACATAAATATGCAAAACTTTTCGGCCTATTGATTCGGAAAGCTGCGTGAAATCGTAATAAAAAGTAACATTTTTCTCAGTGTCAATCCCGCGGGATTAGGATCGTAATTCCGCGAGACTAGTCCCGCAAACATTTGTTCGGGATCCCGCAGGATCCCGTTCCCGCGGGATCGGGATTGCATTCCCTACTCCCGTACTCCTTCCACACTTGCGTTTAATTACTAAGGAGACTATTAGAATTTTAATTTTCTGTTCAAGAACACTTACTTAATTGAATAAACGCACAAAGGAGGTGTGTTTTGTAATGTAATATCAGTTTCACCTTCAAAAATTACGCATTCGCATGTCTATTCTCATTCAATGAAAACAAAAATCTCAGTAACAATACGTGTGAGGGCAAAATCTTTATACGTTCGCACTGTAGGCGATGCAGACGAACAAAAAACAGATTTTCTTTTTAACCCTTTGAGGCGCAACCCTTTCCCAATGTTGAAAAAAGGGCAGCCGTTGCCATCACTCGACCTAACTACCAGCAAGATGGCGGACGATCGAAACTGACAATCGAAACTTTTTGACTGTCGTCAAAAAAGGTCTCTAGATCTGTGGCACGCGATGAACGTTTCGAGCTTCCGCTCTCTTGCTGGTCGTTAAGTCGAGTGATGGCAACGGCAGCCCTTTTTTCAGCATTGGGCCATCTACCCAGCTGTTCTCGCATTCTTCCATTTTTCAGAAGATGTCGGTGCTGTTAAAAATAATCGTGACCATTTTTTTACGGGGATATGACGTGCTAAAAAGTAAAGGATTCTCGTGGAGCTATGTCACCCGCAACTCTTTTTATAGAAATCAAATCTATTCTTCGTGACTGGCAACAGTCAAAACGTCAGTGTTGGGTGTTCCCAGAGCGGGAACACTGCGGGTTAAAGGGTTAATTTAAAAGAATAAGTTTTTCTAATATATAATTTCGATTTGTTTTTCGACAGCTACCTAAACACCTTGGGGTCATGGACAAACACTTGTTTGAGTGGCACTTTCTGGAGAACTTTTTAGTAGCTGAAAAACTGTGGCACTTTTGCACCCCTCTAAACGGTAGTCCTGTTAAGTATACTTTTTGGTTATTAATTTAGAAAATTTTTGGTTATTTTACAGAGTTTTTCAATCAACGCATTTAATCCACTGCACACGATATTAAAAAGTTATTATTCACGAAAATATCTCCTCATACCACATTTTGAAACAGAAAATTCTCTACACCCAACAAGCAAACAAAACTTTTACGGTTTTAAAAATATGTTTAATATGTTTCAAAACTCCGGGTCATTACGAAGCTATTTTAATTAAGCATTTAGTTAAACTCCCTATCTGCGTTAGTTAAAGCATAATTTGCCGGTCGCTTCTAAAATATGTCTGAGAAAACAAACACACGTTGTTTAATCGTTAGCGAGACGTTCAATTTCCCCTCCTTTAAGAATTAACGCTGTTATGTAAGTACATAATAGCAAAGCCTGAAATTGTCGCACATTTTACGGCCGAATTAATTGCTATTTTATAAACTACTAACGATCGTAAAACTCGTCAATTATAAACGCACGCATCAAATTCACATTTATGCATTTCATGTTCATAGAATTCTTTGTTAAATTCAGACAGTTTCTTTCTATGAAACAATCACGGGATTTATTGACGCAGGATTATTTATCCTTCGTTGCTTACATCGTTTAAAAATAACAACAAGCATATATTAAAAAAATCTGAAACGTACAAATGTGCTATATATTAAAAGCGTATCATAGTTTATGCGTCGTCCCTATTTTTCTTCCTGATTCCATTAAGTTGGAAAGTGTATCATTATCCATGACTGTGCCGTATTTTGTTTCCTTGTTTCATAAAACCCATCTTTGGAATCGAAATCTAGCTTAAAATCGCCTACTAAAAGTATTTTACAATCGTTGTCAAGTATATTACAACTATACTTCACCGTTTTAAATATTGTTTCGTAAGTCCATCATAATCCATGAGTGTGCCGTGTTTCTCTTTCTGGTTCAAACTTGCAGTAAGCTTGATTTATAAAGTGAATAAACTTTCATTAAGCTTGAAAATTTCAAGCGTGTAAGCTTAATGCAAGCTTGAATCAAGTGTTCAAGTTTACACTTGCCCAACTTGCATTAAGCTTGGCATAGCAAGATTGAATCAAGCTTGACATAGCAAGCTTGAATCAAGCTTGACATAGCAAGCTTAATTCAAACTTACTACACTCTAAAAAATTTTCCTAAAAAAAATTCTCCTAAATACATGGTAAGCCGGTCGGCGAACTCGCCCCCTATATTTTATTTTTCCACGCATTTTCCCCTCTACGCTGAAACATAAAGTTTTTTTTAATCTGTTTCCGTCTAGCGTCCGCGACTGGGATCGATCTCGGGACCTAAGCTGTGGGAAGCCAGCGTCCTAACCACCATGCCTATCTGACTCGACGTGACATGACTAAAGTTTGAAGTGACTGTTATGATTGTCACGCCGTTTTTTGGCGAGATTAATTAGTATTGCCCGATGTATCGGCTAGAGCAAGAGCCCGCGGCCGCCAGACCTTCGTCATAGTATAAAAGCTGATGCTTTCTCTGCGCATATTCCCCAACAGAGGTAGGAACCATCGTACACTCTAAAGTTTGGAGGATCGTGGCTTTGGCAGGTAACAGGTGTCAAAGGTGTATAAAATTGCAGAAAATTTTCGTCATTTCATAAAGCTTCATTTTTTTATAGGTTCTTCTTCGCAGTACTAGAAATCACTTGATCCCTTGCCAGACACTTTTCCATCGTGGCAAACCCCGCCAGACAATCTCAAAGTCATGGAAAACGTAATTCTATTACGAGCGCGCTGCAGCATCGTAAGAAAGTTCAGAAGTAGCAGTATAAAATGTGCTTGCACTTTGTGACAGCTTGACGTACTTCGTCGCGGGAGTTTACGAACGCAACAGTTTTCCATGACTTTGAGATTGTCTGGCGGGGGGTTTGCCACGATGGAAAAGTGTCTGGCAAGGGATCAAGTGATTTCTAGTACTGCGAAGAAGAACCTATAAAAAAAATGAAGCTTTATGAAATGACGAAAATATTCTGCCATTTTATACACCTTTGCCACCTGTTACCTGCCAAAGCCACGGTCATCCAAACTTTATAGTGGCCGACTGTTCCTACCTCTGTTGGGGGGTATGCGCAGAGAAAGTTTCAGCTTTTATACTATGACGAAGGTCTGGCGGTCGCTGGCTCTTAGACTAGGCATATTTTATTTTTCCATGGGATGAATCAAAATTAAAATAATGTTATGTGTGATTTATAGACTCTACTAATAAGGAAATAGTTAATTTTAACTAAAAAGCAGCACACGTTTTAAAACTCTCAATATCGCAACACTCCTGCTGGGCAATATTGGCCGAAATCGAGACAAACGACTAATTTTGAAATCAATTTTGTAATATATTTTTATTTTATTTTGAAGAATTTCAATATTTGGAAATATGGAATCTTTTTTTTTAATTCTATGGTCGAGTACATTTATGTCTGATGATAAATTATTTGTTATGTGGATGTGGCTTTCCAAATCAAGCAGTCATCCAGTTGTATTCAAGCTTGACAGTTCAAATGACTTCAATTCGGCGGGAAAATATTTAGTGACTCATTTTTTTTTTTTTTTTTTTTTTTTTTTTTGTAATTTCCAAGCTTGCTGCATGCTAAAAATGAATGGAACTGTCAAGCTTGTATTAATACGTCAAATTCTAAGAAATGTCAAGCTTGATTTAAGCTTATGTGCTGTCTGGGATACACATCTGTCGGTTTTTAAGAGTGTTTATGCATAGACAGCAAACGATGTAATTCAGGCTGTTGTGTGTAGATATACTTACTCTGTTGATATTATCGCCAAACCTGATTGAAATTGAAACAGTCATCTTTGGTCAATGGGGTTTTGTTTATTCTAAAAAATGAACATAGTTAGCAAAGAGTTTGGACCCCCCCCCCAAAAAAAAATGACTGTGTGCTATAGTTTGTCCTATCCAGAGATGATTTGAGTACTAAAATTTCAAAATAAATACCAAAAAAGTTAACTAAGGCTTAGTGTACCTCATACAAAACTGAAATAAAAAAAGGGATTTTCAAGTAAAATATTAGGTTATTATTTTTTTAACTATTTTCCCCACAAATAGTAATCCCTTACATTATCACATATATTTATTTCAGACACAGAAAAAAAATTACCCTAGTTGGGTTAAAAATATGTTTTAATATTCTAAAACTCCGAGGGCATTACTAAATATTTTAACCAAGCATGTAGTTAAAATGCCCGCTTGCGTTAGTTAAGAGTATAATTTTCCTGTGGCAGTTCTAAAATATGCCTGGGTTTCAGATGAGAAAATAAACACATGTTACAGAATCGTTAGCGGGACGTGCAAATTTCCCCCCTTTTGTAAACAGCGTTTTGTGCAGTTATATAAGTACATAATAACAAAGTCTTAAATTGTTGCACATTTTACAGCAGGGCTTAATTATTATTTTATAGTTGTAAACTACAAATTACCGTAAAATTCTTCAATTATGAACGCACGCATCTGATTTTCTGTTGCAACTAACTGTGCGTTTCTTTATAATTTTCAGCAGGTTTAACAACGTTAAAATATTATAACCACGTTTATGCATTTTATGTTCGTAGAAGGTTAAATAAATATGTAATTGGAGCAAAACGGAGAAAAAACATGTTCTCGAGAACCCTGTAAAATGCGATATCGGGTTGGACAAAAAGCAGTTGTATTTTTATATAAAATTCAAATGATTTTTCAATGAATTTTGATTTACAAACATCTGCGTCTAAATACAAGATTCATAATTGTTACATTTTTAAGCAAGAATTTTATAAGTATTTTTTTTTTCTTTCAAGAAAAGATGGTCACCCTACCGTCTATTCTCCTTGGAGGGCGGTATTCGAAATATCCTGAAAGTGATTTTTAGGTATCTACTTATATAATAACGTATATGGTACCAAAATCGACGCTATTTCTACGCTGCGAATGGCAACAACTAGATGTAACCATTAGCGTAATAACAATAACGCATGCGCAAAAATCCAAATGAACAGTTCAATGATGTCCAATGGAGCAAGCGTATTCGTTAATTTTATCTATCTATGCCACGCAGTAGCTAGATTACAAAAGAAGTAACATTTTAAAAAAAATTATGTCAATTCCCACTTAGGTCAACAAAGGAAAATTTTATTTTAGTTACTTTTTATTAAATTAATTAATTAATTAATTATTAATTAATTGATGCTGGGCCGTTTGTGAAGCAAGGGTAGATACCGTTAATCCAGTTTGCTTAGTGTATTGTTTACATTCATTTTTAATCCCACGTAACATGATCTAAAACTAATTAATTAATTTAATTGATGAATTAATATTTGAAAAACTGTATTAACATTCAGTGTCATCCACTACAAGTTTTTAAAAAATGTATTTGAACTGGAGTGGATGAATAAAAAGTATTTTATCAACGATTGAAAATTTGAACAGGATATATAAATATAAGGAGAGTGTGAACTAATAATAGGAATTGAATAACAATAACGGAAGCGTGAAAATGCAAGATCTTTCGGATCTTCTCACAGCTTTAAAATATCTAATTTACGATACTTGGCTCATTTATCGCTCATCTAATAAATGTCACCATGCAGTGGGCTAAAGCACATTTTAGCCATTTCCTGTTTCTTTCATATTATTGTAACTAGGTATAGGTATAAAATAATGCAACCGTACGATAAAAACAAAAACATCTTGTTGCTAACTTAGGCTAGGCACAACACTGGTGTTATTCAAAGAGAAAAGTACCTGTTAGCGAAACCAATGAATGGAAGGCACCACACTCAATACTAATTTGAAGAAGCCCGCAGTTTCTGAAATTAACCCATTCGTACCTGGATATTTTTGCGACTTTCTTCGATTTTTGGTAACACCAGCAGTAATTGATAAATTTCTGATGTCAACTTTTTGAACAAGGGATGATTTCATTTAAAATCATTATGTATAAAAATTGAAATGTCAACATCCTACTTGGCCATATTAAAATATTTTGTGGAATTGAGGTTCAATACTCACGAATAAAGGCTAGGAAAAATAAATAACGTTTTCGAATGATAGCGAAAATGCCGTCCCAAAAAAGGGACGCTAGGCATAAATGGGTTAAGAAGTATTTCTGTAGGAATTCGTACATGTTCCTCAACGTATTACCCAATATATTCGTTTTTTGCTGTTTGTGTTGCCATGTCTGTTGTCAATGCGGCAGACTAGGTTTTTAGTTTGACGTGTTTAGTATCTCCTCCCTAAACTCTATCTGAATCGGCTTTACTAAATTTAGGAACTGAACAATAGGTTTAGTAGCTACTAAATTTATCTGAATAAAGGCTTTAGGGTGGCAACGTTGGTCGTCCTATACTAGACGCCCCCACGATGAAATGGCAACCGTCTCCGGCCCTCGCAGCGGCCAAGTCTACAAGTAGGCCGCTGACCCGACCATTAGAAAGAAGTGTTTGTAATCTATAAATTCCAAGTGATATACCGTTCTGCTCTATTTAACCACACTGAAACACACACGCCAAAACACGGCCTGTCAAAAAATCGGCATGAACTATCAACACAACTTACTACATTAAGCTGAATCGATTCAAAGATCTGCGTTTATGGCTTTCTTCCGCCATATTAATGTACGCTCGCTTAGACTCTATACGACATTTAAAAGCCTTAAAGTGATTTGCTCTAAAAGCAAAAAATAAAGAGAATTACAGAAAAGCCGATTTCGTTCTATCCCGACATTCATTTTCTTTCGATGTTTTCCGCAAAATTAATTTCATCGTGATATGGCATCGAGGGAAAACGGGGACATTTTTTTTCTTTTCTGAAGATTAACGATCGTGCACTTTTCCAGCTGGATCGAAAATGTAAACACAAAAATAACAAGATATGTACCACGGAGATATATTACAGGAGTAGACACTCTCCATAGCTGCTATGCTGGATTTTTGGTACTCCAAACACGAAGGTAAATTTATAGGAGGGGACACTTCTCTTAGAAAGTTGGATAACGCCGATGTTGCAAAAAGATGGCGCTACGCACACTGGGTAACTGCGCATCATCTGTTTCTGTTTATATTTCCATCGAGGCGAAGTCAATGGGGAACGTCGAATGAGCAGAACTTTAAAAAATTAAACATATAGACGTCGGATATAATAATTTCTGGCTTCAGGTGTATTTTAATTACATAATTGTCTTAGAATATTATTTCGTAATTAATATAGGCAATAATTTCGAAGTAATATTATGTATGCATATTATGCCGTGTTATTATTTTGGCCAAAAAATTGCATTTTAAGAAATAGTAGTATATTTAGAAGAATGTAGTATGCGTGAATGCAATATTAAAAAGTGTTTATTTATAATGACGATCACACTCAAACAAGTAGTATTTACATTTATTTCATGCTGCGACACATTTTAACACAGCTTTAATTTGCCGCTAAAAAACTCATATTAAAATATTAAATTCATGTTACATAAAGAACTCAGTAATGAATTCTTAGTCATTTTCTAATGTAAATATATACCGTGGCAGACGAAAGCTTGTTTTCTGTGAGGCACGATATGCGCACTCGTTAACAAATATAAACTCAATATTTTAATAATCTTAAGATAGTAACAAATGAATAAAAAAAAAGAAAAATGTTCTAAGGCAACCATGCAAGCAAAAGGGAAAAAAATAATTTAAATTGAGTGCTCGCGTTAATAATCTCGTTCACATGCTAGGTCGGAAAATTAAAAACAAGTAAAATGAGTGATCAATAAGCACGGGAAATGCTTTATTCTTTTGCCGCTAGGATCGCTGCACTTCACTAGATTTCCAATGTATACATAATTGAAACTTATTTGGGGTACTAAAAATCTATCATAGCAGCTATGGAGAGTGTCCACTCCTATAATATATCTCCGTGACTCCAAATAAGTTTCAATTATGTAAACTTTGGAAATCTAGTGACGTGCAGCGATCCTAGCGGTAAAAGAATAAAGCATTTTCTGTGCTGACTGATGACTAATTTTACTGGTTTTTAATTTTGCAACCTAGCATGTGAACGAGATTATGAACACGAGCACTAAATTTTATTTTATTTTTTCACTTTTGCTTACGTAGTTCCCTTGGTAAAAAATGAATAAAAAGAAGTTCTATCTTAAGATTATTAAAATATTGAGTTTATATTTGTTAGCGAGTGCGCGTATATCGTGGCTAACGGAAAACAAGTTTTTGTCTGCCACGGTGTATCTTTACAGTAGAAAATGGCTTTGAATTCATACTGAATTCTTTATGTAACACGAATTTAATATTTTAATGATAAGTGTTAATATTTTAGTGTTAAAACTAGGGAAAATATGTACCGAAAATGCCCTAAATGAGTTACTATGGAGGTGAAGGTATACCCCCCCCCCTCCCCTCAAAATAATCTAAATAGTAATGAATAGATATTTAAAAAAAGAAATATAATCAGCCTGTTTTTGTTTTATTGTTATTCTGATGCTGTTATTCTAATTCCATCGGTTTCCAGGCATGAAATGAATTTAAAAATTTATAAAATCTTAAAGTGAGAAACTTCGAGATAGAGAGATGATTTTGTGTTTAAAAAAATCAAATTGTTATGGTATTCTATGAAAGAGTACGAAATTGACCAGTATTTAGCTTACGGGGCTTCGAGTTATCGCGAGTTCATTGTACAACTAGGCATGCAGTTTTTAACTCTTTGTATGAACGTGTCACAGATCTGCAACATACCAATTGAAGATGAATAAATTAATCAAAGTGCATTAAAAAATATTTTAATGACTTTTTTCTAGAGTATTCTCTCTATTTCATCTATCAATTCTTCTGTCTTCATCTACTTTTTTATTTTGTCTCTACATTTTTTTAAAAAAGTATTTTTGAGCATAATATACTTTTTTTGAAAATATCTGCTGAAAAGTCTTTGGTATTTAATTAGTACTGTGACACGAACAGTGGAGCACCAAGGATTTTAGTTTAAGAGAGGCTGGGGTCACAAATTCTGCTGAACTCGGTTATAGTGACCTCGATTATACTTATAACTCTCCTGTAACGTCAAAATATTCTGTGCCCCTTGACTTGCCCATAGAACAACATGCACACAAGCAATTTAACTCTTTTACACTCAAATAATTATCTGATCTTTTCAGTATCGTTGAAATCGAGTTTAGCTGTATTAAAAGTATTTATTTAAAAACTAACTTCTAACAAACTTTAAAACTAACTAAACTAAAATCTTAAAGTATTTATTTAAAAACTAACATTTTTTTCTCTCTATTCTAAAAAAAAGTAAAGGCCGCTGTCGCTGGCGCTGTCAAAGCTTGTAAGCGTATCTCTTCCTAAACCGAAGGGATTTGAGTTTCGACTAAGGTGCCCACAGATTCGAAAAATTCCGAGAAACCTGCTAAGCTGAATTAAATTTCGAAAATCGAATTATTTTAGAAGATATTAATAAAAAACTGAAAGAAGAAACCGAATGGTTGCCAGATTTGGCATAAAATCATTCATTCCTTTGCAACAAAGCGTTTCCAAGTATCTAGAATCGCGTGAAATTTACAAACATGAGTTAGAATTACGCCCATTTTACGCCAAAATAAAAACTATATGAAATAAGTAACTCAAAATGTATTACACAAAGTTGACAATTTTCAAATAGTAAGTTCGCTTAGACAACAGGAGTTTAGAATGAGCGATTATTCGTTTTTCCAAAACAAAATAACTAATATCTTGAAAATGAAAAATTATTAAAATGCAGATTATTTTAAAGCTGGTTCTCGTCCACCTGGATTATTTGCTACCAGTAGAAATATTTGGCGGCGTTCACTATGCCATTATAGCAGTTATAGTACACTTTGGATATTGGCTAGCGCGACGAGATGGTATAATTCGTGGTGCTAAGTACGCCAATCTCCAAACGATTACGTAAATGAAAATATGGATAAAGGTTTTCCGGTAACCTTAAATGAACAGTAATTATAGGTTGTGAGCATGTGTCAATCGCCCAATAATGAAAATTCGCCATGGGTGGCAAGCTATCCTATCTGTTCCGTAGCTTCTATTAACTTTAGATGTACGCAAGTAGCCAAATAGTGAAAAATCGCCATGGGTGGCAAATTCGCAAGGTGTCCAATAGGTTTTACATTATTAAAAATACAGCTGAAACAGATGTTCTGATTTTATTACGCTTTAGCTCCTAATTAATATAACTTTTGAGTGGTAACATTAAATTACATTGTGTTTCTGAGGAGTGCAAATAATTTTTCCAGCGATTATAAGCGGAGTCCGCACTCCAGGTGGAGTATAGCTCAGGACCCGTACAACACGGATTCCCATTACAAAATATATTCCGTGTTATGAGGGGGAGGGGGGTCTACTGTAGTGTGAAGTTTAAATTTTTATGTACCAATGAAGATACAAGAACCAAGCAATGTGTAGCTCAGTAACATTCTATCTGATCCAATCTTCGGGTTTTGTCTGTTGAAATTAAGTATTTTTTACGAATAAGCCTGATTAGGGGCCGAATGCCTCACACGAAAAGCGAGCGTAGCGAGTCTGGGGGCCTTCTCCCCTAGTCTTGTAAAAAGTACTTTAGAAATAATTTAAAGACAAATTTTAAAAAGAGAAAATTCAATTCATTAGGAACAATTTTTCAATTTTTAATGCATTTCACTTCTGATTTTCCACCTTTAGGGGGGGCTTGAGTCCTCCCCACATAGCCCTCTGTGGGTGCGCCTATGGATACGAAACTGTGCTGCTGGCATCTGTGCAGTACAGCCACCTGAGTCAAAAAAGGTCTCTAGATCTTTGGCACGCGATGAACGTTTCGATCGTCCGCCCTCTTGCTGGTCGTTAAGTCGAGCGATGGCAACGGCTGCCCTTTGTTCAGCATTGGACAACCTGTCCAGCTGTTCTCGCATTCTTCCATTTTTCAGCAGATGTCAGGGCTGTTAAAAATAATCGCGACCATTTTTTGACGGAAAATGACGTGCTACAAAGTAAAGGATTCTCGTGGATCTATGTCACTATTTCTGTAGGAATCAAATCTATTCTTCGTGACTGGCAACAGTCAAAATGCCAGAGTTTGGTGTTCCCAGAGCGGGAACACGGCGCGTTAAAGGGTTAACAGTTGTATTAAAAGTTATATTTGAAACTAATATGGCTTTCAGCCACAACAGAGAGGATGCAGTCAACAACACCTATCTTTTCCGATCGGACAATAAGTGCTGTTTTACGTCTGTTTCCTCTTACCTACGACGTAAGAACCGACTGCCCCTAAAGTTCTTCCCCCACCCCACCCCTTTTACCTTATTATTCTTTTGTGCCAGTCCGAGATTTCGAGGACCATTCAATGAAATTGTACTTCTTCTGAGCCAAGAAAAGAAGCCTCGGCAGGGAGTAAGAAAAGAACAAAAGAACAGCACGTGACGATACGGCTTGGAGTTGTGTTGTCCATGTGAAAGGGGAACCGGATGTGAAAGAAACCAATAGGATGGAGACAGATGGAGCGAAGGGGCAGGGGGGGGAGAGGGGTTATAAAAATCGGAAATGTTTCCCCGTTTCCATGGCTTTGTTTTTATTTGTTTATTTTTATTTATTTATTTGTCTGTTTTATTTTTTGTTCTTTGTTCGCTTTCGAACTTGGAAAGTGGATCTGAAGAAACTGGTTTCAAAATGCAGAACATCATTCGGGTAATTTCGAAATTCTTTTTCTTTTTATTATTAACCCATTTATGCCTAGTGTCCTTTTTTTGGGACGGCGTTTTCACTATTATTCGAAAACGCTATTTATTTTTCCTAGCCTTTATTCATGAGTACTGAGCCTCAACTCTACGAAATATTTTAACATAACCAAGTAGGATGTTGATATTTCGATTTTTATGCATAATGATTTTAAAAGAAATTATCCCTTGTTCAAGAAGTTGACATCAGAAATTTATCTATTATTTCAGTTATCAGTAAAAATCGAAGAAAGTCGCAAAAATATCCAGGCACAAATGGGTTAAGAATATACTGATTTGAGTATTTCTGCTGTTCTTTGCCTATGATTGAAATAAGTAATGAGGTGGTATTCTAAAAACGAGTTTGACCCTATCATACAATGTGTAATTTATTAATTCATACAGGGGCGTCCCAAAAATATTGACCCGCGTTTTTATTCCTTAACCCTTTAACGCGCAGTGTTCCCGCTCTGGGAACACCAAACTCAGACGTTTTGACTGTTGCCAGTCACGAAGAATACATTTGATTTCTATAAAAAGAGTTGCGGGTGACACAAAAACAATCCTTTACTTTTTAGCACGTCATTTCCCGTAAAAAAAAAAAAATGGTCACGATTATTTTTAACAGCACTGACATCTGCTGAAAAAAAGGAAGAATGCCAGAACAGCTGGATAGATGGCCCAATGCTGAAAAAAGGGTAGCCTTTGCCATCGCTCGACTTAACGACCAGCAAGAGGGCGGACGATCGAAACGTTCATCGCGTGCAACAGATCTAGAGACCCTTTTTTGACGCAGCTGGCTGTGCCAGCACAGGTTAAGTCTAGCAATGGCAACGGCTGCCCTTTTCTCAGCATTGGGAAAGCGTTGCGTCTCAAAGGGTTAAATATTGGTGATAGACATATAGAACAAATTACAAAGCCACATAATAAAACAGGTACAGAATTTTTTGCAATCGATTAAAAATTTAGGAGATCAAATCTAAATGTATGCAAAATTAAAATTTTTACACCACCCCATTACAAAAGAGTTCCCTTGTAGTAAAATACAGCCCACGCATTAGTGAGGTTATGCACAAAATTTCAGCCTTTCATAAAAAGAAAAGGCTCATAGGTATGAAAATAATTGCATGTGACTTTAAACCAATTTTAATAGCTCTTAAAATGAAAAAAATCATATTGAAAGATCCGATTCACTGTACACAAATAACGAAAGTAAACAATGACTTCCTATACACATAATTTTGCTCTATTATTGGTATTATACAGTATGCGCACTCCAAATCCCTTGTCCTTTTCTTAATTTCAGAACAGCTGCTGTTATTTTTATAAAGGTGGTGTCAAGGTATAGTATAGTAAATTTGATATGCGCTACCGAATGAGACCGCTCACAGCGCCATCTGTCGGAAAACTGCGGAGTTAGCTTTCGCATCTTGAAAACGGTACGAAATAAGGGAAGAAAGTGAGTTGCAAAGTTGTAGAGCGTTATTGATTTACTACGAAAAGACACCTCATTGACATGGACGTGAAAAACAGAACGGATAAAACGTCCATTTGTATTAGGTTGTAACGAAAGTTTCCCGCCACCGTAAACATCGTCAGCCCACAGTTCGCGTTGGCGTATTTGCTCATATTTTGTCAAACGATTTTTGGCATTTGAAAGAAAGACTTACGTTATAACACTGTGTTATGAAACCTGTAAAAAAATATAGTTATCATTAAGTACAAGGTGTGTCAAATGGAATTATCACTCTAGAGGATTGGAACCATCCTTTACTTCCAGTTGTGTTGCAAAAAGTCAGCTACAGAATATCAACGAATAATGAGTACAGCTTTAAATACTATTGTTGCATCACGTGACACTGTGCAGGTTTGGTACCTAAAGATCAAAAAGAGTTATCTAAGGATTTAGAAGTGAGTTTTTCAAGCAGATTTGGCGGAAAACTTTCGTTACAACCTGATATTTTCATCCTTTCCTACACTGTGACGTCACGAAATGTGAACAGAAGGAGAAAATATTATCTTTCGGGCTAAACACGACGTCACAATGTAACACAGTGGTATCGCTTGCGATTCCTAGTCCAAAGGACTCTGGTTCAAGCCCCGACAGTTGCATCCTTGTACTGATCTCAACATCAACTCAACGCAACTTGCACTTAATGTTCGAAATTTTTGCAGTATGCAAATACGTCACACCTGTTCACTTGAGACCACTAGTATAAAAGAGACATCTTGTAGGGTTTCTACTATGTTGAAGGTCATGGACATGGAGCGATTTTCCTAAGCTGAGTATTGTGAGATGGTTTTACTGTACGGTGAATGTGTATGCAAGGCACGATCGGCAGCAAGATTGTACCATTTCTAATTATAGACGTTCAGAGAACCTGCTTGTGCTGTATGGGGAGGAGCATATAGTTTTACACTTCAATAATAAATATAACTGGCAACCTTGTTGAAAAATGCAACAATGACGTATCAACGCAAATCATGTCCCAAATTCGGTCCACAAAACGTTTTCCACAAAATCCCATACAGAACACAGGTTCTCTGGACGTCTATAATTATTCAGAAAACGTTCTCTGAACGTTAATCGACGTTCAAAGAACCTATGCGTGCTGTCAGGGATATGGCGACAGGAAAACCCGGAATGAACGAAGTAGCACTCAAGTGCTTATAAAGGAAAATGCACCAGGGACTCGAAAAAAATTCATGATAATTTTTTATAAGCTGCCCTACACACTGAAATAAATGAAGAAAAGGCGCTTTTCATGAAACTTTCAGAAAAAAAATATCTTAAACACGAAAACTGCACGGCAAAGTATTTCGAAGCGTGCCCAAATATTCAGGAACATTTTTCGATTTTTTAAGAGTTTCTTCTAAAAGTTTCGTAACTGATGCAGGTTTGTCTCTTAATCCAGTGTATAGTGCAGCTTGAAAAAGGCCATTCTAAAAATTCTGAACTGCTTGACGTAATTAGTATTTTTATATTTATGCATCAAAATCGCATTATTTTTTTATTTATTTATTTGAAATACACGATACAGCTGTTTTTATAGCCTTGCAGCATATAAAGCCTATCGAAGGTAAAACTAGTTTTACAGGCAATTAACGAATATGTTGCATAAGGATGTTTTTGTAACCTTCCAGTATATAAGGCGTATCGAAGGTAAAACTAGTTTTACAGGCAATTACGAATATGTTGCATGGGGATGTTTTAGTAACCTTCCAGCATATGAGGTATATCGAAGGTAAAAGTAGTTTTACAGGCAATTACGAATATGTTGCATGGGGATGTTTTAGTAACCTTCCAGCATATGAGGTATATCGAAGGTAAAACTAGTCTTACAGGCACATTACAAAGATGTTGCTTAAGGATGTTTTAGTAACCTTCCAGTATATGAGGTATATCGAAGGTAAAACCAGTTTTACAGGCAAATTATGAATTTGTTACATAATAATGTTTTAGTAACCTTCCAGTCAGTGGCGCACCCAGGATTTTAGTTTAGGGGGGGCTGAGCCGAAAATACTTCTGAACTCGGTTATAGTGAGATCGATAATAGTTACAACCCTCTTATAACGTCAAAATATTCTGTACCACTTGATTTGCCCGTACAACACAAGCCCACAAGCAAAAACTCATTATAGAGTCATAAATAATTATCTGATCTTTTCAGTGATATTGTAACCGACTTTAACACTGTTTCATAAACTCCCTGTAAGTATTTACTTAAAAATTAACGTCTTTTTAGGTAAAAAATACTTTAGAAATAATTTGAAGACAATAAATAATTATAATAGTGTAATAATTCATTAGTGACAATTTTTATTTTTTAAAGTTTTTCACTTCTAACTGTTCACCTTTAGGGGGGGGGGGCTTGAGCCCCCATAGCCCCCTCCGTGCTTGCGCCTATGCTTCCAGTATATGAGGTATATCGAAGTTAAAGCTAGTTTTACAGGCACATTACGAATTTGTTGCATAAGGATGTCGTTCACTTTGACATTTACTTTTTGAGAGATATTCGTGAATGTTCTTTTCATAATTACAATTTAAAGAACGAAAAGAATTATAAAAAGTGGTAAGTGACAAGTCATATAGCCATTGTGTTTATGATAACTATCTTCGTGTTTCGATAGGCGAATCAAAATGCTTCCTGAATCGTTTAATCCACTGATAAAATTACTGCTAGACATAACTCTCGTTGCATTATTGATGCACGGTTACCTCATAGAGATATGAATACAAGGAGACGACAGGGAAATCGAAACTGTAACCGATCCGCCCTATTGCTTAGACCACATTGCAATATGACTGTGTTATTCTATGGCGACAGTTCCAATTTTAAAGAACTCATGTCGCCAAAGTTGGCGCCAAGAATAATGAAGTATTGGACATAACTGTCAAACTTTTAACTGCGAATGCTGGGATTCAGTAATTCGAACTATTGTAACATATAATTGTGCATCTTTACTTTTTAATCCGTAAAATCGCGCGTCTTTCACTGTTATTTGAGAAGAAACAACTAAATAAATGTTCTGCCATATTTAGGCCAACTCAGTTACTTCCACAAAGGTAAATTTATAGGAGGGGACACTTCTCTTAGAAAGTTGGATAACGCCGTTGTTGCAAACAGATGGCGCTACGCACACTGGGTAACTGCGCATCTTCTGCTTCTGCTCATCTCAGGTTGTTTGTATTTCCATCAAGGCAAAGTAAATGGAGATCGTTGAATTAGCAGAACTTCAAAAAATTAAATATATAGACTTACTAGCGACTACCCGCGACTTCGTCCGCGTCGGCTATAGAATTAGGTCCAGAGAGAAACGAAGCATGTGTGAATAACAAATATGTTTGCGACTAAAGAAACTGCATTTAAATGTTATTTGCCTTTTTACTTATTTTAAATGAAGTATAATGCACGGTAGTATACTTCATTTAAAATAAGAGCGTATGCAGAATTACTAAATTTAGATTTTTTTTCGGGCATTTGGTGAATAGAGACAGTTGCGACAGTATTTTCAAACTGTTTTGAGTGTTCCTGTAAAGGAACTGTTTAAGCTATGTGCATGAATTTTAGCCTATAATACTCAAGAATAGTGTAGCTTACTATCAGTGAAAAAAGTTTTGGAATTGGTTCAGTACTTACAGAGATACACATAGAGGGTAATGTAATTCTTATGAGTATCCCTTTAAAAGAACTATTTGTGATATATGCATAAAAGGTAGCCTATAACACTCAGGGTCTCACCAGTGTCTAGGAGGTTCTGCTCTCAAAACGAATGCGGGAGGTGTCAGGTTCAAACCCCGGTCGCGCCTGTCGACCTAGCCGCTCGCAGTTTTCAGTGATTTTTTCCAAAACCTCGCGAAAATACGCGCTAGGATCACTTAGAAAATTCCACACAGAGGAATTCCCGATATAGGCCTAAGACCCTAGTGCAGTCAATCGGTCTTAATCCACAAACAAACAAACAATAACACTCAGGAATAATATAACTTTCAATCAGTGAAAAAAGTTTTAAAATCGGTTTAGTAGCTATACAAAATTTCTATAGAGCGCAATGCATTAGAATTATTTTGAGTGTCTCTGTAAAAGAATTATTTATGCTATATGCTTGAAAGCTTGCCTGTATGTTAATCCAGTGCATAAGCTATCTTCATTACAAATTTTTCCAACCATTTTTATGTGATTCAGTCAAAAACATTCAAACACATAAACGTACACATTTATATTATTGGTAGGATTTGGAAATTTATGAACTTTAAGAAACACATCTGGACTTTTCTTGGTCCTTACGTATTATCCCGGCGGTCATTCCCGCCAAACTGTTTTTTCGTCAAATGAGTTGCCAAACTGTTGCCAATCGTATTCAAAACCATTAATAATTTCATGTGCCCGGCATTTTTCTCGGCAAAAAATCGCTCGTCTTGGCGGACTGCCGGGATAATACGTAGGTACCCTTTTCTTTACTTATGCTTTTTAATTTGGCGTAAACTCAACATAACTTCCATACCAATTCATGTTTTTCAAATGCAAGTGATTTTGCAAATAGAATTTCTGCTTTATTTTGAAAGTATAGATCATTTTGTGCGGGCGATAAAACGGTTTTTAATTAATAGTTGGAAAAGTACTTAAATTTTCAAAATTCTGAGCCTCAGGTGCACTTTACCGAAGTCATGGGCTCAAATTTTCAAAGCTTTGCTTTCTGTAGATTTGTCTGGAGAACATTCATTTTTATTATTATAGATAGATAGATTTGGCATAAAACTGGCATAATTTCCGTATTATTTAATATTTTTCAGATGCACGTGCTTTTTCATTGAAGTAATAGCATTCTTGTTAGCTCAAAACATGAATCACTTGATGCGGGCGAAACTCGCCAAGCATGGCAACGTAAAAACGGTTTTTAATTAATAATTAAAAAAGTAATTAAAAATCTAAAATTCTAAGTAGCCTATAACCGTCTCCAGGGTCTCATCTATATCTAAAACCAAAATTCATCATAATTTATTCAGTGGTTTAGGCGTGAAAGCGTCATAAACAAACAAACTCACTTTCGCATTTATAATATTAGTTAGGAGTTAGGATGAAGGGGATATATAATAATTACTGGCTTCAGAAGTGTTTTAATTACATAATTGTCTTATAATACTATTTCGTAATTAATATAGGCAATAGTTTCGAGGCGAAGTTACATTATGTATGTAATGCCAGTTATTATTTTCCCCAAAAGCTGTATTTTAAGAAATATTAGTAAATTTAGAAGAATATAGTTTGTTTGAATGCAATATTTAAAGTGTTTATTTATAATGACGATCACACTCAAACAAGTAGTATTTACATCTGTTTCATGCTGCGACGAATTTTAGCACAGCTTTAAATAGCCGCTAAAAACTCATTAAAATATTAAATTCATGTTACATAAAGAACTCAGTAATGAATTCTAAGCCATTTTGTAATGTAAATATAACGGTGGCAGACGAAAAATTCTTTTTTCTGCCACGATATACGCACTCGTCAAATATAAACTCAATATTTTAATAATCTTACGATAGAACATCTTTTTTCTTTTTTTACTCATGTGTTACTAAGGCAACCGGGTAAGCATAAGTGAAAAAACTAATTAAAATTGAGTGCTCGCGTTCATAATCTCGTTCACATGCTATTGGAAAATTAAATTCAAGTAAAATTAGTTATTAGTCCGCACTGGAAATGCTTTATTCTTTTACCGCTAGGATCGCTGTACGTCACTAGATTTCCAATATTTACATAATTGAAACTTATTTGGTGTACCAAAATTCCAGTGTAGCAGTCATGGAGAGTGTACACTCCTATAATATATATTCGCAGCTACTTCATTTCGTCCATTGCTGACGATAGCTAATGCCATCTCCTTTGTATTCATATCCCTATGAGTTACCTCGACAGAACGATAACAACATGGAATTACATCTTCCTTTCTCATCCGTGTCAACACAACACGGGGACTAAATCCCCCTTGCAAATTCCCTCACAGACCCCTTGTTTTTAATTACCAAGTCGACGCTCAATCCAAACGCTTCCTCTTGCGTGGACCTAATCCTCACAACAAATTCTCTCTTTTGCGTTTTATTACCATTAAAACCGGTGACAAGATCGCGGGTTGACATCTTCCTTTCAGACTCGGGGAAATAATTGAAGGAACAAACGTGCAATAAATTGAATCCGCCCTTCTGTCTGTCTGTCTGTCTGTCTGTATGGGGTCTGTATGCGTGTCGGGCAGGAGGGAGAAAAACAACTTTTGGGAAATCTTAAAAGATTTTAATTTTAATTATGGAACTTCCCCATCACGTGTCATTAAAGTGGGAGGGGGAGGGAAAGTGCGGTTGTTTTCTATTAGTGTTTATGGGGCATAGAATCGGGCTTGCGTGCAGAGGATGAAGCCGAGTCGTGAATTAACAAATGTTAGTCATGCCAAAGCCATCGATTGTAAAAGACTTTCCAACGCTGCAGTCGCTTTTTGCGCCAAGTTTGGCGGTTCATTGTGATTAGTTTGGTTTGGTTTCTTTGATTATGGCAACACTGCGTTATGGCAATATGCCAAGGATTGGGGGGGGGGAACCTTGGTAGGAGGACTTTCTGATGGCTTCCCAGCAAACACAGCCGTATCGGGTTAGGGATGGGCCGTCATCGGCAGTACCGTTTCGATGTCGGCATTGGCATAATGGTAATTGGGACGGTGTCGGTTCTGTGCTGGCAAAACGATTTGGCGTAGGCAAATAAAAGTTGATTTCGGGCATGCAACGGTCCGATAGAGGCTAGCCTTTTAGGGTTAACATGTGATTTTGGCGATGTACTGCTGCAAACGCCAAAACCGATATCGGTCCAGAAGTGTAATTTCTAAACTGAACGGTATAAAGCCAGCACAAGCAGCACATATATATTGTTATAATAATTCTAATGTTTTGAGTCCGTTGGATTCAAGTGCCTCCTTCACATGCGAAAAAAAGGAGGGAAAGGGGGCAATCATTCTATCTGGTAAATTTACCTGAGGTCCTGTCCAGCGTTCTGGTCTACCGCGCATCTGTCAATCTACAGTTTAGATGTTGGTGATTTTCTCCAGATGTATTGTGAATATGCGTTAGATAAGTTAACCAGTTTTTTATGACTTAGTATTGAAGGGGTTTCTAAGCGCCCACCCCCACCCCTCAATTGGGGCAGTTTCTGTCTAGTTATTCACAACTCTGAAATAATTATATGACTATAATTTTCATTTTATATAAAGTGATAGTTGTTAAGTACTTCTAATTTAAAAATAATAATAAAATTAATTAATTAATTAATTAAAAATAAAATACATACAATGCAGAACATTAAACGCTGCATTTTAAAAGTTCACAAAAGGAGCCCACTATGGCAGAGTGAATAAGACACCGAATATGGTTGAAGTCATTGGCGGATCCAGAGCCCCCCCCCCCCCAGACGAATGAAGTTTACACTATAGAGCATTGACTTGTTTTGTAAATTCAAGTCATTCTATAAGAAAATGTAACAAAAATTGTCTTGCGCACCCTCCAGAATTTTTTTTTTCTGGATCCGCCGCTGGTTCAAGTGTGAAGGTCCAGGGTTCAGGTCTACCGCGCATCTGTCAATTTACAGTTTGGATGTTGGGTGATTTTCTCCAGATGTAATGTGAATATGAGTTATATAAATTAACCAGATTTTTGAACATAGAATTGAGGACAAATCACCGTTGTATCCCCAATTCTGAAACAAAAATTGGGGATATTTTATAAATTTTATATAAATTCAAAACATTATCTAATATTTATAAAATGAAGGAAATATGGTTGATTTTTATAAAATTAGGGAACAAATAATTATTATAATTACTGTTCAACCCCAATTTTATTGCTTATTAATTGTTTTATATATTGCAACAAACGCTAGAAGCCTTCTTCCGCTCAGGGCACCGACGCCCTAAGGCTTAACTCCTGTGTTTTTGCCTTACAAAAAACACAAAACAACAAAACTTTCTGAAATTAAATTGGATTAAAATAGTAGAAAAAATACCTTTTCATTAGTATTTCCATAAAAATAAAAAATATCAGTATAATTTACAGTTAAGGAACTTTTTTTATAATACATTAGCTGCTGTTGTTAAAAAAATAATAATAATAAAATTAAATAAATAAATAAAAGTTTTAATTCACTATACTGAATAATTATAAATTGAAAAAAATAATAATAGTTTCATTTTAAAATTATCACTATGAATAATTAATTTAATAGCATTTATTTGAACAACTTGTTTGTCATGTTTCTGTTCAAATAAAATAATAGTAAAAATTACGCCAAAATCATGTTTTGCTACAGCATTGTAAAATGCTGTTACAAATTAAATAAAATTTAATGCTCTTATCTCCTTAAAAATGAGTAAAAGTAACCATTTTTTGCTGATTATAGTACTCTATCTTTCTAAAAATTAATTGATTAATTCATTGCAGATATTGAAGTATAAACTATTTTGCAGTAGAATAACACTAATTTGTTTTGTTTTTTTCCACGCGATCTAATTTAAAGAGAATAATTTAAAAGCTAAAATCCCTCGGACTTTCTTTTCCAACTACCCCGTGTCCGCGTACACATAACATGTAGCACAGGCGCAGTGGGGGGGGGGGTGAGGGGGGACGAGTGCATTCCTAAGAGCTTTCCACCCCTTGTAGGAACCACAGTATTACGCAGGAAGACGAAATGGACCTTTCCCTATTATTTGGGTCCCTATTCATGGTCAATCGAAGAGCGGAAGTTAGTGGGGTTTTTTTTTTTTTTCGTTTGCTTGTCCATTCCATTCCAAGGCTGTAACAGAAATCATCTCGCAACGTAAACTTTTCAGTAACGTGGATTTTGAGTTTTCTCAGAGCAATGAAGATGGGAGATTGCTGTATTTTTCTCTGGATAAATTGCGATTTTTTTTTTTCTTAGACTAAATGGCACTGACTGCAGCTAGACAAAAATTTTAAAATAGTCTGAATGTGGTTAGTGCTTTTTAGTTTTAAATAAGCTAAGTTCTTACGTCAGTTAGATCGGACTTTGCTGTAGTTTTCTCTGGATAAACTGTGATTTTTTTCTAAAGACTAACTGGTATTAACCTCAACTAGACAAAAATTTTAAAGTTGTCTAAATGTGGTTAGTGCTTTTTGGTTTTCATTTTGCTAAGTTCTCACGACAGTTAAAAAGGGGTAAGTTGATTTTTAAGCATATATTAAGAATTTGTATTTTTTCTTAGCTAGATTTTTTTATGTTATCTCAGGGACTACTAAAATAAGATGTAGTTCAAAACTGCTAATTATTTCTAAATAATGCGAAAATGAAATTTATAATTCAAATAAGCAAACTTGGAAGCTAATAATAAACAAGCAGGACGGTATTTTTAATAAATAACTTACATACTGCATTGAAAAATGTGTCTATTTACTTAAGTACTTAATTTCATATTACTCAAAACAACAGAAAAAAATAAGTATATTCTGTTATAGAAAGTTCCTTTCTTCTACTAAAGGATACCTATGAAAATTCAGTAATATATAAAATATTTACTTAAAGTAAGTATCTTCTAATAATAAACATAGTTTTATTAATACTTATTAGTTTCATATATAGTTTAGCACTAATCAACCTATTAAAAATAATTATTATTATTATATAAATTACTTTACATCACTGGGGCTAATTTTGAAATATACAAAATACTTAGTTATTAAGTATAAACAAAATAATTTGTTTGTATATGAAAATGTTTAATTATTTTGAAGAGAAAACGTTTTTATGAAATTAACCGTTTATTTGTAGAATCAGCCAATATTTTAATTTCTTTTAACGTATGTTGTTTACATTCTTCTTTAAAATAATATATAAAATCAAAAGTCAACTTTATTTTGTATTATGACATAACTTAACAAAAAAATAAATTAAAACATTTTTTAAAAAAGCATGTTGTATAACTTTAATATTTTTTTTCTCTCTTTTTTTAGCATTGCATGAATGTTTATTTATAATCTTTGGTTCTAGAAAATTATAAATTTTCTTGGCTTCTAAAAAATTTTTTGGAAGAGAAAAAGGAACATTGTCTAGTTGAGCCTAATATGTTGTTTAAAAAATGTATATGGTCTGATAAACATATAGTAACACGTTTAAAAAAAGTAAACCATTGGTTGATGCATAAAAAAATAATACGGTTAATTTCAAAAAGAGCTTTCCTTCTTAAATTCATCAAATATTTTTTTAAAAACAAAATAATTTGCTAATTAGGTATTTTTAATAAATTTAGTCCTAATGGTGTAAAGTCAAGTATATAATAATAATTATTATTTCTTTAATTTGTTGATTAATACTTTAGAGAACTAACTACGGAGCTAATTAGGGTATTTTGGGAATCAATAAGGTGCTGGCCGGTTTTCGATATTTTGTCGTTGCCGATACCACACCAAAAACGTAATGGTTTTGGTTCAAAAGTGGCACAGGGCTGGGCCGACGCCGTTATCGTTTTTGCCGACACCGAACCAGAACCACCCCATCCTTTCGGCCCGACACACGCCCAGGCGGACGCAATTTTGTCGTTTTCAGTACCGCGTGAGCGATGTCGCCCCGGCACATTCTGCGCCGGCATGCCAGTGTCGGCCCAAAACTTATCCGATAGGGCTGTGTTTGCTGGGTTATAACGCGTATACACGTTACATTTGGAGAAAACCTACTAAAACTCCATACCGTTTGATCGACAGCCGCTCGATGGGACCTGAGCCCTGGACCTTCACACTTCGGCCTTCTACCATTTTCTCTGTGGTAGTGACATAGCTACTGTGCCATGATGAGGCTGCATTGTCATCAGACTCGATGAGATAAGGGACTCAAAAATGTTGTTTAGCACTATTACTCATGTAATTCTGCTAGACCCTGTATAAAATAATTGTAAATGTGGACCTAAGGCCTGAAGAAGATGAAACTTTAGAAATTAACTACGCTTGGTAACAGTGTAGCAGAAATGAGTAACATAAAAATGGTGAATTTATTCTTGCACAACACAGTTACAGTCATGGATTTACCACAAAGCATAATGATCATGGTATTACGGACTCATTGTTACCTCAGTAGAACAATAATAACTGAAAATTACAGTTTTTTTTTATATTCTTATCCTCACAAATTAGGCGCCGAATCTCTTAAAACTCCTTCCATCTTACTTTCCTTGCTGACTTAATTACAAAGCTAAACCAGTTTGTTACAACCTCTTAGAGGTAGCGGACTTCCTGAGTCATTATCTGTTGACAAATACGCGTCATCGGGGCTGACACAATTCTTTTCAGTTTTAAATATTTGAAGAACCGGCCGAGTGAGGCAATGAATTTAATCCTGCCGACTTGAGAGAAGATATGTTGGGGGAAAACTTTTGAATTCTCAAAGGATTATAATTTTAATTATGAAACTTTCCTTGAACGAACGTGTGATTAAAGTCAGAAAAGTGGGAATATGTTCTTACGATATTTTCAAGAGTGGCATCACTTTCGCGTGCGGAAAGATGATTCGTTCGAAAATTAATTTGCGAAATAATTTGATTGTAGCGTTCAACGTAATCTTCATGGTGTATGCGTTTCCCACAAAATATAAAAACAATTGCAGAAACTGTTCCTAGATGGAAGTACCTGCAGTTGCATTCTGCATAAATGAGCGGTCATATTTTGTTTACGTACTTTTTAAAAATACAGGGTGTCTGAAAAGTCGTTGACACATTTAAAAAATTCATAGAAAAGCAACAAATTAACGTATAAATGAGCGGCTTGCACAATAATACTTCACAGCTTCACGAAATTTTTTTCTTTGACATAGTAAAAAATTACTTCCAAATTGTGTTCATAGGGGGCGCTGTACCGTCACTGTAAGCTTCCGAATGTCTTGTTCAGTCTCATCCGATCTTCGTAGCCGACCACTTCTTTCCCTGTCTAAAACGCTTCCATTCTCTAAAAACTTTTCATGCCAGGCCAAAATGCTGTTTCGACTCCGAGGGTTTTTCTTAAACATGTAACGAAACTTTCTCTGAAGTGCAGTTATGGATTTTAATTCGAAATACCAACCTATGCAATGTGCTTTTTCAGTTGCAGTTGCCTTACCTACAATGAATATCCCCGCACAGTCACTGCTGATTGAAACTCTAGAAAAATCTCTATTGGCTCTCACTGATGAAAACTGGAGATGTAGTGCCATCTATGAACACATTTTGTAAGTAATTTGTTTTGAGATGGAAAAATAAATTCTTGATTCTGTGAAGCAATACTGTGCGAACCGCATATTCATACAACAATTTGTTGCTTTTCTGTGAATTTTTTGTGTCAAGGACTTTTCGAACAGACTGTATATCTAGATAAAAGACAATCTTTAGATGAGTGTTTTTTCTGCAAACTATCGTGATTTACTGCGAAATATTGTTAGGAGGATGTTAAAAGTGGACCAATAAAAAGAAAGTTGAGACCCTAAACGTTCTTTTCCGCACTTACGCTAGATAACTCTTCTCACTGAGAGAAGCCAAGATTCTGTTCTTCATTGCAACAATGTACGAGGAAGATAGGGAATATTACATGCATCTTCGAGCAGTAATATCAGACGGATAAATTCATATAAAATATGCCCACTAAATTCCTTTCGCGGCATTATAACTTCGGAACGTTAAATCAGAAAACTCATAAGTTTCGTACATTACAAAATAGAGACATCAGGCCCGGACTGTCCAGGTCGGCTGGTCGGCGATCGCCGAGAGGCATTCAAAAATGGATGTACTACTTTATAACAGTAATAATTTGATATATATCAGAATAATTCGATTGTTTATTTCCCAGTAATCTTACGCAGTGACGCAGAGGAGGATCCTAGAAACCCCGCGAACTCCGAAAGTCAGGGCCCCCGAAATCTCTAAAATAGTCAAATGTGATTTTTAGGCACGTAAGCCTAATTTTCAAATATTACATATTCTAATATTCTATTCCCTCTGAATTCCCCAGTAAGAGGCAAGGCCTGATTTCCGAGAGGGCATTCGGGGCAAGCGCCCAGGCCGCCAACAAAAAGAAGGCCCCCTCCCAAATTGTTCTTTAAGTTTACAAATTTGTAAATTTTGACAAAGTTTTCTAAAGAGGGCCCATCCCAATGAATCTTTTGCCCAGGGCCCCCAACTCGAAAAATCGGCTACTAAAGAGGCCCCCTTTTCAATCTCTAGCCGAGGGCCCCCAAAGGAGCTAGTCGGCGATCGCCGAGGGGCACACGAATAATTCGATTATATATTTCCCAGTAATCCTACGCAGTGACGCAGTGGAGGATCCCAGAAACCCCGCGATTCGAGGGGGCCCCCGAAAATTCAGGGCCCCAAAGTCGCCAAAAGCGTCAAATGGGATTTTTAGCCACGTAAGGCTAATTTTCAAATATTACATATTCCTATATTCTATTCCCTCTACATTCCTAGTAAGAGGCAGGCCTTGATATCCGGGAGGGCCTTCGGGGCAAGTGCCCGGACCCCCAACAAAAAGGGGGCCCCCAAATTGTTCTTTAAGTTCAAAAATTTGTAAATTTTGAAAAAAAATTCGAAAGAGGGGTTCCCCGAAGAAGCTTTTGCCCAGGGCCCCCAACTCGAAAAATCGGCTCCTGTTCAATCTCTAGCAGAGGGCCTCCAAAGGAGCTAGTCGGGCCTGCGCATTCAGCTTCAGAAAGCTCACAAAAGCTCTGAGCATTTACGGAAAACCTCGGCGGGCACCCATCCGGTCTCTCCCATTAGTCATGCTCTTCCTAGCGTCCAATTTTAATGATCTGCTGTGGTGGCCCATAACAAGAGAAGCTGACCCGTGAACCGTTCTCGTGATTCAAGCCGATTCAGGGAACCCTCTCTACGATTTCTCGATACTCGGAGGAGCATTCGAGTGGACAGATCTAACGCAGCGTGAGGTGAGATGGGTTGAGTTGTTTCGGGGAGGGGGGTCTTTCAATATTCGTAGCTGTGCGGGCTCTTTATCCACAGTACTAAAATAGAAATCCTGTCGACTTATTTCACAGTAAAGCACAATGTAACGGAATTCGCGCCATAACCCTTTGAGGTGCAACCCTTTCCCAATGCTGAAAAAAGGGCAGCCGTTGCCATCGCTCGACTTAACTACCAGCAAGAGGGCGGACGATCGAAACGTTCATCGCGTGGCATAGATCTAGAGACCCTTTTTCGACGACAGCCGGCTTTGCCGCACAGCCAGCTGCGTCAAAAAAGTGTCTCTAGATCTGCGGCACGCGATGAACGTTTCGATCATCCGTCATCTTGCTGGTAGTTAAGTCGAGCGATGGGAACGGCTGCCCTTTTTTCAGCATCGGGAAAGGGTTGCGCCTCAAAGGGATAAACAGCATTCTGCAGCTAAAAGGAGGGAGCCCATTGCTATCCAATTTGGTGCTATACAAGAAATGCGCGAAAGGAAGATTTTTTTAAAGTTTAGTTCCGAAAATGCCCACTAGAGGGCTTTTTGCATGATGTATTCAGCTCAGAAAAATAACCCAAATTCGTTAATACATGTCCAAAAACTATTGAATGAACGCTAAAATTCGCTAAAAAAAAATAGAGTTCGTACGTTTCGAATGAGTCGTTTCTATATGGTTAAATTTATTGTTTTTTCTGACTAAAGCACCATCTATTCTGACTAAAGCACTTTTCGCATTCGAAAGATTTCGTTTCGCTCTAAACATCCCCTCTTATACCAATGTTTCAAGCATGACAATAATGTGTTCACATCTTTTAGCTCTAGAATTCTGTTTAAAGGGGAAGTTATGACCACCCTATAGATATGAAAATATATCATGAAACTAAAAAATAAAGCCTGTTGTGGAGGCAATCACAATGGACGCTTGAAAAGCATTGGGCAAAAATACGTCTACATTCAATATATTTAATGTTCGTCCCACCTAAAACAAATAACTTCATATTCAATTTTATTAAAGACCCAAATC
>JAWZYV010014631.1:0-70167 GCA_038373885.1 Cheiracanthium punctorium | reverse complement strand
TGCTCTATTGGATTCCAAGTCGCGTGTTGAGTAATGCTGGCCAATGCATACGGGTGATATCCTCCGATTGAAGGCATTGCGTCTACAATGTTTGCACGGTTGAGGACGGGCGTTGTCATCCAATAACACACAAATTCAGCACCCATGGCGCCCCGAAACAAACGTACATGTTGTTCCAGAATGACATCCCGATAGATGTGGCCTGTCATCGTTACACTCTGAACATGCAGGTCAGTTTCTGGAACCAAGAATAATTCCTCCCAAACGAGCCATCCTGCACCACCGTAACGGTGTCTTTCAATGGTGTTCTCTTCGTGGTAACGGGTACCTGGCGCTCTCCAGATGAATGTCCGGCGAGAATCAGACTCCAAACTAAACCTGGACATCGTCGAAAAACATCACACAAGACCACTGTTGCGGTGTCTACAATGCATGCTCTCTACTCCAGGTTAATCGCAGGCGACAGTGAGTTGCGGTAAGTGGAACACATCTGACAGGCCTACGAGCATATAGACCAATGTGCCCTAAGCGTCTGTACACGGTCTGCCTTGAAACTGTCGTACCGGTAGCTGAAGAGAGCTGACGAGACAGGTCTGATGCTGTACTCCGTCTGTTTCTTTTGGCAGTAACTGCCAAATAGCGGTCCTCATTCGGCGTTGTAACTCGGGGGCGACCTGTGCTGTAACGTCTACTCACATTACCATCATCTTGGAATCGTTGCCAAAGCCTGGAGATGACACTCTGGGCGATTCCAAGTTCCTCGGATACTTCCAGCTGGGTACGTCCACATTCCAGTCGTCCGATAATTCTGCCACGTAAAACATCATCCTAAATGCCTCCTTTGTGCCATAACTATGCGGTTTTTGCACTGAAAGGCTTCACAGCGCTTGTGAACAATTTTACTTCTTTGCCACCATTCCTTATATACCTCTCTCTTACACTCTCGTCATTGTGACGTACCATCCATGCCATCTGGTGGTTTCCTGTAATTTGCATATTCTTCTTCAAGATGTGTGTGATCATTCCACAGGTGAAATTTTTATTTTAGAGATCAATTTCTGTGTATTCTGAATAATCCTTAATTTTATGGACATGAGTGTAATTATGTATCTAATATTTCTAAAATTGTTTCATTCGCGGAAGTATGCCATTTGCTCAAAATATGTTGGTGTATTTATAAACTTTTCCCATTCTTGTTTTTATAACCTGAACATTATATTTATAAATTTGTAAAAATTGATCTATGGGAAACAATGTACTTCATGAAACGGCTTACGAAGTCAGGAATGTTTTGAAGATTTAAAGAAAATAAATTGTAATTTTTAGATCTTTCAAAGGATTTTTTCGCCAAATTTGTTTAAACTTCTGTAGCAACATGAAGACTGTTTTTCATGCTATGGGCGATCGCATTATCATTGAAAGAAATTTTAATTTGCACAGTTATTACATGATAAAAGCAATGTTTTTGTTGCAATTTTTGCGCACGTTTTTAAAATGATATCTGAAACCGCGTAAAACTCTGCACATAAGTAGAAATGTAGAATGGCTGCGATATACTTTATTGATATAGTAACTTAGTACAATATTTTAACTTGAAGTTAGTTTCAAAAACCAATTAATAAGGGAAAATTATAAAAATAGATTAAAAAAAATTAAGATATCTTTTTTTAAAGCTCTGCTTGTAAAAATTAAGTGTATTTGCTCATCTAGAAAAAAATTAATAGTAAACATCAATAAATGCTTATTTTTTATATTTGCAAGAAATCAATGCTATGTCAAAAGAAACAACTTAGTTGATATAGACAATTTCAAAATTTAAATAAAATATTAGATGCACGCAGAGTCACATGATCTAACCACTGGTAGCTGAAGATACAGTCATATGTTTAGCCAACAGCACACAAACTGTTAGCTAAACATATGCCTAAACTTTTGAAATCTTATAAATATTTTTTTAAAAGTCATATTCAGATGTTTTTGTACATTATATTTTTGAATAATTTAACGTGTTTCTTTACGCATGCTTTCCCTAGAAAAAATCCCCACACCCTGAAAAAAAAAGAACTCTGTGAATGCGGTAAAGGCTTTATGAAACAAAAATTTCAACAGGGGCAAATTCTGCCTTTTCGACTGGTTATCGGATGTCAAGACCTCGCCCACTTGAGCTTCCGAGTACTGTACACACGTACTGTTATGAAAAGAAAGAGTATTCAAAAAATTATTAAAATTTAAAAAAATAAATTTTTATTTAAAAGAATGATTTGTACAATTGTATAGTTATTTTTTTAAATGTCATTAAATAATTAATATAGTAATATAAAAGATATGTTAGAAAATTAATGAAGTATTTTATAAAATAGTTTTTTGTACCATGTTTACTAATGAACAACTGAGTGGCGTCAAAAAGTAGCAAGTCTATTTGTTCATTTGACCTGTCAAAAGACACGTAGAACAAGCCTATTGGTCAACTTTGCCTGCCAAAATTAAAAAAAATTATCATTAATGTTAACTTTTATTAAGTCCATTTCAATTACAATTCGAATTCATACTAATTCTTTCCTTTTCTTTATTTCCCCCCCCATTTTTTTTTTTTTTGTCTGAAAAGCTAAAAACACAAAAATTTTCCCGAAAACCAATTTTTTATGTTTGTATTCTCTAAACGTTTTATGCATAGCATGCAAGTATGGCCGTATTTAAAGCATGATCTTCTAAAACTGATAGCTTATGACATGTCTGGTAATGTCAGGAATATTTGGAGGGGTGTTTTTTTTTTTTTTTTTTTTTTTTTGAGAAAGTGAGAGGAGAGCAAAAAAATTAACATTCAACAAGTAAGATTTTAAAAAAAAAACTGAAGCACTTTCACTCTGTAAATACGCACTTCATATTTTAAAAGTGTATCAAAATTTAAATGCGTATGCCGTATTTGTCTATATCTTGTTCCATTCAGTTGATAAGTGTATCATAATCCGTGAAAGATCCGCATTTGTATTTCTTGTTCCTTTGAACTCTTTTTAGGATATGATAGGTACATTAAAATCGCCTACTGGAACTGTTCTACGATCTTCGCCAGGCATATTCTAACTGTACTTTTCTTTACACTAATATAGACGCTGATACTGCCATTCAATAAACAGCAGGTTATGGAAATTTCTCTACCGATATAGAAGATATCGCCAAGTCTGGTTCAGTTTTGGGGAATTACTTTTAGGTGCTAAAATTAGCGATCAATCTCTAAAAATGACCAACCCTTGCTACTTTTGACATTTTATGACCCCTCCCCGCTTTAGCAACCCCTGAAAGTGATTCGCCGTTTCTCCGCGTAGACCAAAACCTTTATTGAGTTTATATATTGCAGAATTTATACATTGCACTCCTAAAAGTGACGTCTTAACACATTTACAGCCATTATCCTGTACACAGGAAGCAATTAGCATTCAACGTTTCCACCGTTATAAAATGCTCGCAATCATTTCGAACGAAAAATGATTTAATATTTTCGAAACTGTTACACTCAATTCAAAAATTCATTTGTTAGACCCCAATAGCGAATATATTGCATAAAAAACCTTGTTTCTTTTTAAATAGGGTTTTGTCTAAAACAATAGAAATGCAAATAATTTTAAAAAGGTCAGGACTTCTGACAAGGATGACCAATATCGGAACCAGGGGGAAATTTCGGTGGAGGAAGGGCTTTCAAGTTTTATGTTTCAATGTTGCAGGTTTTTACTACCCTTTTACATATAGTAATATATGTTCCTGGAAGTTTCGGGAGGGGGGGGGATGTTGAACCCCCAATTCCTCCCCCTTATCTATGGCCTTGAGGATGACGTAATACTACGAATGACGTCTTATCCGAGTGACTTACTAACAGGTTTCACTGTACCAACAAAATCTTAAGGAAATCGGGGAGAAGCCGCAACCTTTCGGTTACAAGTCCAGCACCTTGACCTCCGGGTGGGCTACCACGGCTGCAGTTTATGTGTTCGAGAATTGAAAAATTTCGCGAGTTTGTCGTGGATCGTATCATCCAAACTGGACTCAATTCACCCTTCGACGCGCGGTGGTTAGGCCGTGAAATGGTACGTACGATTGTGAAATTTGAAATGAATAAGCTTAGATATAATTTTGTCGGCGCTTAATGAAGGTCAATACGCTAAAAATCGGAATCTTCTGGCAACATTTGGCACACTTTGGGAAATAATCTCATTCAGTTATGTCTCACTGCCAAAAAAATGTTCACTTAAAAAAATAATATCTGTGAAAAGCTTTTAAATAGCGTTTGAATCGTAGAAAGGATTTGCAGGGGGGAAAAATATCTGCGTGCCATTCAATGACAGCAGTTCCGTATGCTGGGCGATCAACGGAAATTCTTTCTAAATGACGTCATATGCTCCTGCTCCATTTCCCTGTTGTCATCATTGCTCAATAAAAGTGGCACCCTCTACTGCGAAAAGAGTGAACTCAATATTGAAAATGCATCCCAAGGAAAAACGTACTCGGTTGGGACTTCACGAAGAGAAACTTTCATTTTTTTTTCTTGGACTCGAAGTAAGTTCGGTTGTCCCACGCACTGAACGCGATTGAGTTGCTGTCACTGGACTTGAAGGACACTGTCCAGGAGGTTCGCGTAGAGTCCGACCGACTCGACAAGAGACTTGAGTCCTTGTCAGCCATGTTGCTGCTTGGCCCATAGCACGAAAGAACCCCTCAAGAGTTCCAAGTGAGGAAGGGGGAAAATTTGAGAAAACCATGACATCGCCTCCTACCGCGTGACATAGGCGAGTCGAGTCTCTTCCAATTATAATTCCCAATTTTTTCTAATCAGAAGTCAGCAGAGGCATTGGCGTGACTGGGTGGTAGCTAGGATAGACTTGAGAAAATACGTACTTACGTATTATACTGTCGACCTTAGCCAACTCGGCCTTATCCATTCTGACTCTCGAATTTCTTACAGCTAGGGAGAATGAAAATGTTAATGTATTAAACAAGTAAAGGAATGTCTAAATGAAACAGATGGATCAACATTGGTTAGCGAATCAGGTTATGGTTTGGCGTTTCATCGCGCAATGTATTAAAATATATTTAAAGGTATAAGTATATATATTGGCACAAATAGTCGACAGTACAATACGTAAGTAGCGAAATTGTAGCCCACCGTATAGGAAAACGAGACTTTCCGCTGAGAGAACGAGCGATGGAGCCATCTAGGTAGGTGTGATACCCACGCTGTGACGGCGAGAAAGCCCACCCGGTGACGCCAATGAACGTTGAACACAGTCGCAAAATCGAGTTGTCTGCACACAAAAAAAAAGAAAAGGTACAAAGTATCGGGCTCTTGCACTCGGCATGACGTAATCCACGCAGCCCGCCCGCACGATGTCGCATTCCGGCGACCGCCATGGATTCACTGTTCCTTTGACTGCAGGACAGGTGCGGTCACGTGATATCCCAGTACTCAACGAGATGGGGCACGTCCCAGCACGTCGACGGTGATTCATTCACTTTGTGAATGCGTTCTTCCTGGGTCAGTCCGTGCGAAGGGGTGCGATGCTTGTTGGTTGGCCATCAAAGTACTTTGCATGCTGATCGCGATACCGTTAGGCACGAAAGCAAAGATCTTCCCTTCTTCAAGAGGAGTCTATCGGCTCGAGGTGTGCCGGATGGTTAAAAATGTGTAGATTCGCGGATAGTAGAATTTAAATTCTTTGATTCATTTTTTTATTCGACGTGAAAATTTTTAATGCCTAGTCATAAAACAATTTAAAAATAGGCGTAAATTAACATTTTAAAATTATTTTCTTTCGAATGAATCGGCTAAAATGCGGCTGAAATGTATATTAAGGTATTATATATATTTTTTCAATTATAAAGATTGATACTCACAAGTTATGCAATTCTTTTATACGCTTTATTTTATTTTTATCGTAATTGTTATCTCTGTAACAGAATAATGGTGTGGGGTTTCAGTTTTAACAATTGGAAGTAAATTATTGATCTGCCCACATTCTGTCTTATTTTATCGAAATGTGTGCCGAGTAAAGCTAGCTTAATTTTTAAGGAAAACGCATATAGATCTCGCGTGAAATTATACTTATTTTTTACTATTTTCATTAAAATGTAAATTTAATTAAAATGCTTATTTAATAATTTTATGCAACTTCTGAAAATCCAATGAACCGGGCCAATAATGGGTTCTTTATTGTTTCCAACCCCCCCTATACATAACAATTTATGGATAGTATCTCTTAAGCGTGCTGAACTAAAAAACGTGAAAACGAAAGCCTCTCGCACTATTGGGTGAGGACATTATTATTATTTGCTGCACAGGCTGTAGCTCTAATTATCTAATAGAGATTTGAAACACCTTTGGTTTATTTTTTAAACTTAATGATTCAAATAATTTGAAGGAGCAATCAATAGTTCTTATCAATATATCCCATTCAGTTACAAAGAAGATTAATTAATAGCGAGACTTAGGTTTCTTTACTTATTTCATTGAATCGAAAAAATCATTCAAATTCCTTCCAAGGTTCGCATTAAAAGAAGCGGTTCCAAATACGAATTCGGATCATTTTTCTCATAGATACGGATTCGGATCTTTATTTTCTTATAGAACTTCGCGGATACAAATTTCCGGCACGCCTACATTAAAAAAAGAAAAAAACAAAAAAAAAAAAGTTTGCTTTACTGCTCTGTCAGTGGGTAGGTATTCTCTTCTTGAAGAAGGGAAGAACTTGAGCGTTTTCCGAAATGTACTTAGTACGGTACGTAGTAACATTTCGTGAGGCACAAACGGTCTACCCTTCTTCTGCTGTAAAAAGTTCCTATTCCCGAGGTACACAAATGAGAGGAGTCAACAAATTGCGAAGGAAAAGCAGTTGCCATCCGAAAACAGAAAAAGTAAGAAAACCACAGAGGTTAAACATTGAATGAAAAATGGGAGCGGAGGAAAAAAATTGCCCCAAAAAAATAGTAAGTATAAAAATAAATACATAAAACGAAACGATAAAATGAACAAAAATAAAGAAATGAAAATAAAAAATATAGAAATAGAATAATAAAAGAACAACGATAAAGAATACTTTTTACAAACAAACAAAAAAAAACGGAACAATACTATATTCATATATATAAACAAATACAGTACACAGAGTAAAACTGAAGTAACTTAAGTAGACATACTCTTATACCAAGCAGAATAAATTAAAAAAATGGAGGAATGATCGCTCACAAGACGTTAAAAATGCTAGATAATGGAAAAAACTTCCAAGAAATCAAGATGGAACAAAGATTTAGGATTACGTAAAAAATCTTAATTTCAGAAAAATGCAATCGATTATTAGAAGTGAAATGAAATGGGGTGTTACGGCCAATCAGCGCGCGGGGGATCTAGGCCGCTGGGACATCGCCGTCCGTGGGGGACTTTCTAAGGTGTCCCAACCCGTATTGACGCGAAGTTTCGGAGAAAACCAAGGAAAACTACGAACGGTTAGGTAGGCGGACGCGACCTGGTTTTGAACCAGGCACCCTCCGTCTCCCATTGGAGAGCGCACACGCTCGGCCACGGGTCGGGCCAATCGATTATTAGAATTCCAGCAGTGAGTTTCTCTCATGCCCCTTCAGCCTGTAAGACCGTTTAACGACTCTGTAGCCTAAATATTCGAAAAGCTCAGAAGTTCGCTAGCGTAAAGGAAGACAGTAGTTTTAAATTATTAATTAAAAGAATTGTCAGAAGTTGGGTAAGATTAAACTAGTTAAAATTCGAAAAATCTTACACCAGTAACAGAGGGCTGAAACCGCGAGCGTTAGTTAACTAAGGGTTAGAGATAATAGATCTTGTTGTTGAGAGTTGGGGAGTCAGAATAAAGCTTGATGGCGCGAAACACGTACACACACGTAAACATAAGAAAGTTTCAACCAGTAAGGATGCGTGGAGAGGGGTAAAGAATAGGAAAGGATTCACGCATAAGAGATCGAGCAAAACGCTTAGGGTTTTTGCAACAGAAACATCATTAAAAAGCTACAGAACTGCTGCATTTCTCGGCCAAATTAAACATAATAGAAAATAAATTAGAAGTATCAAAACCATCCGTTTGTGTGGTAGTAGAAACTTTTTACAGCTGAAGAAGGTTGGGCGCATCGACAGTTTTACAAGAAAAGGTCGTACTATAGATGTCCTTCATCGTAAGTTCATTATTGTTGAAAAAAAAAATTATTTCAATTTTTGTCAAAATACAGCGAGTAAGAAGCATTCAAAGAAAAATATTTTGATGGCCAATCAACTTTTTTTTTATTTTCACTCGATTTTTATATCTCTTAAAGACTAGTTTGAAAAATATAAACCTTAGAGTTTGTGATTTAAAATGGACGACAATTGACCCTCCTGAGGGGCAGACCGTCGCAATTCTTTTTTTCTAAGCAAAAGCTATTTTGCAGCAGCCTTCCTTTGAATCTCAAGCATGCTTCACAAAATAGATTATTTCCTTGCCGGCGAAGCGCATTGCTACGGTGGATTGCTCTGAGTTTTCGAACAAGGGAAAGGCCAGACCCAGCAAACACACATAGGCTCTCTGAACGTTAATAGACGTTCAGAGAACCTGTGTGTGTTTGCTGGGGACGCATTTGACGTCACGAGGGGACGCCCGCCGAAATGTTTCAGCAAAGTATTACTTTCTTTTCCGTTGTTTTTTCCCTCATTTTAATAGAGTAGTTGGCCGATAAAACGCGTGAATTCCCTTGGCGGTCACGCGTGCGTTGCTAGGGTAATTGTCTCTCGGTATTCGAACTAAGGGAAAGGGGAACGTATATTTGACGTCACATGGGACTGGCCGCCGAAACGTTTTAATAAAGTATTCGTTTTTTTCTCCGACGTGTGTTCCCAAATTTTAGTATTGTAGGTAGTACACGATTAAAAACGCGGTTATCTCCTTGCCGATGTCGTGAGCTTTGCGAGTGTGGATTTCACTCGTTTTTCGAACAAAGGGAAAGGGGGGGTACGTATTTGACGTCACATGGGACGGCACGCCGAAATTTTTTAGAAAAGCATTAGCTTTCTTTCCGACGTGTGTTCCCAAATTTTAGTATTGTAGGTAGCACACGATTAAAAACGCGGTTATCTCCTTGCCGATGTCGTGCACTTTGCGAGTGTGGATTTCACTCGTTTTTCGAACAAAGGGAAAAGGGGGTACGTATTTGACGTCACATGGGACGGCACGCCGAAATTTTTTAGAAAAGCATTAGCTTTCTTTCCGACGTGTTTTCCATCATTTTAATAGCGTAGTTAGGCGATAAAACGAGGGTATTTCCTTGCCGGTACGCGTGCGTTGCTAGTGTAGATTTCACTCGGTTTTCGAACAAAGGGAAAGGAGGTACGTATTTGACGTCACGTGGGACTGGCACGCCGAAATTTTTTGTAAAGCATTAGCTTTCTTTCCGACGTGTGTTTCCAAATTTTAGTATTGTAGGTACTAGAAAATCGCGGATATTTCCTTTCCGGTGTCGCGCGCGTTGCGAGTGTGGATTTCACTCGGTTTTCGAACAAAGGGAAAGGGGGGTACGTATTTGACGTCATGTGGGGCCGCACGCCGAAATTTTTTCGCAAAGCATTAGCTTTTTTTCCGACGTGTGTTTCCAAATTTTAGTATTGTAGGTAGTAGATGCTTAAAATCGCGGGTATTTCCTTGCAGTGTCGAGCGCGTTGCGAGTGTGGATTTCACTCGGTTTTCGAACAAAGGGAAAGGGGGTTACGTATTTGACGTCAAGTGGGGCCGCACGCCGAAATTTTTAGCAAAGCATTAGCTTTTTTTCCGACGTGTGTTTCCAAATTTTAGTATTGTAGGGAGTAGAGATTAAAATCGAGGGTATTTCCTTGCCAGTGTCGTGCGCGTTGCCAGTGTGGATTTCACTCGGTTTTCGAACAAAGGGAAAGGGGGTACGTATTTGACGTCATGTGGAGCCGCACGCCGAAATTTTTTCGCAAAGCATTAGCTTTTTTTCCGACGTGTGTTTCCAAATTTTAGTATTGTAGGTAGTACACGATTAAAATCGCGGGTATTTCCTTGCCGGTATCGCGCGTTGCGAGTGTGGATTTCACTCGGTTTTCGAACAAAGGGAAAGGGGGGTACGTATTTGACGTCACATGGGACGGCACGCCGAAATTTTTTAGAAAAGCATTAGCTTTCTTTCCGACGTGTGTTCCCAAATTTTAGTATTGTAGGTAGTACACGATTAAAATTGCGAGTATTTCCTTGCCGGTATCGCGCGCGTAGCGAGTGTGGATTTCACTCGGTTTTCGAACAAAGGGAAAGGGGGGGTACGTATTTGACGTCACATGGGACGGCACGCCGAAATTTTTTAGAAAAGCATTAGCTTTCTTTCCGACGTGTGTTTCGAAATTTTAGTATTGTACGTAGAACACGATTAAAATTGCGAGTATTTCCTTGCCGGTGTCGCGCGCATTGCGAGTGTGGATTTCACTCGGTTTTCGAACAAAGGGAAAGGGGGGTACGTATTTGACGTCACATGGGACGGCACGCCGAAATTTTTTAGAAAAGCATTAGCTTTCTTTCCGACGTGTGTTCCCAAATTTTAGTATTGTAGGTAGTACACGATTAAAATCGCGGGTATTTCCTTGCCGTGTCGCGCGCGTTGCGAGTGTGGATTTCACTCGGTTTTCGAACAAAGGGAAAGGGGGGTACGTATTTGACGTCACGTGGGACGGCACGCCGAAATTTTTTAGAAAAGCATTAGCTTTCTTTCCGACGTGTGTTTCCAAATTTTAGTATTGTAGGTAGTACACGATTAAAAACGCGGTTATCTCCTTGCCGATGTCGTGCGCTTTGCGAGTGTGGATTTCACTCGGTTTTCGAACAAAGGGAAAGGGGGGTACGTATTTGACGTCACGTGGGACGGCACGCCGAAATTTTTTAGAAAAGCATTAGCTTTCTTTCCGACGTGTGTTTCCAAATTTTAGTATTGTAGGTAGTACACGATTAAAATTGCGAGTATTTCCTTGCCGGTATCGCGCGTAGCGAGTGTGGATTTCTCTCGGTTTTCGAACAAAGGGAAAGGGGGGTACGTATTTTATGTCATGTGGGGCCGCACGCCGAAATTTTTTCGCAAAGCATTAGCTTTTTTTCCGACGTGTGTTCCCAAATTTTAGTATTGTAGGTAGTACACGATTAAAATTGCGAGTATTTCCTTGCCGGTATCGCGCGTAGCGAGTGTGGATTTCTCTCGGTTTTCGAACAAAGGGAAAGGGGGGGTACGTATTTGACGTCACATGGGACGGCACGCCGAAATTTTTTAGAAAAGCATTAGCTTTCTTTCCGACGTGTGTTCCCAAATTTTAGTATTGTAGGTAGTACACGATTAAAATTGCGAGTATTTCCTTGCCGTGTCGCGCGCGTTGCGAGTGTGGATTTCACTCGGTTTTCGAACAAAGGGAAAGGGGGGTACGTATTTGACGTCACGTGGGACGGCACGCCGAAATTTTTTAGAAAAGCATTAGCTTTCTTTCCGACGTGTGTTCCCAAATTTTAGTATTGTAGGTAGTACACGATTAAAATCGCGGTTATCTCCTTGCCGGTATCGCGCGTAGCGAGTGTGGATTTCTCTCGGTTTTCGAACAAAGGGAAAGGGGGGTACGTATTTGACGTCACGTGGGACGGCACGCCGAAATTTTTTAGAAAAGCATTAGCTTTCTTTCCGACGTGTGTTCCCAATTTTAGTATTGTAGGTAGTACACGATTAAAATCGCGGGTATTTCCTTGCCGTGACGCGCGCGTTGCGAGTGTGGATTTCACTCGGTTTTCGAACAAAGGGAAAGGGGGGTACGTATTTGACGTCACGTGGGACGGCACGCCGAAATTTTTTAGAAAAGCATTAGCTTTCTTTCCGACGTGTGTTTCCAAATTTTAGTATTGTAGGTAGTACACGATTAAAATCGCGGGTATTTCCTTGCCAGTGTCGCGCGCGTTGCCAGTGTGGATTTCACTCGGTTTTCGAACAAAGGGAAAGGGGGGTACGTATTTGACGTCATGTGGGCCGCACGCCGAAATTTTTTAGCAAAGCATTAGCTTTCTTTCCGACGTGTGTTTCCAAATTTTAGTATTGTAGGTAGTAGACGCTTAAAATCGCGGGTATTTCCTTGCCAGTGTGGATTTCACTCGGTTTTCGAACAAAGGGAAAGGGGGGTACGTATTTGACGTCATGTGGGGCCGCACGCCGAAATTTTTTAGAAAAGCATTAGCTTTTTTTCCGACGTGTGTTTCCAAATTTTAGTATTGTGTTTGTTGTTAATGTTAGTCAAATAAATATAGCATTTGTACATATTGTGTAGTTTTGCTTTTAAATCATAATGAGCATTTATTTTAAGGAAGAAACATTTAGGGGGTGCTGTGGCGTACACAGATTTCCTTTAACGGGAGATGAGATTAAATGTAATCATTTCGTTAAAAATGAAAAATTAATGGGTTTCATGTTAATTTTTTTCGGGGGGGGGTGAACCGCTTACCCCCCTTTATACTGAAGAGGCGGCATTTTGAAGACTCGCATCATACTGAGAAAATCTACCGCACGGCCCTGTTTCAAATTCACGAATACGCCACACTCCGCTTTGTTGATAGATATCTCCGAGATGTATAAAGATGAAATGTTAAAATTTTGTATATCACCTCATTAGCGTATATGACACATTTCACCAATTAGGAATTTTTTGTACTGGTGGGGGCACATACAAATTTTAAAAGTGTCACTTTTTGCCAGAGGAAAGTTTTTCAATTTACGTTGCCCATTTATCTGTAACAGATAAAGAATCAAAGCGCGTTACCACTTTTTAGGGACACCCTACCCCGGGTGATTCAAAATAGATGTCAAGGCGATTATTTTTTAAACCGTAAGTGATCGAAACATACTTCCAATTAGAAAAGTTGTCAAAAGTAGCTTCAGTATAATTTTTTTACAGGGGGTTGTAAACATATTAAAATACGAAATTTAATTTTTATACGGTCCTTCCTTTCCTACCCTTTATATTTAGAAGAATGTTGCTCTTTGCCTAATAAAATTAATAAAACAAATCCCGTGTCCCTACGTGGAACAGTTACCGATATATCAATTTGAAAATTTTGGCATTTGTTGCAAGCAATAAGGGGATATCTCCAAAGTGAGAAAAATGCGATTATTTTTCAACTGACGTTAATTTATGTTAATAGTCACCCGATAGACACAGTTGACTCCTCAAATCCTAATTTAGTTAGAACTATCCTGGCAGTTTCCAGTGAAAGTTACCACACCATAGTAACTGTACACCATTATTTTACCATTCTCTTTAACACTTTAAAATTCCTTCTCTAGAAGAGTGATGCAATCAGTGGATGACCCCCCCCCCGTAAGACTACATTATCGCTCATTTCATAAAGCAGTACCGATCATTTTAGGTAAAACTGTACATGTTAATTTCACACATTTAATTGCTTTTCCCAAGAATGGGATCTTTGTGAAGTAAATACCATATCTGAACGCTACTCTTAATTTGACAAACTTTTCTAATTGGAAGTACGTTTCGCTCACTTACGGTTTAAAAAATAATCGCCTTAACATTTATTTTGAATCACCCGGTATAAGGTTGTGGCTAAAAAAATCACATTATTCTATGCCTTTACTCTTTAAAAGAAACGGTTCATCTGCAGAATTAAGAAATATAATCCCTTGAAAGACAGAAACGAAGCAAGCCAATCAAAGTCATTAAAATTTTACAGCACAGGGTGGGTATAAATCAAGTTCCACTTTGAAACGATCAGAAAAGCAAAACTACCAGACCCAATGTTATGCTTGGTAATCGTGTAAAGGAGGTCATTGGGAATTCATTATCCGTGAAAAAGTAATTCAAAAACTTACCAACAGGGGGGAAAATGGCACTGTATGCCATACTGGTAAATGAAATAAGATGTGGAGATATTGGTTCGAACGAAACTGGGTTATCCCAAAAGCACTATTTATGGCGATCATCAAAACTATTTTGTCGAAATTGAGAGCTGTGATACACACCGACATGTATTGCAATACTCCTCCCGATATGCCAAGAGCTGCCGTTGAGAATACCACAATACAATTCAAATGGCTCTCTGACAATGGTGGGCACCCATTGAACATGCTTTGTAACACTTTCAAAAATGATAAACATTTTAAACCCATGTCTTATTTCGTTTAGCAATATCACACACAGCACCATTTTCCCCCTGGTGGTGAATTTTTTAATTTTTTTTTTCGGTAGGTAATGAATTCCCATGACCCCCCCTTTATACGATTACCAAGTTCGATAACACTGGGTCCAGTAGTTTTCCTCTTCTGACCGTTTCAAAGTGAAACTTTAATTATAGCCACCCTGTACTATAGAGAAGACCGAAAATCTGCAAGGTTCTAAAACTTTGTAGACAACGGAATCTGTCCTGGCAGCTGCCATTTCCCGAAAACCTCAGTATAACCACTCTGTGAAACTAAATAAGCCATTTTCACGCGAAAAAAGTGATAGTTTACAATTTGTGGACGCTGATGATAACAATCTTTGGACCAGAGTTTCTTAAACTGTGGGAAGCGACCCCAACTGGGGACGCGGGATCCACAGCAGACGGCGCCAAAAAAGTTTAGCAATTTTGACATTTCTTTAAAATGTTATAATGATTTTATGACATTTTCAACTTAATGGTGGTTTAAGACAAAAGTGTTATTAAAGTCTAACAGTTCTACAGAAAACTGAAGAACTGTTTTGTTCTACGGTGCTGACTATTTTGCCAGGATTTCATAATTCAAAATAAACACGCATGCCCTTACCATCAGTAGCGTAGCCAGGATTTTATTTTGAGGGGGAGGGGGGTATCCAATTGTAAGCTAAGCAAAGGGGCCCTGCTTGACCTTGATACTTAATCCTCGCATATGTGATGTTAACCCTCTCGTCACCCTGAACCTCATAGGAGGCTCCTACTTCAAATAGCAATATTTAGAGAGAAAACAATTGAATTTAGTATTTTTTTTCTTTCAGTGATATCAGTATCATTCACTCATGTATAAAGTATAGGAGGCTCTTAACTAGATGCATAAATCGTGCCTAGATTGCAGTACGAGTCAATTTAGATCATTTTTTACAGGTTTAGCTTTATTGTTTGAGGAGAAAAATTAAGAAAATATGGACGCTGCTTTTTTACCATTTTTTTTTTCTTTTTAAGGTAAGTATAGTTTTTTTTAATTATTCCTCAACCTTTACCTAATATGTGCATCCTTTTAAATTAATTGTAGCATAACAAAATGCTTCGAAAATGCAGAAATTAATATTAGAAAAATCTAATATTAGTAGACATTAGAAAAAAATATTTTTGCGTGATTTATAATAGTATTTCAAATGCATTAATTGCTAGACAGACTTTTTTTCTCTGATTTTTTATAATTCGGTGACGAGAGGGTTAAGATAAGTGTGTTTACTCAGCAGTGACCTTCCAAGTGGCTGCATTTAATGGACAGACTGAAGGTAAAATATTTGAATGGACCCTAATCATTGAATTAAACAACCAGATATCAAGAGTACATCAGGTTCTGACCATTCTGGATAACAGTTTCTATACTGTAGTGAACACAAATATTTAATTAATCCTTTGTGATACATTTGTACTTTTAAATAAAGAGACAACACCAGAGATACATTTTAATACAACATTATACAATAATTCAAGTTAATACTGTCCAAGAAATAATTTACAAAATCTGTTCACATTATATAATGATCAGAAAATAGTAGTACTATATACACAATACTATTATATTCAGCTTGATTAAAAACATTTAAGGCACAGGTAATTTTTAAAAAATTGATATACATATACTGGCTTAAATAATGTTGCAGAAAACTCTGCTAGTTTTTCAAATTGTCATTCTGAAGTTCAGTGCATGTAGAAAATTCTGGTAAAAAGTCCACTTGTCAGGATGAAACAAATTTTATTGCTTGTAGAGCTTCGTCAAACAATCAGCTGTACATAATTCACAAGTGTTAGCAGCCAGGAAGGTGCTTGTGAAAGTCTGCTCAGTGCAAAAGCTTTCACAGATGAATTTCACGCACGAAATAAAACACATTCACAGGCTAAATTTTGGTGGGAACTCGAGAGATAAATCATATACAGTCTTTCAGGTCTGAGCAAGAATTCACACACAGCACTCAAAATCAAGCAAAATATCGCTGCCAATAGCACAATTCACAGAGTAATGCAGCGAACTTCGATGACAACTAACTATGCTTTCCTGTCCTGCCACTATTTGTAGGTACTGCAGAAGGTGGGCAAAAATTCCATATAGAGAGAATTCCAGAAAGAGCCATTTCTTGAAGATCCACCCATAAAGCATGAATTCTGACTATCATGGAAATGCATAATATTTGGATACTGCATAATTGTCTGAAATGTCATCGAGCTTGGCGACACACTGCAAAAGTAGCATCCTATAAGCTCTAGCACCGAAATTACTAGAAAACCCCGTTAAGCAATGGAGAAAACACCAAACTCCCCATCTCCTCTTCTAGATAATCGATTTTGATGAAATTAAATCCTAAATTATTAAATTTTGCATTTTATGTAGAATGCGAATATTGGACTTAATTTTGACCTCTGGAAACCAGAACTAACCGAAAATTCGTATCAATATTACCGAAATTGCTCAAACTGTGACAACTCTTAAATTAGAAACTGAAAATTTATCATACATTTCTTAGAGTTTTTGTGCTCTTTGTGAAGAGGGCAAAAGGTATAAAGTTAACAGATCATGAAAGACAGCACATTAAAGCTCTTTTTTTAACATGGATGGGTAGCCATAAAAATACGAGGATCAAATACTGTAGTCGACTTTTTTATTAATATGAGAGACAATTGAGGTAAAAAAAAAAGAATAACGTGGCAAAATCTAAAACTTTGTCCTCACGTGATGAAAGAAGAGTTTGCAGACTTGCATCTACTGGAAAGTACTCGACCAGGACACTTATTCCGGTGACAGGTATAACCGTTTGTCAAAAAACTATGTATAACAACACAATTAGAAGGCCTGGATTTCCATTTAGACAGAAAAATTGGCCCAGCCTCAGTTGCTGCAGAAGCACAAAGTAGATTATTTGAACTTAAACAAGTAATGACGAAGGATAACCAAAGGACAGAAATAATTTTTTCATGATTGGAGGAATTTGGATGGACCAGACAAATGGAAGTAAAAATTTAAGAAAATGTGCGAAATATTCTCTAAGCACCATTCTGATGGAGGCTCCGATGACCTTGCGGTGCTTTGCTTTCAATGGTGTGGATTTAATAGAGTTCATTTTGAGTAACATGAATTTACAAGCATATACAAGTGTCTTAGCAAGTCATCTTTTACCAAATGCTGTATCATTTGCTGGAGAAAAATTAAAATTTCAGCAAGATAATGCACCTAGCCTTTTGAGTAATAGTACAAAAAATTGGTTTCAAGTCAAGAACTTTGAAATGGGAAAGGCCTTTAGATCTCAATTTAATAGAGAACCTATGGGGTGGCTTAGCAATGAAGTGTTTATGCAAATGAGAGAGATTTTACAACATCAACAGTGCTGAAATCTTATCAAAAGAAAACTCCCACACGAGATTTTATTTACTTTTTTTGGTTTTATATGCTACTTTGGATGTGGGCCGTCAAGTTTTTAATGACTTAAATATGGATGTGTGCATTCTATAATTTTTTCCGATAAAATATTTACAAATAAATTGCACTTGTTTTTGAGGTTACTAATTATCAGCAAAATGATATTTTAATCTTCAGTTTAAGATTTTTCCCTTTTCTCAAAATTTTGACTCTGGCTGTAAATGCACACCTGTTAGATTATTCAGATAACCAATATCATTGGGAAAAAACCTTCCAAAACTCAAGGCAGAGAGAGGATCAAAATATTTTTACATAAATAATTCTCGTGTGACTGACATATATTGAAATTCAGTATAAATGCTGATAAGTCATTGGACCACCTAAGTAGACCTCAAAACTCACTCGGTTACTTTATTAATGCTATGTAATGCACATCTAGAAATAGAATAAATGCAAGTTGATAGTCAGTACTGAACGGGCAAGTCAGGAAAGGCTGAATAAAATTTTAAAGTCTCTAATTATTTCACTAAAGTCCTTCAATACTAACTTCTAAAACATAACTAAAACATTTCAGAAAATATACACATGCAATGGAAGCAGTTTAAAAGCTTGCTCAATATGTAAGACAGTAAAAATTTAAATATTAGCCGCAACCCACGAAGTACACTATTACAAGGACACCCGACATGTGCGAGGCATCATTGGAAGAGCAGCTTTAATCTGCATAATGCAAAAGTCGAAGTTAATTTGCATAACACGAAAGGAAAGTGCGTTAGTAATTGTTCACATTTGAGAAAACCAATGAGGTTAGAAAATTTTAAGAGATGTTTTAAAACATTACAGACTAAATTAATGCTATGAATTGATTGGCCGATATTGAATTACCTTTAAAAAGTCTTATTTGTCGTAACTTTTAGATTCAAATAAATGTGAACGGAAACTTGTTTTCTTTTTGCATTTAAGCTTAAAAGAAGACTAAGTGCAAAGTATGGTAACAAGACTGAAAATAAAGCTTTAATGCCTGATAGGGTCTAACAAAAGTTCCAGTCACCCCAGTCTGGTTGCAACTGAAAAGGCAATTTCTCCCCAAAATTGCAATTTTTGTAACTTGTAAAATATTTTAATCTAGAAGCATTCTGAAATTATTTCTTTAATTACACTTGCAAACTAAATGTACGAAAATTTAAAAAAAAAAAAAAATCTGTCAAGAGGGAACTGTTAAAACTTGTTGATAGCAATACCTAAAACCACAAAGCAAAGAATCCTGCGGAAATAAATTATTCTACTAGCTTTGTTAAGTAGTTAATCTTTGACTATAAGTTTTTCAAACTGTTGAGTCATTGGGCTTTTCTGATGAGGTTTCTCTTAAAAGCTGCTTTCCCTTACATGAAGCATGTAATACTTGTATCAAAAATTTCTAGAAGACGTGGGTTACTGTTAAAATTGATTTCACCTTATTTTTTTATGTAACACAATTTGGCAACACTTCACTTTAGTTACTGTAATTGTCCTAATTTTTGTTCTTTGTAGTTAGTAGTTCTCCGGCCGTCTAATACTGTGACATGTTAAAACTCTTTAAACTTTAATAAAACCCTTTTCTTCACTGAATGTCTAAATTTTATCAGGTACAAATAATGTTCTTCAATGATTTTGTGGATACATCGTACTTTTAAAGTGGGGAAATAGTGACACAACATCTATTTAATTCAAATAAACTTTATTGTAACAAAACTTAAGTGAAACACAATAAATGTTCTCAAACATGCAAAACCTTCGAGCAATATGGAAGAAAAAATAATTACAAGTTAGTTCTAAACTTTTTTCGCAAGAGATTTTTGTTACTTTAAAGTAAAATATATATCGCCAATATTAGGTAATATTCTTTAATCCTAATCTCTACATGTCTTAAAATAGCTGCATCTTGCGCTTTTAAGTTCATGTGATTTAAATCTCTCCTATTTATGCATTTCAGTAATTTACTACACCTGTCAAATGGCTTTTACGTATATGTTTTCTCTCCCCGATATCCACCTTACTTATTAAAATTCTAATCTATAGTTTTAATTTCATTTTTAGATTTTTGTAAAATATTTATTACACTTGCTTCATACAAGTAAACTATTGATACCTTTAGGATAGTGCTGCCATCTATACTAAATAGTAAGCATTGATTTTGGATTGATATATAAGGAAAGTTTCTAATTCTTCCCCTTGCTATGTAGGATCCTTGAGTTTAAAATAACCCTTCGTATGCCAATCACTACATCTTGTAAATATCACGCTATCGTAGACCAGATTATTATTAAAATTATTATTTAATTTTAATATTATTATTATTTTTTTTATATATATATATTTATTTTCTCTTTCATGTGTAGTAATACCGTTGGTTACAGTGTTTTTTTTTGCGTATTCCAGATTTTTCTCTTTTTTCTTTCCTAATGTTGGTTATTACATTTGGTTACAGTATTTTGATTAATTTAGATTTTTTCTCAATTTACATTTTCCAGTGTTAGTAATTACTTTTGGTTACCGTTATTTGATCTTTTCTACTCTTTATTCCAGATATTCTTATTAATTCTTATTAATTATTATTATTTTTTTTTCTCTTATTTACATTTTTGGACTGTACCCTATTCTGTACTTTTTGATATAATTGTGTCTTTTCTACTCTGATACAGTATAATATCACCCTTAATGGTTCTAGACAAAAATAATTTAGTGACTGGCAAAAGTGGATTACATGATGTAAGTCCATATGCCCGGTACATTTGTTCTAATTTTCAGGAAGAGGGGAACAATGGATCGAAAAACAGTTACTCTTCCTACAAAAATTACAGTAGTGATTGGCAATCTTTTCTTTTTAACTCTTGTGGCTCCAAAAAATGCAAAACTTGCCCTTATGCTTCTATCAATCTAATAGACAATAGTACTAAATATCACAATTTTTGCAAAGTATATAATTGTATATATAAAATTTCATGTACTATCTGTAACATGGCTTATATTGGACAGACTCGCAACCCGTTACACATACGCATTAACCTGCATCGCAATAACGTAAAAAACTATTTATCCAATAGTCACCTTACCAATGTAGAATATGCTCACTTTCACTCCCACGGATTTGAAAATGTTACTATCGAAATTCTCGCAATACAAACAAATACATCTGAGCGGCTTTTCCTCGAATCACAATTAATCAATTGTCATAACACCTGTTATCCTTATGGTCTTAACCAAATAGTACATAATAAACACTTACATTATTATAATACACAATCTGATCCCTCCAAGTATACTCCTATTTATAACCTTTTAAATTTGTCCTTATATAAACGAACAAGTCGATATAAACGAGGAAAGCATAAAGCTACTTCTACTAACATATTGTCAAATAAGCACATTCAGTCTGAGTTATATACCTTAAATAAAAGATTTGAGGTTGACCATAATTGGCTAAAAATACGAGCCTACGTTTTCTCTTTAAAGAAAAAACACCTCTCAAAGTATTATACAGTTTTCACTTCCTTTACATTCTCTGACCATTTTGCCCACTTGTTTTATGATTTAATAGTTACTCGTGCCAATGCACTAAATTACAATTTACTAGGTCACAATCGCAATAGTACTAAGCTAAATTCCAATTTTGTAATTAATTTCTCCAATCCTGTTTTCAATATGATTAACTTCAATAAACTTTTATCATCTCACTCTGACTCTTTCCCTTTACCGCATCTCAGCCTAAAAAAATCTTTCAAATACCCTATACCTATGGGTAGAAAGATATTTAATTATAACTCTTTCTGTAGGAACTTTGTACCCGATGATGAGGTACCCTGTCTTTGTACCAGTGGTCAATACAATTCTTATGTTAATTCTGATTTTGGACATATAGTTACCGGAGATCTTTCTATTATCAAAGATCTTAAACTTCAACGGATCATGAAAAGAGGTACTAAGTTTAGGTTACCCACTAAATACTGTATAGATGATATAATAGATACTTTTATTTATAATATAGACGTATATATATATAACACTTCAATAAAAAACAGCAAACCTTCCGCCTTCTTTAATGAATGGAAATTTAATATTATTGCTGACCTTAAAAAACAACTACTTTGTAAATTTAGATATACTAAAAATATAAAACTAAGCAATCAAATAACAGAGCTACAGAATAACTTTATCATTACTTATGTTGATAAGTCTAGCAATAACTACGCTATAATATGTAAGCAGTTATATCACAATCTCTTAGCTTCATCCATTAACAATAATCCAAATTTCAGTCTAACATCTATCTCTGAGATAACATTTAACAAAAAGATCTTAGCTTTCCACAAGTTACTTAAAATCAAGCATGACAATCTAAAATATCCCTACTTAGTGCTAATACCAAAGTTTCATAAAACGCCACTAAAATTCAGAACTGTTACTATAGGATGTAACACTTATAATAATGTAGCAAGCAAAATATTACTAAAAATACTTACTTCTATGCATGATCTGTACATAAAATCTAACACTACTTCTGTATCTATAGGTAATAGCTATGAACTAAAAAATAAGATTAATGCTCTATACGATGTAATTAATATATCAACTTATGATTTTAAAGACTTATTCAATAGTATACCACTAGACGACTTATACAATATAATATTGAATCTATTTATACATAGTAATAATAATATAACCCTGCCTTCTTACATAGATACTATGTATTTCGAAAATCTTTTAAAGTTCATAATATATAATAACTACATTCTACATAATAATAAATTATATAAGCAAGTTATAGGAATTCCACAAGGTGGTTCCAATTCCAGTTACTTAGCAGACCTATATTTATATAATTATGAAAAAAATTACAATAATCCTTCTCTTATAATATATAGGTACATAGATGACATAATAACAATAGCTACTGACAATACTTATAGTGATACTGACCACCTACCCATAGCCTACCATTCAGCCCTAGAACTAATAAAAAATCATAATAATAATAGAATAATTAATTTTTTAGACTTACAAATTAGAATCAATGACGATAAGAGTCTATCCTTTAATATATATAATAAAAGAAATGACTTTAATTTTCAGGTCAATACCTTCACTCATTTCAATTCATGTATGCACACTTCTGTGTTTAGAAATATTATCTCTAATCATAAGTATAGAATAGAGTCTCTATGTACCAATAGTTTTAAGGCTAATAACTTAACTGACCTATATAAAACTGCTATAAAATATAATTATCCCAGTAAATTTCTAACTTCTATTTTATATCCTCTATGTAATCAAAAAAACTGTATGTCCTAATCAGAACATTGGTTGGTGAGGATGGGGTTGGTTGATGGTTCTTTCTATATTAAAAAAAAAAAAAAAAAAAAAAAAAAAAAAAAATCTATTCTTAAGAATGGTTGATTACTGGTACTTTTTCCTTTTCATGTGAGTCTGTAACCAATGAAGCCAAACAGAGTACTGTTCTAACTAAATATTTTACAATTATATTAGCATAAATAGCAATAATAAATGAATATATAATTATTATAAATATCATTATTGTTAATATTATTGCTACAGTTTTTCTCCATTTCCACAACCTCAACTAAGTACTTCTTAGCTACTGCAGCTAGTACTACGTAAAACATAGGCTAGATATACTAGTGTAATATTTATTTTATTATTTATTCATTTAATTATTACCATTTTTATTCTTTTTATTTATTCATTTAATTATTACCTTTTTTTATTTATTTATTCTTTTCCTTTCCATACTTCCAAAGTATTATTAATATATCATTTTTTATTCACACTCCATGGCATTACTTGTCTATTGATTGCATTAAGCCTTCTCTGATGGCAACATGCACTAATACTGCCTCCATTACTGAGCTTTGATCTTCGTGTCGGTCCACTTCCTCGTTGTTTTTTTCTAATAGCTACGGTCGCGCCCCCAAGTTACAAAAGGACCCTAATTTTGGTCAGGTAACTTGCAGAAACCTAGCTATTATTGTTTTTTTCGATTAAATTGAAATGTGTGTGCGGTGGCGCCTGATGATAGAGCACACCATTTCAATATTAACTCCATTTTCGGACTATTTCTGATTACATGTGATTAGGCTTAAAAGCACACCAGTTCTAATTTGGCGCTTTATATTCAATTTTTCCACTCTTTCTTTTTAAAAAACCTTTCTGTGGCGGTGTTTCATAAAAAATGTAAAACTACGCCATAAATAGATGTTTTAATAAAAACTGAATGAATATTTCTAAATGTTAGTGCTGTTTATTATTTAATTCTTTCGTTATACACATATTTACAACTAAGCAGTTACAATTAAATGGATTAATTTAGTAAATTAGAAGTAATTTAGTCTGTATTTTATGTGGTTATTTATGTAGACGATAAGGACCTTAAAATGCTTATTTCGATATGTAATTACGAATATTTTATTTTATTTATTATATTTTAGAAAAACTTACAATGAATAAAATTAAGTTGAGCATAATTTTAATAAAATATTCATGGCCGTGGAAGCCCGATAGGAAGTGTAGAACTCTCGGTTAACGGATTCAGGTTCGAATTCGAATCATGGATGACCAAAAACCACCTTCGGAAAAAACACTCAAAATACTGGTGTTAAATGTTAAAATAAATAAAAACTTTGTGAAAAAAACACACATAAAAAGTTACTACAAGAAGATACGATCGTTCCGACCGAAAATCTGTCCAAATTTCAAAGTCTGTCAGAAGACTGATGAAATTCAAATTCAAAGCCTGAACTGAACTGAAAAAGCTGAAAAAAGAGAAAACTGAAAAAATTTTCAGTCGAAACGATCGTATCTTCTTATAAATAACATTTTATGTGTTTTTTTCACAAAGTTATTATTTATTTCAAAAACCACCTTCTGCATGCAGTGGACGAATGTGCATGTTGAATCTGTGGGCCCAACAGTCAACATCCATGCTCAGGAGATCTCAAGGGCGGGATTAAAGAGGGGCAAAAGGGGGGCGACTGCCCTCCCCACACCGAGAGTAAAGAAATTAATGTAAAATATCCTATTTTACTTCTAAAGAATGGACGTATATGTCAATCTTCAAACCTACCCCCCCCCTTACAAAATAACATTAATCCGCCATTGGGGGATCCTGGAGGCTGATGTTTTTGTTTATAGATTTAAAGAGTTCAGTCTGGTTCTAAAACAGTTCACATCCGCCGACCTAACTGTTTGGAGTTTTCCGTGGTTTTCTCCAAAACTTCGTATAAATACAGGTTAGGATCCCTTAAAAAGTCCTCCAGGGAGGGCAATCCCCCTCGGGCTAAATTTCTCGCACAGAAAATTGGCCGTTACACCGAATTTTCAAAGAGTTCAGTACAGCTAATCAGTCAATCTTCGGCAATGTTGATGCCTAGCAACGATCATTTGTGACGTTGTAATTGCTAATTAATAATGCCATTGTGGCAACACTTGTTTTAAGAACTCTAAAAATTTAATTTCGACACAATTCGATGTAATTAATGGACGTCTCATTTCGGAGCGTAATATTGGTAAAAATTTTGTTGATATTTTAATAGTTGTTGTAATTTAAATACAGTCCACAAATCGGCCAAAACAGGCAATAAATCAGTTTTAACATAATTATTTAGTTGCAGTTTGAAAACAACTAGCAAAAACGATTTTATGATTACAAAATAAATTGGAATTTACAACATTCATATAGGAAGTAAAACTTCCCAATTTTTAAATATACATTAAAAACATAAATACACAAAAAACATTTTTAATATAGGAAATCCTAGCTGAATTTTTATTCATAATACCTATATGATATTTACAGTGATTAATTGTTGAGAATAAAATAATATTCAAGCTAAATGGGAATAAAAAATTTCCATAGCAGTTTCATTTTAACAACTAGGGGGCCAAGGACCCCAGACTCGCTACACTCGCTTTTCTTATGAGGCATTCGGCCCCTAATAAAGCTTATTCGTAAAAAAGAAAATAATTCTAACAGACAAAACCCGAAGATTGGATCAGATAGAATGTTACTGAGCTACATATTGCTTGGTTCTTGCATGTTCATTGGTACATAAAAATTTAAACTTCACACTACAGTAGACCCCCTCCCCCTCATAACACGGAAGATATTTTGTTATGGGAATCCGTGTTGTACGGGTCCTGAGCTATACTCCACCTGGAGTGCGGACTCCGCTTATAATCGCTGGAAAAATTATTTGCACTCCTCAGAAACACAATGATATTTAATGTTGCCATTCAAAAGTTATATTAATTAGGGACTAAAGCGTTATAAAATCAGAACATCTGTTTCAGCTGTATTTTTAATAATGTAAAACCTATTGGACACCTTGCGAATTTGCCACCCATGGCGATTTTTCATTATTTGGCGACTTGCGTACATGTAAAGTTAATAAAAGCTACGGAGCAGATAGGATAGCTTGCCACCAATGGAGACTTTTCATTATTTGGCAATTTACACATGCTCACAACCTATAATTACTGTTCATTTAAGGTTACCGGAAAACGGTTATCCATATTTTTATTTACATAATCGTTTGCAGATTGGCGTACTTAGCACCACGAATTATACCATCTCGTCGCGCTAGCAAATATCCAAAGTGTACTATAACTGCTATAATGGCATAGTTAACGCCGCCAAATATTTCTACTGGTAGCAAATAATCCAGCTGGACGAGAACCAGCTTTAAAATAATCTGCATTTTAATTATTTTTCATTTTCAAGATATTAGTTATTCTGTTTTGGAAAAACGAATAATCGCTCATTCTAAACTCCTGTTGTCTAAGCGAACTTACTATTTGAAAATTGTCAACTTTGTGTAACATTTTGAGTTACTTATTTCATATAGTTTTTATTTTGGCGTAAAATGGGCATAATTCTAACTCATGTTTGTAAATTTCACGCGATTCTAAATAGTTGGAAACGCTTTGTTGCAAAGGAATGAATGATTTTATGCCAAATCTGGCAACCATTCGGTTTATTTTTTCAGTTTTTTATTAATATCTTCTAAAATAATTCGATTTTTGAAATTTAAGTCAGCTTAGCAGGTTCCGCGGAATTTTTCGAATCTGTGGGCACCTTAGTCGAAACTCAAATCCCCACGGTTTAGGAGGAGATAGGCCAACAAGCTTTGACGGCGCCAGCGGCCTTCACTTTTTTTTTAGAATAGAGAGATACAGAAGTAATGCTTCAGAAAAATCATACTAAAAATTCAACAAAATTAACTTTACCTGAACATTTAATAAATAAAAAACTTTTGTGCAATGACATAAAAGACATGTAACATAGGGAGAACAAAATGTCCCCTATTGTCGATAATACCATTTTCAAATAGGCAATATCTTTATTTCCTTGAATTTTAAGGGGGCCAATCCCCCCCCCCTCCTTGACATTAGTAAGTTACGCTTATACTTTCATGGTTATTACAGGGGTCGCACTGTCGATTGCCAATGCCACAAATTGCGAAAATTAAATTAGTTTGGCGAAAATATTGACAATTGCTTTGCTTAATGATGTCCGGAAAAATCTAATTTGGCGAATGAATTGGCGAAATGTTAAAAAGAGCCAGCGCAACCCCTGTTATTGTATCAACAAACATTCATTCTAAAATTCATTAAATTGTTCCTTGTAGAGATAAATGTGAATAAATTTCAAGAATTATTGTTTACGAAATTAATATTGGTTTTGAGGAATGTAGGTCTAGGTGATGATTACATTTATGGAAGACTTCTGACTGAAAAGGATTCGACTCATGTTCATACTCCTCAAAGTTTTTATGCTACACTGTCATGGCAAATCAATTTTATTTATTGTTAAATAAGAATAGGCAGAACTGATAATCAAATAAGTGTTAACTTTATACACCAGAACTCAAATTTTAGTAGTAGGAATGAAAAATGTATGAAATCATTTTCAAAAGCTTCATTATGTTGTGTATTATTAGAATGGATGGTACGTTAAACCAGTGCTACATATGGAACTATTTCATTCATAGTGAATTTCCTTTTTTATTCCCAATATACTATGCATTTTAATGATTAAATTGTTATTTCATGCTATTCAATCATCAATTTGATTACATACTGGTATTATTCCCTTATCAGTGCACACTAATTATCACCAAGCATAACTGATTAACTTTTAAAAGTATAAAACATGTTTTGGGTTAAAAAAACATCGGTAAGCAATTTTTTGCCAAGATAAATGCCAGACACATGAAATTATTGATGGTTCGGAATATGATTAGCAACAGTTTGCCAGCACATTTAACGAAAAAATAGTTTGGCGAGAATGACCGCCAGGATATTACGTAAGTACCAAACAATCTTTGCTGAACTTCACTTTAATTCTTTACTGAATATTTATGGAACTTTACTGAATTTTCTAATGAAAGCAGACAATATTGAAATAAAAATATATAGGCATGAGAGACAGTTTAATGCATGACTTTTCATGATTAGGTTTTTGCCACTTGTAAAATTCATTTAAATTTCCAATAAATAAATAAATAAGCTGTAAAGAAAAACATTACTAAAATGCCTAATAAAATAGTTAAATTTTCTTATTGTAATTGTCACAAACATAAATAAAAAAACTCCTTTGAAATTGTACTAAGATTTCGCAGGTTTTGCCAGGATACATTTTTATGAGTCATTAATTACATTTTATTAGGAACATAAAGCACTCATTATGAATTATTTGAAAGGTTATAAAGTTTATTCTTTGACTGATTACACATTAAACATACAACATTGAGACATAAAGGACTCTTAGAAGAAAAAGAAAATAAAGGACAATAAAAAGAAAAGTAAAACCTCTCTTAAACAAACCTATCAGATATTGGAAACATGTTTTACATGAAAATAATTTCAGATATTATGAATATCTGGCCTACTAATTAAACTTACATTCATTGGAAACTTACTTCCAGCAAGGAGCTCTCATAATTCAAGAAAGGCTTTTCCATACCATAAATTTAAAATAGCTGTAACTGAGAGTGAGTCTCATCACAAAGCTAAAATGTATAATCTAAATATAGAAGGCAATTTAATTTTTAAAAAACATCTGTTTCATTTTGCATCCTTAAAAAAAAATCACTTGTGTGTAAGTTAAACATTCTATACCGGACTCACAAACAGTTACCCTTCCAGAAAACTGCATCAGTTAAAATGAAATAGAATCCTGCAATTTTTGAAATAGTAGAAAAATTTATTGATGTGGAAGAGCGAAAAATTTAATTTAAAAATCTACAAATAATTTTTTGAAGAACCAATCATTAGAGACATTTATAAAGATCAATACAGTATTAAAATCAAGTTAATCACTAACTATAAAGCACTAAAGGATCAATATTTCTGAAAAACGACATTTGCATGCTAATGTGACCAGCTGCACACTTAATGCCGCCAACTCAAACACTGTTCGTACCGAATTTCTATTGTTTTAAAAAATGAAGGATTTTGATTATGACTATGTAGTTAAAAGAGATGCAAAAGAGTGCCTGAGATGAGAAACTGAATGTTAGTCAAATACAAATCATGTTAGCTACTATGTATCTGTGACCATACTACATAAATTAATACTTTTTCCTGACTCGAATTCACAAGTTTTATATATGATAAAGTGGCCTCTAAAAAAATGGCCACCAGATAAGAAAGTTATAAACTATTTGTCTGACATTTTTTAAATTAAGAACCATTTTGGTGGTCATCTGTCCAACATTTCTAACAATTAGTGTAAAATTTAATCTGTTTAAAAAGTACACTGTAAAAACAGTGCAACATAGAGTCTTTGAGATAAGGTTTTTGAAAGGTAAAACACAATTTTAATATGTAACTGCATAAAAAAAACTATTATAAAAAGTAAGGTAGTCCTTTCTAAAAAAATTAAATGCAATGTGAGAAAAAAATATTGCCTGCGCATTGCAACTATTACATAACACAAATTTAAATAAACAATGCTACTCAATTGATTAAACAAGTTTCAAAATCCATGTCACATTAATGAAATATGCAAAGAATATACTAGTAAAATATATCCTGCATATTTTACTGCAATTTAACATAAGCAGGTAGAATCAAGTATAATTAAATAAACATCATCTTTATTAAATATAAATATTAAATATTTTGAGCCCGAAAACTTACATTTTTGAAGATTACAGGAATAGCATCTAGCAAACCTATCGAGAAGACAGAAGTACCAAAACTGCTGCCTTCCTCAACAAGTCAACTGGAATTGCTATAAATATTTCCTGAAGACAGATTAAATTTTCATGTAAAATACTGCAGTGCTTCCTGTTTACAGGAAATTTGACATACACATCAGCTGTCTCATTCTTCTCCAAGTTCGGACAAAATCTATGTATGAACTCACACACTCCTAGAATTTAAGAAATAATTTGATTAGTAACACAGATTTTTTTGCTAGGGTCCATAAAAAATGAAGTTCATATCATTTGTACAATAATGCAAAATGTTACCTCTATGCAAATTCTTTGAGGAGAGAGTTGGATGAAGCACTCTCGTAATTAATTCACAACTCCCTGTAAACAAGAGATCTACTTAAAATACATTACACAAAATATAAAACTACATATTCACCCCAATGATAAATAAAAATCACCAAACTAAAATTTTACGTAATTAGAGTTGCTCAGCTGCTCTTGATTAATTTAATGGGTCAGGGTTCGTACTTATTTTTCAAAATGAAATTCCCAGAGTTTTCCTGGTGATTTTTCAAGAATTTCCAGGCTTTCATACAAAATAAACAATACGATAAGTGCTGAGTAACTACTTTTAATTTATATGCCCTACTCTAAGGTAATGAGATTATGAAAGCATATGGTAACCAAAATTATGCTCCCTCTAAATTATAGCATAAACAATGGATTACATGATTTATATCAAACATGGTTTCTTATTCAATTTCACCTATAAAAAAATCAGGAAATATGTACTATCTTTAAAAGAGTAAAAAAAGAATTTTCGGGACCACTTCACTGTTTGACAGTTCCAAGACAAATTTTTTTTAATACTATTGTCAGTACACAAGGCAATTGGTAAAAATTTCCATATTTAGAACTAAGTAAAACCCAGAAATCCCATGCTTGTATAAGCAATGAAATATTTACAATGAAATATGAAAGGGCAGTCATAAGTGATACATAATTTATCTAGTATGCATCTATTTCTGATTGCATGTGTGCATCATTAGGGAAGTAGTTTGCCACTGAATAGGGTGAAGGCCATAAAAATAAAGAGAGGGGGGTATATTTTCTTAAAATTCCAGCGTTGAAGCTTAATTTTCCAGGTTTTTAAAGGAAAATTCTATTTTTCCATGAGATTTCCCAGGTTACCCTGTGGGTACTCATATTAGTACTTTTGAGGTAGGGAGTGATCTTGCGCTTTTACAAGAAACAAACTTTAAAAATGTTCTCTGTACCAAATGTTATGAAGCTTTTTCTGCATGTGCGTTCATGTATGACAAATAACTGTACATATAACAGTAAATCATGCCTTAGTGTTATTATTTTGATACAATCTTGTACAACTTCTATGCATAAAACTAAATTTAATTCTAGTGTTTATAAAATAGTGGTTTTCAGGTGGAAAAATTACAACCATTAAAAAAACTGTTTCATTCATTTCCTATTATCGAATAACACTAACATTTAATTAGACAACCAATAACTTAAAGGAATAAAATATATTACTGGAGTTATTTTTGAGCTATAAATAAACGTTCGAATTCAATTAGATTCATAAATTAATAGCGTCATTTATAGACCTTAATCACGTCAACTTGGCCACAAGAAAACGTAAACAAGAAATCATTTAAAGAATCTCTCCCAGAAAAACTCTTTGGTAAAAAACAAAAATTATCATGAAATTAATCATATATCAGTTTTAAATACAAACGATTGAATCATTTTACCAAAATTAATTTAATGTCGCTGATTCTGGGTAGGTAAACATTTAATTTTAACAGCATCTCATAATTTTATCGGGCTAAAAGAAAAGAAAATGCCTTCGATAGTTTTTCTGGATAACTCCACAGTTTTATTACAACTTTGAAAATGTCGACTAAGCAATAATATCATCTTTTCAAGAGAAAACAGATTTTCAGCTTTCATACATAAACACGTTGTAGCCAAGCGCCGCCATCTTTAATTTACATTACAAGTCAAACGAAGTAAACCAGTTCTCCAGACGGTCGGTTTAGTTTAAAAACTGAGTGCACTTCGTTTGCCTTTCCGAACGGTAAAGTGTAAACGGTTTACACCGTCAGGCTTTTAATTCGTTTTCTCACCAGCCAGCAGCAGGGCCGATCCCAGAAGAAAATCTTGGGGGGTGAAGAGAAGTAAATTGCCGACTGAAAAAACAAATTTGCCGATTCAGTTTCCAAGTTGGTCACCTTCCTATATTAGACAGTTTTCCGAAGAACAGAACGTACCCATAACATACAAACAGCATAAATACCTCTGTTAAGTTGTACAGAGGGAGCCGCTAACGTTCGACTTTCAGAGGAATCACATTATTTACGCATTAATGATCAGTCTGGTTTTTACATTAATAAATTGCAGAGGGGAGTACGTAAAAGGCGGAATTTTCTACAAAAAGGCTAGATTATCACTTTGTCAACAAAACTCCACATTTTTGTTGGGGAGGAATGGTTACATTCCTGACTCATCTGTCACAAGTAATTAAATTTTCATAAAATATTCATAACTTTTAATTGAGTCATAAAATACTATCTCCGGACTGAAGAAAATATTTGCTTATCCGTATGCGACAAAACTATCAGGCCATAGTTTGGGTTGGCGAAAATGAGTTTGGGGGTACCCTGAATGGAGTCTTTACATTAACTTAAAAAAAGGAAAGGAAGCCATACAGAGAGCACTGTTTATACTTTCAACACTGTCTTATTTGCGTATATACTATTGTATACCTGCCAATTCTACTGGATTTTTCAGGAGAGTACTAGATTTTGATGGTTTCTCCTGGTCTCCTGATTTTACATTAAATCTCCTGGTTTTCTAACATTTTGAAGCTTTAATAATCGATACATTTATTTCTCCACCAATTCTGAAAGATTACCGTTCTCTGGGTCTATTCATTCAATATAGACAAATATACCATGGTATTTTGGTCCAATAATAAAGGTTTGTGATTATATTTATAACACATTTGTGAGCGATTCTTGAAGTTTTCAGAATTCGATGGCAAAACGTTTAATTGTAACATTTTTTGAGTTCAAAGTTCCAAAATTTTACTACTTCTTTTAGTCTTAGATTTTGTAAAATTTCGAACATTTGAGAAAAACTTGTGAATGTAAAGAAACATTGACGTTTTATTCATTTTATGTTAAAAGAATTCTATTTCTGAGCTCTTTTACAAATTCTACTTTTAATATCGCGACCTTATGTGTGATTAAAATTACAAACATAAGCTGTTATAAAAAGCTTTTCACTTTAGAAACCATAACTGTGTCGTGTTATGTCAAATTTTATTTTTAAAAAAATGATACATAGAATAAATGGCGAAATTTAATGTGTGAAAAAATTTCGAAGAATGTTTTGTGACTTAGATAAGTAATTATGACTTTAAGATTATGATACCACATAAAAATGCTGGATTTTCTTAGCTAGATGTTGGCTGGAATACTATTGCACGACGAACAGTTAACTGTTTGCTCCCGGCGTTGTTAAGGCGACATACGCTGGTAGAAAACGAAACTGAGACTTCCCATGTTAACCTACGGGAAGCGTATTTTCTCGTCCCACGTCTACAATTTTTGTTATTTTAAATCAGTTTTTTTTTTCCTTGCCAAGATATTAATGCGATACAGATTATTTAGTTTCTAAAATTTTGAAATCAATTCTATTAATATTTTTAATATTCAATTAAAGTTGGGAAAAACAGGTTTTTTGTGTTTGAACAGCCGTAAAATATTTGCTAATTAAGATAAACGAATTTCGTAAACGGGAGATACATTCTCAAAGTGTTTACTGATTTTTCAATAAAAAGGAAAAACTATTTGATGAAAAATAAATTAACGATAAGTAAAACTATCGAGTCTACATTTCTGTGAAAATTCTCCGCCGTAATAGTACGCCATCTGGGTCATTGCACGAGCTAGCCGCTGCCCTGTTTGTAGGGGAGAGAATGATAAATTACTATCCCGCTGGGCAAGAGGGCTATTCTTAAGGGGGGGGGGGGTTGTACGTAGAGTACGTATGAGAAGGGGAAAAGAAATTGGGTTGGGACGGGAAACCGAAATTTGTGTTCTCAAAAGTGTTTGAAAAGGAATAATATTTGTCACACGAGAATTTTGCAGAAAGCGTTTTTGTGGAAAAAAAATAAGTTGCTTTGTAATAACTTTTACAAATCGGGACTCATTTACTGCTTCTTTACATTTTAAAATACACCTTTCAATCTTTTTTATAGCTGCCAGACAACTTTTTTATGTTGAACGTAAATTGCCTTCAAATGAGAGAAAAACTGAAAGGTGGGGTGGAGGAGTTTTCATCAGAGAAATCATATGTAATAAAAATATTTGTAAAGTGTTAATTAAATTATTAGACACAGCAGTAGAGATTTCAGCTTTTTTTTTTCTTTTGTACAGGATTATTTAAATATTATACACAATACAGCAACATATTTATTTGATTTATAAGGAAAATGAACCATTGTTTCGTTTTAATTTATTATTATAATTACTTATTTATTTATAGCGTTGTGTGTTAGAGATGAATTCGGGCTCATTTTTTGAAGTCCGAGCCCTAGGACTTTTAATCCGAGTCTGCCAGAGCCCCAGCAATATTCTTGAAGTCGGAACCCGAGCCCAAAATTACTTTTAATAGAATACAATAAATTTTGCCGTTCCTGCATTTTAATTACACGCACCTTCTAAGCGGCCGTGCAGCTATGAGCTATTTTTACTTTCCGAACATGTACCATGTAAGTAAAGTATTGTAATCATGAAAAAATTCGACTTCGAGATTTTGGTGTATTGACACGTTTTGAGGTCTTCTGAATTCATTTATGCTATTTTTACGTGATGTATGTATGTACATATGTACATACGTATACATACATATACGTACATACGTATACATATACGTACATACGTATACATACGTACATACGTATACATACATATACGTACATACGTATACATACATATACGTACGTACGTATACATACGCACGTACGTATACATACGCACGTACGTATACATACATATACGTACATACGTACGTATACATACATATACGTACATACGTATATGTATGTATACGTATACATACATATACGTATGTACGTCATGTATGACGCATGCGTATACATACATATACGCATGCGTCAAGTCCCCCCCCCCCATGAGGAATATTTTGTCATACAAAATGTATATTCTTCACTCCTTATCACACACGCGTATACATATATATGAGCTGCTGTACTCGACCCTCCCATGAAAAATTTTGGCTACGCCACTGTATCCTGCATAATATCATTACTATTAAACTATTGCATTTTATTTTGCATCTTGATTAAGTAATCATTTTCATGGTGTAGTAACATCTTTCTCTGAATGGTGTGATATGAGAGTTGTTTTGTAAGACACTGGGATCCAAGTTCTGCAAATTGTTTCCTGTTCATGACGTCAAAATGATGCCAATATGACGTACGATCAGTGGCGCAGAGAGAGGGGGGGGGAGCAGAGAAAAATCCCCAGGGCCTCACCTCGTAAAGGAGCCCGCTTTTGTTGATTATATATAATACTAAATTGCGTGATGACAATTCTATAAAAAAAAAAAAAAATAAATAAAAAATAAAAGTTCAAATACAGATTAAGTCTCCGGAAGTTTCAAATTAATTTTGAATGAAATTACAAAAAGCAGCTAGCATAATCCACCAACTTGACAAAAAGGAGGAGTGTTAGTGATTATCTTCTTAAGAAATCTACATTATGCATTTCAAGTAGTATGACTAACAGTAGAACATATTCATTTGAATAAGATACAAGTATTGTATTTTCTCGACATAACTTATTTTAAGATAGTGTAAGAAAGTATGCTTCATAGAATGTACTGTGTATAGATAACCTGTAAAATTTCGCAGATTTTCTTATGTGTATCACGTATCCTGATTTCTATATAACTTTTGTAAATGCACTTTTGAGCGTATGAACGAGTATAAGTTACTGCACGGTATGTATGAATAAGAATGTAAGTTTATTCAATACTGAGGAAACATGCATGCAAAAATGTTAACGTTTCAAATACAGTTTCTTATGTAGGTAGACGAATACCTTCAAAACATAACGTTAGCATATTTTAATGACATGTATCGTTTATGTAAAACGTATAAACTTCACTTAAATCGTAATAATTTTAAATCTATTAATTATATATAATATACTATTATATATATAGTTACTTATATATACTTAACTAATGTTTAATTCTGAAAATCCACATTTACCTAATCTTTTATTTTTCTTTCTTTCTTTTGTGTGTGTGTTTATTTTAACGTATAAAATTGCTATTTTTGGAAGAATGAACGCTATGTCATCTAAGTCAGCGGCGCTAACTTAGACTGCTAACCGGTAGTGCGCGCAGAACTGCAGGAAGGGCGGGGAGGTGAGAGAAAGCAACGAGCAGGTGATACATGTAAAGACTCGTTTATGTATACTTATTTAATCTAAATATGTCATTCTATAAAATATTATAACATATCAATAACAATATGTAACAAAATAGTACGATATACGATTACGTCTCCGAAGTTTACATACGATGTACGTTACGTATGCACGTACGTATACATACGCACGTACGTATCATACGTACGTGCGTATGTACGTATATGCGTATACGTACGTGCGTATATGCGTACGTGCGTATGTGCGTATATGCGTATACGTACGTAGCGTAGTATACATACGCACGTACGTATACATACGCACGTACGTATATATACGCACGTACGTATACATACGCACGTACGTATACGTACGCACGTACGTATACGTACGCACGTACATATACATACGCACGTACGTATACGTACGCACGTACGTATACATACGCACGTACGTATACGTACGCACGTACGTATACATACGCACGTACGTATACATACGCACGTACGTATACGTACGCACGTACGTATACATACGTACGTACGTATACGTACGTACGTATACATACGTACGTATACATACGTACGTATGTACGTACGTATGTATGTATGTGTGTGTGTGTGTGTGAGTGAGTGAGTGAGTAGGTGAACACGATAGCTCCTAAACGGGGCATTCGATTGAGCTCAAATTGGGTATATATGTTCGCAAGGGTATATATGTAATTGGGTATATATGTTCACCGTCGCAAGACCGGTATTGATTTTGGTGTGTATAGGACTTATAGTTTTTCTACAGGGCTACGACAAAGATTTCTTTTACATAATGTGCTAGCGTTTAAACGGCTTCGATTGAGCTTCAATTTTGTATATACGTTTGAATTATTCATCGATTAAAATTTATTTAAATGCTTGGTAATGATCTTAATCGTAAGTGTTCGGAAAAACAAGTGGAGCCACTCCAGATTTTTATTTTTTAATAAGTATGTTTACTTTCCTTTATCAATGGCTTACTTTACTTTATCAATGGCTTTTTAAAATTTGTTTCACATGGCACAGTGGTTATGTCACCGAAAATGGTAGACGGCCGAAGTGTGAAGGTCCCGGCTTCGGGTCCATCGCGTGGCTGTCGATCTAACGGTCTGGAGTTTTGGTAGGTTTTCTCCAGATGTAACGTCAAGTCCCCCCCCCATGAGGAATATTTTGTCATACAAAATGTATATTCTTCACTCCCTTATCACACACGCGTATACATATATATGAGCTGCTGTACTCGACCCCCCCCATGAAAAATTTTGGCTACGCCACTGTATCCTGCATAATATCATTACTATTAAACTATTGCATTTTATTTTGCATCTTGATTAAGTAATCATTTTCATGGTGTAGTAACATCTTTCTCTGAATGGTGTGATATGAAAGTTGTTTTGTAAGACACTGGGATCCAAGTTCTGCAAATTGTTTCCTGTTCATGACGTCAAAATGATGCCAATATCACGTACGATCAGTGGCGCAGAGAGAGGGGGGGGGAGCAGAGAAAAATCCCCAGGGCCCCACCTCGTAAAGGAGCCCGCTTTTGTTGATTATATATAATACTAAATTGCATGATGACAATTCTATAAAAAAAATAAAAAATAAATAAAAAAAAAGTCCAAATACAGATTAAGTCTCCGGAAGTTTCAAATTAATTTTTGAATGAAATTGCAAAAAAATGCAGCTAGCACAATCCACAAACTTGACAAAAAGGAGGAGTGTTAGTGATTGAGTCTTCTTTAAGAAATCTAATTATGCATTTCTAAGAGTATGAACTAAGCATGAGACACATATTCATTTGAATAAGAATTCTACAAGTTTATTGTAATTTTGCTCGAACATAAACTTTAATTTCTAAGAAGTGTAAATGAAAGTAAATTGCTTCTATAATGATTTCAAGCTGATGTATAGATAAACCTGTAAAATTTCGCAAGATTTTCTTATGTGTATCAGCGTATTTCCTGTATTTTTATATAACTTTTGTAAATGCATTTTTGAGAGTATGAACCGAGTATAAGTTATACACGGTATGTTTATTTGAATAAGAATGGTAAGTTTATTCTAATTACTAGAAAGACTCTTTGAAAAATATTTGAAAGAAAGAAAAGAATGGCTTTATTATGTTTCAGGTTAAAGTAGAATTTCTGCAAAAATAAAGTTTAGAAGATATTCCTTACTTACATAAACGTAACGTACATATTTGTAATGAACGTATCAAGTTACACTCGTAAAACGTAATAAAATTCACATTGAAGGATCGGCTTACTTTTTTTAAGTTGTTTATATATATATATATATATATATATATATATATATATATATATATATATATATATATATATTAATGTATATATACTTAAAAACTAATTCTTTAAAATTCTGAAAATCCACATTTTACCTAATCTTTTTTTTTTCTTTCTTTCTTTTGTGTGTGTGTGTTATTTTTAACTGTATAAAATTGCTATTTTTGGGAAGAATGAAACTATGTCATCTAAGTCAGCGGCGCTAACTTAGACTGCTAACCGGTAGTGCGCGCAGAACTGCAGGAAGGGCGGGGAGGTGAGAGAAAGGCAACGAGCAGGTGATAATGCATGTTTAAAAACTCATTTCATTTATACTTATTTTTAATCCAAATATTTTTTTCTCCTAAAATATTTATTCAGACATTATCAATAACAATATTTTGTAGGACTAAAATTTAGTAGGATTAATGGGACTAAATATTCATTGTTAAAGAACTTAAAAAATGTATGCATGCTAAGGAATGTGGGCTGGAGGGGGGGGGGCGTCATCATAAATTATTCTTTGTTGGTAGAAATTGTTGCACAATTTTTAGAAACTGCTGATCTAAGTCATAATTTTATTTTCAAACATATTCATTTGCAAATTTTGCGATATAAATCGACTCATGAACCCATTTTCGAGAAACATTATTTTAGCCTTACATTAAAGCCAATATAATATCCTGATTAATCTGAAATTTCACTATCTTGCCTCCTAAAAAAGTCCAACCCCTTACGAAAAGGTGACTAGTGTCGATTTTCCTTTCTTACTACATCCTGCGCGTGCCCACTTGTCATGGTTTAGGTTTTTGTTTTTAGGGACTCAAAGTTCAGCGAAATTTTGTTTCTTCGAGGTCTCTTATTGGATTTTATGAGTTAAAAAAAGACAGCAGCTGTGCTTGGGGGAAGAACGGCTACTCAGTTAGAAATAAATAAATTGCTTTGTAAAAACGTTTGGGGGAAAATTTTGATGCGCAATGAATTGATTTATATATGCTACATACAATGCATATGAATGTTTGTGTTTTTATTAGCAGGTTTTTTTTAAAGTGTATATATAGAGAGATTTTAAAGTCCACTTTCCTGTGCTATATGGTTCCAGCTAGTCAGAAAAATTATGTCTAGGTATAGTAAAGTGGCTATGCGCTACTTGGTGAGACCACTTACAGTCACAATGTATCATGCATCTAGGCTTTTTGGTATCAGATGCATCTGGACATGAAAGGTTTCATCAAAGCATAGAGCCTAGTGATATTTCTTTAAACTTGCGATGAAAAGTGCTAAACTTTTGATAAAATATACGTGAATTTTCAATATTTCTATAGAATTTTTAGTTTTATTAGAATTCCTTATTTTTGAATTGCGACTGGTAGAAAACGATAAAGTTAGCGTAATTGTCTTGTACCGTGAATTAATTGGCTCTGTAAGTAGTCTCATCCAGCAGTGCGTAGCCGCTGGAGCCGTTGGACAATTAAAACAAAATGTTGGCTATAGGAGCACGTCTATTTATGTGTATTTACGTAAATGTGTATATTACTTTATGGATAGTTATTTTCTTCATTCTTTTATCCCTTCTTGTACTATTTCTTCATTTTAATAAATAATATAAATTACCCTTGTATTATATTCATTTTGGTTTTTGGAAGAAACTGAAAGAGTTCTTTTAATAAAATAAACAATATAGGTTTATAGGGATTTTACATATAAATTTAAAAATGCCGTTGATAAAAGCTCTAGAAAAACTAGCAAATAGGAATACGTATTTTAAAACTTTTCCTCATTGCTATTATGCTTTCAAAATACAAAAATATAATCAAAGATATACAGTTTCAGGTACATGAAGAACTGACAGTCGCAATTGTAAGAGGGGCTCCATTTTTTTTTATCTTCTTACTGGCTCAACATGATTAGAAAGTGACCAGAAAGCCGCCCATAACGATCTTTCATTAATGGAACAGGTTGCCACGATGTAAACTTATTAAATGAAGTGTTTGTTAGCTGTTTTTCAAAGAATGAATTAATGACTTTTTAAATATTTTTATGTTTACTGTACTTCTAAATACCACCAGTAGATAAAAGATTTTAAAACATTCCTGAAAGTCTAAAATAGTACTCAAAGGCAATTATTTTGGCAACAATCATAGAAAAGTTAATCTACACTTAGACATTAATTAGCGTACAGTCGAACCTCAATTTAACGTACATTGATTTTACGAATTCTCCGATTTAACGAATGTTTTTTCTGTCCCGACAAAAAGGGTGCTAAAATGCTTTGATTTAACGAATTTTTAGCATTGATTTAACGAACAACAATTGCTGAAATAAAATTCTCACATAAAGCTAAAACTTCGAATTTACGAAGACAGCGATACAGAAACAGTCATTACAATTACGCCGTGGATAACGAAAAAAAAAAAAAATCACTAACTCCTTTACATTATTACTAATTATTTTAAAATGTTTTAATTCCTTTTATATCTAGTTTATGTCTACAAACCAGGGCCTGACTTTCACTATAACACTTTTGTGCCCAGGGCACTTTTAAGATTTTGTGTCCTTTAGCTGGCTCAATTTTTGTGCCCTGTGTATCGTGTTAAACTCAATTTTTTGGCTTATTTCTCCATGTGTGCCCAGGGCACGTGCACCAAGTGTCCGTCCAATAGTCAGGGCCTGCTACAAAAGGAGTATTAAAATTTTAAAATAATTTTTATGTTTATAGATTTGTTCATCTTAAAAAACATTTTTTATCTCAATAATTTTTGTACTACGTTTCACTTTTCATGATTAACACTAAATAAACCTCAGCATAACCCAGCAACCGTTAAGTATAACCCAGCAACTGCAGTTTTATATTGATTATTTTTCGCTGTTACTTAATTACGTCGAATTACTTTTTGTGGATCACTGGCATATGTCTTGTTTCAGTCATGAAAATTTTGACTACTTAACAGGTACTTTTGAAGGTCAGAACAAGGGAAACTTAATCAGAAACATGACTTTAACATCAAAGTTCAGAAGAATTCTTTACTTGGACAGGGCCGGCCCAAGGGGGGTGCGAATGTAGGCGATCGCCTAAGGCCCCGCGCTTATAGAGGCCCCGCTCCTGGGCCTTTTTATTGCTATCTCATAAGACATGATAGAGAAGAGGCCCCGCTCTTGCACTTCGCCTGGGGCCCCGCACGCCTCTCGGGCCGGCTCTGACTTGGATAAAATCAACCAAAAATTTAACATTCCTTCAAGAACATATATTTATAAATATTTAAATATATTCATAAATTTCCCGTTTGGAACTGAAAAACTAAGCAGTTTAATAGTAAAAGTAAACTTTCTGTTTAGTCTAATTTTTCTGTTTATTCAAAAACTGTCAATAAGTTTAGGACTATTAATAATGAGTAATTAGGTATGAATAATATATATATATATATATATACACACACACACACACAAAATATTATTGACTTAAAAATAAATTCCACTTTATAATGGGTAAATGGGTATGCTCTAAGCTTCGGTCCTAGGTTTATTATTAATGTTTAGCATTTTCATCTGCGACTATAAAATACATGCCGTATTTATAATATAGTTATCATAAATATTTTTTAGTTGAAAACAAAAAATTAAACTAATCATCATTTGTTTTTTTAAAGTTTTTAATTAACTGTGTATGACATTCCAGTTCAAAATTTGTCTATGAATTTTAACCCACTATCATCCGATCGAGCTGAAACTTTTGCACGCATGTGAAATTTCGGTGACGCTAAGTATTGCTTTCTTTAATTTTTCAATACTTTTTTTTTTAACTATCAAATATCTTCTCCCAATCCCCCCAAAAAAGTGTTATCGCACATGTATCAACTCATATCTTTTTAATTATTGGTCGGCAATTTTTTATCATTGCATACTCGGAAAGTTTTGATTCCAAAAAAAGATAAAATCGGTTATCCCTAGCTTAAATTTTTAATTGTTAGTTTTTTCGAAAGAAGATAAATTATTGTTTTCAATTTCTTTTATATCGTGACAACCAACAACAATTATATATTCTAGGTATATTTGAAAATTTCACTGAATACAGAGTGTCCTTTCCTAAATCATATAACCCTTTGAAGCGCAACCCTTTCCCAATGCTGAAAAAAGGGCAGCCGTTGCCATCGCTCGACTTAACTACCAGCAAGATGGCGGGCGATCGAAACGTTCAATGCGTGCCACAGATGTAGAGACCCTTTTTTTGACGACAGCTGGCTGTGCGCGAGCACAGCCAGCTGTCGTCAAAAAAAGGGTCGGCCCAACCAGTGGCTGAGCGCATAGCACTCTGAACTGGGAGACGGAATGTGCCTGGTTCAAAACCAGGTCGCATCCGCCAACCTAACCGTTAGGAATTTTCCGTGGTTTCCTCCAAAACTTAGCGTAAATAGGGGTTAGAATCCCTTAGAAAGACCCCCAAGGGGAGCACCCACACCCATCGGCATAGATCCTACTTGTAGATAATTGGCCGTAATCCCCCAACCCAACACAACTAATTGATTCCGGATAAGAAAAGGCATAGGGACCCTCTGCACCTGTATTTTTTGAGATAAAAATATAGTGAGCAAATTAAAACAATACAAAAAATCTAGGAATTTTTCTTGGAAATAATGGACAGTTGAGGGCCCTAAAATTCCAAGGAATGTTGCATGAAAATACCAGGAACTATATTGAACAGCTCAGGAAAGATCCACTGAATTGCATATTGTTCAGTAAAGTTCTTGGTATTTTCGTGCAACTTTCCTTGGAATTTAGGGCACCTCAGCTGCCTATAATTTTCAAGGAACACTACTGGAATTTTTTTTAATTATTTTTTTTTTTACAGTTCTAGTCATTTTTAAGTGAACTGCCTGTTTTTTAAGGTCGTGAGACCACTATTCGGTTAAGTGACGGGTTGAACGAAACAGTAAAGTTTTCAAAGGGAAATGTATACTTTCTGTATAGTATTTGTAAGTCTAACTTATCCTTATTTCCAAGGAACGTTTCTGAATATTTTTACAGTGAAATACGGACTTAAAGCATCAATTACTTGTAAACTAAAAGTATTCGTATTAAAGTATTAGTTTAGATTATGGTCCAATGCTGTGAAGAGGAAAACGAGTCACCAAAGGAAAGATTGTTCAAAAGCGCTTTCTACTCTAGAAGCGATCCTGAAACTATGAACAAAGTTTATGTCTCTTGAACAGATATTTACATATAGTTTTTTTCTTTCTGAAAACTGAATTTGGTGGCCCCTTAGAAATATGAGGCCCGAGGCGCGCGCCTCATGCGCCTATTGGGAAATCCGCCACTGACCATACTCTTTACAAAAATTGATATTCCATTGAACGAATTGCTTCGATTTAATGAACAAATTTGCGGGTCCCAATCAATTCGTTAAATCGAGGTCCGACTGTATTTCAGGTAAAGGGTCACACCGGTGCGTAGCATTAGCGCTTTGAACTGGGAGACGGAAGGTGCCTGGTTCGAAACCAGGTCGCGTGCGTCGGCCTAACCGTTCGGAGTTCTCCGAGGTTTTTTCCGAAACTTCGAGTGAATGCGGGTTAGGATCCCTTAGAAAGTCTAGGCCTAGATCCCTCGAGCCTTTTTTTTTTCAATTCTTGAAAAAAGAAATCTGTCATTTGCAAGATATTTGAGTTATCTGTATTTTTTTTTCAGGTGAACCTTTTATAAAATGAATAAACTACATCCCATTTAAATATGTCAAATACAATGTCCTATACAAGATTTCAATATTCTGCAAAAAAAGGCAAACAAACTTTGCTCTTTAATAATATGAAAGTAATGCATTCTCAAAAAAATTTTTATGTTAAGAATTTAATTTTTCGCACTGGCATGATTTTTACATTTTAACAATAAATGTTTAATTAAGAGTACCCTAAACGAAAATTGAGCACTTCAATTACTAGAATTTCTCAATAACTAGCTCTAACTACGCATACAATATTTTATGATATTTTTAAATTATAAAGCATAACGGAAAAAGTAAAACTTTTTTTATTTTCCTCATTTTATTAAAATAAATAAATAATTGTTTAATCTAAACATTATTTACCGTGATAAAAAAAAGACACCATAAATAAATATATATGTACATACATTATTTCTTTTTTCAAATTAAAAATCAAATTTTAAGCTTTTACACTCTGTATAAAGCTTATTGTGACGAACACAAATTTATCAAAAATAAAATAACCATCTTTCTTTCAGAATTCGTAAACAGACAAGCAGCTAAAAAGAACTGTTTTTGAAGAAGATCGGGGAGAAAAAATTTCTCTCTTCTCTCTCCCCCTACAGTCATAAAGTCATAAAAGTGTCAAAACTTCCCCCCTCTAAGAAACCCCTTTTATCCTTACGCCCACTCTGCAGGGGGCCGCTTCGCTCACCAGAGGTCGCTCGTTTCCCATCTGAGCAGGGATTTTTTGCGAATGTCGCCTTAACGACGCGATGGTAGAGATTACTCCTTTCTGCGTCCATCGTTTCTTTCCGGCATGAGTCTTAGAATGTTTCTGCTCTGGCCACAGCCTTGCACAAGCGCATGGCTGGGCAATGCCAGGGCATTCAAAGACCCATGCCGGAAAGCAACGATTTATACAGGAGGGAGAATTTTCTGCCATTGTATCTTAGCAACGACGGTAGTGAACAGGTTAAAGCAAACAAGAAACTAAAATATTGTTTTAACTACTGCTCTTAAAGCCTAATCCAAAGCGTATCTAATTCAATGTATATGTGCTTTGGCCTAATCTTTGAGTGTTATTTTGTTAGCCCTGCATAGGTATCAACGCTACGTCCACCCATGCCGATGGATAGAATGCCCTCATAAACCTCAATAATAAATACCAATTTCGTTTCGCTTGAAGTGGATGAACGTTTCTAAAATGTACTCTAAACATTCTCTGCCCATAGGCTGCAAAGCATTGGAATTATTTTGTGTGTTCCTGTAAAAGAACTATAAATGGTACCTACATCCTTTTCAATAGGGTACATGGTACGGTAATTTTCATTATCACATAAAAATTCGATCGATGGATATATGCGGCAGTTAGAGCACGAGCAGACAAACTGAAAGCATAAACATTTCAAGTTCTTTGGAAAGCGTTAAAAAATAAAGGCTTAAAAAGAATGTGAGGCTTAAAGGGGAAAAAATGGAATAAGAAAATAATTCTAGCTCGAAAAGTTAATTTTTCCTGTAATTTAAGAGAAAATGGAAAATTAAGCATATTGATTTCGAAGCTCCTAAGGTCGCGACTCCCCACTATTTGCTATGCCACGTCTTCCTATTTTAACGGGCCTTTGATCTATACTCTTGCATTTTATCTCTTCTAACTGACCTATTATTTTTCTAAAATCAAATTAAATTACAAAATTGGGGTTGTTTCTATATGAATGATATGAAAGTAAATTATAATAAAAAGTAGTACAAATATAATCTAATCGGCGGCGGCGATGATCTTTTTCTTGGATTTGACGGAGCTCCAACAGTTTGTATAGAAATTCTCTTTACATTATGACAGTTATTTCGCGTTCTTCTTTTAGTCATTATCAAAGCAACTACATATCACATTTTGTGCACTGCACTTTTTGTCATTTTCTTTTGCTTACAACTACTATATGTTTCATGTTTTTGTGTACAACTGGTTTCAAACTTGTCTTAAATGCACACTGAAGCAAACTTTTACTTCATTTTATTAAATGCTAGAGATTTTTTTATTTATTTATTTTTACCAAATTGATGTATTAATAATATCTTAAAAGCTAAATATGGTTTTCTTCTAATCAAAGTATGCTTAGATTCCAAGGTATGCCAAGGCTCCAAGTATATGTTTGACTTTGGCTCGGTTGCTGTCTAGCTAACCGGAATAGGGGGCTACTGTTCAAAGTGAATTTCTTTTTCCCATGCATTTCAAAGAAGCAAAGAAAATACATCTATTTCCCAGAAAAGACCACGCTGGACCAAAGGGTGGTGACAGCCTCAGGCCAGTTGCGGCCTTCTTGCGATATTTTTACTTCTTACAGAATGGTATTTCTTAATTTGTCTCAGGGCAATATATAAGACTGGAACATTTTCGTTGTTGTTGTTGCTAATGCCCTCTGGCAACCGCGGGGCGGTGCCAGATCCCCCATATAGGCAGGCGATGGGCGGAAGGGGAGTCTTCCATTTTAATGATCCCCAGTCGGAGGAAGTCCGACTCAGCTCGGGAGTCCCCTAATTTTGAACCAATTCCAGAGGAGGGACCCAACCCCCCTGAAATCGGCACCACCAGAGGTATCGTTTAACAACTTGGAGGACATTGGAGCCACGGCGGATTTTACGTGCACCAGCTCCCATTAGCGTACACGCTCCAACAGCAGTCGAACCGAGAGGAAGTTGACCCTCTCAAGCACTGGCCAAGCTGGATGTTGCTTCCCTTGCCGTGTTCTTATTGGAACTGAGTTTAGCGCCCAGACCACTGCGGGACAGAACATTCTCGTTCTCATCTTCAGTATTTCTCCCATAGAGATGTGCACAGAAGATTCTTAATTAGATTACTATGGACATGTGAGATAACTATTTGCATAGGGAAAAATGCCGAGACAGGTGCTATGGGATGTATGTGGTGTCAATTGCAGAGAGCTGATTTTCCGACTCCTCCTTCTGTGTATCTGGCCACCCAGTGCCGAGCGCTCTTTATACATTCCCACTTCTTTCTTTTGACTGATGCGAATGAGAAAGGAATTTCTCACTCGGTTTGGTATGCATTAGAAGTACTAGGACGTCAAAGGGACAAAAGTTAGGAGAAGTGCCGATTAAAAACTCTTTTGAATACTAAAATGAGAAGTTTGGAATAGCGATTTTGCCGACTGTATTTTCAGTGGGGGGGTGTCTCACCCCCCACACCCCCCCGTGGGATCGGCCCTGGCCAGCAGTACTACAACAAGTACACTATTCTCATAAGCAGATCAATTTATGGTGGGAAAAATTGTAACCGAATTCGTACAAAGATGGATAATTTCTTCCAGTAATAATTTACTCCAATCTTAAAAAAAGATAGTACTTAATTTTTTTTCCTTTTCTATAATGCTAAAAATACATTCTAATAAGTATTGAAAACAAAATATTTTCACAAAACTTTGTTTCTTCGCATTTTTATTATTACAGTTTTTAGAATTTATTCATTTATTATGTTTATTTATGTTATTTCTCTGTATATAATTTTAGCCCGGATGTACTGCCGGATATTTGTAACATCCGGCTACTGCCATATTGGCCGAATGCAGTATGTTTGTTTGCCCGATATCCGTTGCATCCCTAATAACTATTTATTAATTAAATTAAATATAATTGGTCAATTATTTAATTTGATTGTTTTGTAGAACAAAGACCAGAATGTGTCATGCTGCAACCAAACGAAAAGTCATGCTGCAAACATTCGAAAAAGCAATTTCGAATGACGATAACTTTAAATTTTAAGTATAAACCAAGTTTTAAGTATCTCTCACAAAAAAAGTAACCCAGCAATGCGCTATACGGCCCCACAGATTAACGTGCTCATCCACCGTTTCTTTCAGATTCAGATTATTCTTTGGTCCTCAGCCCGATTCCCCGTCGTCTGATCTATTGCTAATTAAATTAATTTTAAATAAAGTTACAAAACTAAAATAAGTAAAATCTAATATTATAATTTTGTTGATTTTGTGGATTACGTCCGATTATGTGCTTTAAGGATCTAAGCTGAAGGGGGGGGGGAAGGTGCCGTCCTTGGCTGTCTTTCTGGGTTCTAGTTCTAACCCATATTTACACAAAGTTTCGGAGAAAACCACGGAAAACTCCGAACAGCTAGGTCGAGAAACGCGACTTGGGTTTGAACCAGGCACCTTCCGTCTCCCAGTTGTGAGAGCTATGCTCTCGGCTGCTGCTCGGGCGTAATATATGAAAGCATTTTAAAATAACTCAAAATTAAATGCAATTTTACAGAAAACTGCACATTTCTTCGATTATTCTAAAAATGTTGCAATAAAATTATAATTTTATACATGTAATTATTAACTTTAATGTAGCTTATTTGAGGTGGTATGTGTGTAAGGGAGGGGGGGGGTAGAGAAATAGATCGAAGCATTTCATTAGAGATGGGTCATTCTTTTTTTAATCTTGCTCCTTGTTTTAACCTGTCCACGTACGTATTATCCACCATCGGACTACATTTGTCAACAACTAATGCGAGAGGAGTTTTTCTTCTTGAGGAGTTAAACTTAACACTAGATATCCCGAAGATTTTTTTAAGGGAAAAAATAGCCACAAACCAGTCATTTTGACTGTTTTTGGTATATCTAGTGTTAAGCATCTGTAAAAATGGAGAATGTTGAAAACGAAGTTGGAAAAAAAAAAAAAAAAAAAAAAAAAAAACCTCCGGCCACAGTTTATTCTTTCGCAAAACTCTAAAATTAAGGTGTATTTGGTTCTAATTAAGACAAAGCTAAACGAAGGTTATCTGCCTAAGAGGGGAAGAAAGTCACGGGCGGAAGGCTTTTTAAAGGGTTCTAACACGTATTCAACGTACGTATTCACGTACGTCTCAAACTCCAGACCGTTAGATCGTCATGCGCGCGCGAGAGGCCAGAATCCTGGCCTCCCAATGTTCAATGTCTTACCACTCGGCCATACTGAATGAAGCAAAATGTTATCCTTCAACAATGTCTTTTCGTGAGCGGGGGTAAGGGGGGGGTATTTTAAAGTATATTCTATTTTATAAATGTACAATTTATGTTTGTAATATTCTCGTTTTCTGTTCTAATTGATTAATAATGACAGGGATTTGGGGGGGGAGCAGACAGCATTTGACCCAGTTTGACCCTACTATATTAGCGCAGTCCCATTGTTCAGTTCCCTTCTTCGCTTGGGGCAGTGCTCACACCGCATTGTTTGTCTGTCGGTGTTTTATTGAGATCAAAGACATTCCGGTGCTCAGTATTTGCGTATTTTTTTTACAGCAACTTGGGGCTGAAAGGGTCGGACAGGAAAAAACTTTCGCTTTCATTTTGTGTTCATTTACGACTGTCACTTGCTATTTAGCAGATAATGGACGGAAAAAAACTTCAGTATTGATTAACCAATTAATATAAAGTTTTGTATATTGCTGTAGTGTTGTTTGATTATGAAAAATACTAAAACAATTATTATCAGTCTTTAACTTATTAAAATATGTTAATTAATAATACTATCTAAAAATGATTCATCCGCATTAAATTTTTGGTGAATCCACTAAAATTTGGTTGAAAGGTCCATCATAAATGTTTGAATAAAACTCATTACTAGTTTTATGAATTTTTATTTATTTATTTTTGGAATTTTCATTGGTGTGTTGTTATTAGTATTATTTTTAAAATCTTAAAAAAACCCTAATGATTCAGATTGAATTTGTTTGTGTGATTATGGCACGCTACGCTAGGGTGATCTGCCAAGGATGGGGGGTTCCTTGGTAGGAGAACTTTCTAAGGGGTTCTAACGCATATTCACGTTGCATCTGGAAAAAACCTAAACTCCAGACCGTTAGATCAACAGAAACGCGATAGCACCCAAACCCGGGATCTGATTCAGATTGAAAAAGAATGAAACAAAATATTTTTTTATTGGGGACTTGAACCTTGGAACATCGATTTAATCAATCTGTATTTTAACAGTCAAGCATTTAAAAAAAATAAATAAAAAAACATGAATGTGATGCATTTACAAAACTTAAAGGGAAAGTTTTAATTATTTTTGTTGGAAAATATGTATTGACAGTTAAATATTTTTTTTTCGGAAGGGGGGGGGGGGAACAATGATAGTTGTGATTTTATAATTTTCGAGTTTTTCAAACAAGGAACGTAGCCAAAATATTCCGCTCCTAAAATTTCTTTCTCACAATTTACCTATATTTATTTATTTATTTTAAAAAGACAAGAAAAAGAAAGAAGGTCTGATTAGTTAAAGTTTTTTATTTGGGAATACCTTATTCCCCCGTAAACGATATATATTTCGGTTACACACATAACCATCATCAGTCGTTTCTGGATCACACACTAATGGCGGCTTCCTCTTCTATCTTCTTCTGGAATTTTCGATGAATGACGTCATCCCATGATCGGTCGATTGTATGAAGCGCATCGTTGATGCTGCCATCTGTCGTCGCTATTTCCAAGCTCTCACGAATGTAGGCATATATACTATTTTTAAACTTGGCTATTTTTTTAATATTTTTAAATTCAATGGTAATGGGCTCTTTCAAAGCAAAACGGGCCAGAGCGGTACTTTGTTTCTGGAGGTTAATGTCTTGAAAATGTTCGTTTTTTCGCTCTTTAATTTTCCTCTTGGTAACGCCGATGTAGCAATTTTCTTTATTAGTATCGTTTGACAAAAAATTAATTTTATAGATCCCTGCGGTTTCGATGGGGTTGATTGGGTCTTTTTCCGATCTAATGCGCTGAAAAATTGTTTTATTAGGTTTAATTGGAATACGGAAGTTCTTTTTACTGGCGATATTAGAAAGTTTATTGGCTATTCCTCGGCTAAAGGGGATAGCGGTAGTAAAACGTGGTTTATCTTTTTGACGGTTGTCTATAATATTTAATTTACGTTGCCTTGCTTTGAAAACTTTATCGAAAATTTCTCGAGGGTAGTTGGCGTCTTGACATTGTTTCCTAATGAAAGCAATTTCTTTTTGAAGGAGGTCGGTGTTAGAACAAATTTTGAAAGCGCGGTCGATATAGGAACGAATAGCTGCAATTTTATAGTTGAAAGGGGTTTTAGATTTAAAATTTATTATATTAGTATTACAAGTAGGTTTTCGAAAAATGGTGGTCTCAATGAGATTATTGTTTCTTGTTATGTTCACATCTAAGTAATTGAGGCTATTATTGATTTCTTTTTCGTAGGTAAATTTAATGTTCGGGTCCATGGTATTAAGTTGATTGATCAAATCATTTTCTTCATTATTGCGGGTGGTAAGGATAGCGAAGATATCGTCGACATAGCGAAGAAGTTTGATGGTTCTATTGTGTGTCTGTTTAATCTCTTCCTCAAGGATTCTCATTTTCCAGTCGGCAATTATTCCGGATATGGGGGAGCCCATGGGGACTCCTTGTATTTGTTGGTAGAAGTGATTATTATATTGAAAATATGAATTATTCAAAATTAGATTTATTGCACTAGTTAGGGTGTTAATTATGTCTATATCTTTAAAACTACTTTGAATTTGTTTGTTAATAATTTGGTTCATTTCCTTAATATCTATTGACGGGTATAGATTTACAACATCGAAACTGACCATAATATCGTCTTCATTAAGTTTATAATCGCGGATGTTTTTAATGAAATCGTCGGTGGAAGTTAGAGTGCTGTTAGAGGGGGGTATAATTTCTTGCAATATATCCTTCATATATTTTTCAAGAGTGTAGGTGGGGCCTTCGCATCTGCTCACAATTGGGCGAAGGGAGGGGGGATTTTTATGATCTTTAAATTTAGCGAAAATCCGTGGGACGAAATTAGCGGTATTGTTATAGTTAGGACCTTTCTGATCCGGCCATGTACCGATTTTTATTAAAGTTTTTAGTTTATTATTGATTTTCGTGGTGGGGTCTTTGGGAAGATGTAAAACGTTTAGGCTATTGATGGTTTGCTCCATTTTTTCTTGGTAATCTTTTTTATCCAGAATAACAATCTTTCCTGTCTTGTCAGAGCTTAAGCAAACGATATTGTTATTTTTCTTTAGGTTGCTGAGGTATTTACGGTCTTCACGATCTTTAACAGTAGTTTTAAGTTTTTTATTCATTTCTTGTTGGGCATGCATACGGATTGCTTGTTTATCTGAGGTGGGGTAATGAGATAATGGCGGCCTCAATGGTTGCAACGGTATCATTGATATCTATTTTTTCATCAAGAATGAATTTGGGACCGAGGTTTAGAGTGGCTTTTTGCTGTTGAGTAAGAGTTATGGAGGATAGATTAATGAATTGATCTTCTTTGTTAGTTTGAGCTTGTTTATAGTATTTATTATTTTTCATCCAAAAGTTAAGTTTTTTATAGTGGTTAGTGTGGTAAATCTCTTTTTCTTTCTTGCAAAAATTTTTTATTTTATTGACTTTTAAACGGTAATTATCCGGAGAGCACATGGTTTGAAGTTTGTGGTTGTAAAATTTTTCTTCTTTCGTTAACTTAGCTATATATTTAAATTTGTTCCTAATATATTTTTTAAGTAAGAATAGCTCAAAAGTTTTTATATCATAAAAGAATTCATTAAGAAGGAAACTATTTTTAATTTTCATGAATTTAGGGGTAATTTTGAAATGTACACAGTCTTTTAAAAAATTGATATGCTGAAATTCTCTAACTTTTTTCTTGGAAAAACATCTTAACTTACTGTATATATGCTCCACATTCGGAGGCTCAACCGTAACAGGCGTCATGAGATGAATAAAAGCTTGAATGGTGGCACAAAAACTTGAAAGCACGCAGTTGAAGACCAAAAGTGTTGAGTATAAGCTTGTCGTAACACAAGACATAAAATACTTAAAAAGCCCGGTATCGGCTAGACATAATAAAAACATATAAAACATTATTTAATACGGCGGATTAATCAGTTAAAGTTTTTTATTTGGGAATACCTTATTCCCCCGTAAACGATATATATTTCGGTTACACACATAACCATCATCAGTCGTTTCTGGATCTCACACTAATGGCGGCTTCCTCTTCTATCTCTTCTGTCTTCTTCTGGAATTTTCGATGAATGACGTCATCCCATGATCGGTCGATTGTATGAAGCGCATCGTTGATGCTGCCATCTGTCGTCGCTATTTCCAAGCTCTCACGAATGTAGGCATATATACTATTTTTAAAGTTGGCTATTTTTTTTAATATTTTTAAAATCAATGGTAATGGGCTCTTTCAAAGCAAAACGGGCCAGAGCGGTACTTTGTTTCTGGAGGTTAATGTCTTGAAAATGTTCGTTTTTGCGCACTTTAATTTTCCTCTTGGTAACGCCGATGTAGCAATTTTCTTTATTAGTATCGTTTGACAAAAAATTAATTTTATAGATCCCTGCGGTTTCGATGGGGTTGATTGGGTCTTTTTCCGATCTAAGATCTTTTTAGAACATTTTCAAGACATTAACGAACGAACATTTTCAAGACATTAACCTCCAGAAACAAAGTACCGCTCTGGCCCGTTTTGCTTTGAAAAAGCCCATTACCATTGATTTTAAAAATATTAAAAAAAATAGCCAACTTTAAAAATAGTATATATGCCTACATTCGTGAGAGCTTGGAAATAGCGACGACAGATGGCAGCATCAACGATGCGCTTCATACAATCGACCGATCATGGGATGACGTCATTCATCGAAAATTCCAGAAGAAGACAGAAGAGATAGAAGAGGAAGCCGCCATTAGTGTGAGATCCAGAAACGACTGATGATGGTTATGTGTGTAACCGAAATATATATCGTTTACGGGGGAATAAGGTATTCTCAAATAAAAAACTTTAACTGATTAATCCGCCGTATTAAATAATGTTTTATATGTTTTTATTATGTCTAGCCGATACCGGGCTTTTTAAGTATTTTATGTCTTGTGTTTCGACAAGCTTATACTCAACACTTTTGGTCTTCAACTACGTGCTTTCAAGTTTTCTTGCCACCATTCAAGCTTTTATTCATCTCATGACGCCTGTTACGGTTGAGCCTCCGAATGTGGAGCATATATACAGTAAGTTAAGATGTTTTTCCAAGAAAAAAGTTAGAGAATTTCAGCATATCAATTTTTTAAAAGACTGTGTACATTTCAAAATTACCCCTAAATTCATGAAAATTAAAAATAGTTTCCTTCTTAATGAATTCTTTTATGATATAAAAAATTTTGAGCTATTCTTACTTAAAAAATATATTAGGAACAAATTTAAATATATAGCTAAGTTAACGAAAGAAGAAAAATTTTACAACCACAAACTTCAAACCATGTGCTCTCCGGATAATTACCGTTTAAAAGTCAATAAAATAAAAATTTTTTGCAAGAAAGAAAAAGAGATTTACCACACTAACCACTATAAAAAACTTAACTTTTGGATGAAAAATAATAAATGCTATAAACAAGCTCAAACTAACAAAGAAGATCAATTCATTAATCTATCCTCCATAACTCTTACTCAACAGCAAAAAGCCACTCTAAACCTCGGTCCCAAATTCATTCTTGATGACAAAATAGATATCAATGATACCGTTGCAAGCATTGAGGCCGCCATTATCTCATTACCCCCCTCAGATAAACAAGCAATCCGTATGCATGCCCAACAAGAAATGAATAAAAAACTTAAAACTACTGTTAAAGATCATGAAGACCGTAAATGCCTCAGCAACCTAAAGAAAAATAACAAGATCGTTTGCTTAAGCTCTGACAAGACAGGAAAGATTGTTATTCTGGATAAAAAAGATTACCAAGAAAAAATGGAACAAACCATCAATAGCCTAAACGTTTTACATCTTCCCAAAGACCCCACCACGAAAATCAATAATAAACTAAAAACTTTAATAAAAAATGGTACATGGCCGGATCAGAAAGGTCCTAACTATAACAATACCGCTAATTTCGCCCCACGGATTTTCGCTAAATTTAAAGATCATAAAAATCCCCCCCTCCCTTCGCCCAATTGTGAGCAGATGCGAAGGCCCCACCTACACTCTTGAAAAATATATGAAGGATATATTGCAAGAAATTATACCCCCCTCTAACAGCACTCTAACTTCCACCGACGATTTCATTAAAAACATCCGCGATTATAAACTTAATGAAGACGATATTATGGTCAGTTTCGATGTTGTAAATCTATACCCGTCAATAGATATTAAAGAAATGAACCAAATTATTAACAAACAAATTCAAAGTAGTTTTAAAGATATAGACATAATTAACACCCTAACTAGTGCAATAAATCTAATTTTAAATAATTCATATTTTCAATATAATAATCACTTCTACCAACAAATACAAGGAGTCCCCATGGGCTCCCCCATATCCGGAATAATTGCCGACTGGAAAATGAGAATCCTTGAGGAAGAGATTAAACAGACACACAATAGAACCATCAAACTTTGGTTTCGCTATGTCGACGATATCTTCGCTATCCTTACCACCCGCAATAATGAAGAAAATGATTTGATCAATCAACTTAATACCATGGACCCGAACATTAAATTTACCTACGAAAAAGAAATCAATAATAGCCTCAATTACTTAGATGTGAACATAACAAGAAACAATAATCTCATTGAGACCACCATTTTTCGAAAACCTACTTGTAATACTAATATAGTAAATTTTAAATCTAAAACCCCTTTCAACTATAAAATTGCAGCTATTCGTTCCTATATCGACCGCGCTTTCAAAATTTGTTCTAACACCGACCTCCTTCAAAAAGAAATTGCTTTCATTAGGAAACAATGTCAAGACGCCAACTACCCTCGAGAAATTTTCGATAAAGTTTTCAAAGCAAGGCAACGTAAATTAAATATTATAGACAACCGTCAAAAAGATAAACCACGTTTTACTACCGCTATCCCCTTTAGCCGAGGAATAGCCAATAAACTTTCTAATATCGCCAGTAAAAAGAACTTCCGTATTCCAATTAAACCTAATAAAACAATTTTTCAGCGCATTAGATCGGAAAAAGACCCAATCAACCCCATCGAAACCGCAGGGATCTATAAAATTAATTTTTTGTCAAACGATACTAATAAAGAAAATTGCTACATCGGCGTTACCAAGAGGAAAATTAAAGAGCGAAAAAACGAACATTTTCAAGACATTAACCTCCAGAAACAAAGTACCGCTCTGGCCCGTTTTGCTTTGAAAGAGCCCATTACCATTGAATTTAAAAATATTAAAAAAATAGCCAAGTTTAAAAATAGTATATATGCCTACATTCGTGAGAGCTTGGAAATAGCGACGACAGATGGCAGCATCAACGATGCGCTTCATACAATCGACCGATCATGGGATGACGTCATTCATCGAAAATTCCAGAAGAAGATAGAAGAGGAAGCCGCCATTAGTGTGAGATCCAGAAACGACTGATGATGGTTATGTGTGTAACCGAAATATATATCGTTTACGGGGGAATAAGGTATTCCCAAATAAAAAACTTTAACTGATTAATACGCCGTATTAAATAATGTTTTATATGTTTTTAGAAGTTCTGATTTTTCAAAATTTGATGCAATGAAGCTTTTTTGCCGAAGAAATTATCTTCTTTCTTGATCCATAATATTTTAAAATACTTTGATTAAATTTAAAAAGAAACGTTAGTTTAAGACACTGGACAAAATGAAAGAAATTTCACTTTCATAAAATGATTTAATTGTAAATATGAACTGAAAAAAAAAAAAAAAAAAAAAAAAAACCACCACTTATGAATCTTTTTTTTTTTCAAAAGTTGCAGTTTTTTAGTGCGTATACATGCGTCCGTCGTCACTACAGGGGGTAAAGGGACATATTGTCCTTGCGAATTTTACGACTTTTTAACGATCGCTCGAGATCCTCCGACAAAAGATTACTGTGGTAAAACAAAAACCCAACCCTCAACACAATGGGGAGAGGACGTTTCTGCCTGCGTCTATTTCGATGCATTGCTTACCCTGTTCAGCGGCAAAAAAACGCAGAACTTATTTTTCTACACAGGCGGATCTGTGGGGGGGGGGGGGCAGACACAGTTGCACTTGCATCCCTGAGACGAACAAAGTTCACACTATAGGAGATAGAATTGTTCTGTAAAATCAAAATTCAAATGATTTTATAAGAAAATGCAATACAAATTAATAATTCATTTCTGTGAAATTATTGATGATTAATCACAATTACATTGTTTCCTACTATGTGAAATCGAAAAAAAAAGCACGCAATCGATAAAAACACTGTAAAATAGAATACTTAATACATAAAATAAAACATTAATTAATTAAAATGAGCGTTACATAAAATACCTCAATCGAAAATTCTTTTAATGTTGTTAAATTAGTGTATGCCATAAAAAAATACTGCCATCATACACCGTACATTTTCAACTTCAACTTCCCGGTGAGTTTAACCCCCCCTCTTTACTTATGTAAAGTGTGTATGGTTTTAAAATAATCGAAAAAAAAAGCGTGGAGAAAATATATAGTTTATTTTGAATATGTATAGCTGTTAATACTGGGCGAAAGTGATTATCTGACACAAAACTAGAGTCAGACACGCATTTTCTCCTACTAAACTTGTTTCCCGACACAGCAATCACGAGTACCCAACAGAGCCGATTCATTTGAAATACACCTGATTCACTAAGGCTGTTCCGATTCCGAATCACAGATATTTCCCCTTCCGATATTCCCACCCGGAGGTTGCCAAGTGAAACAGGGAAGAAAGGCTGTCACCAGATACAAAAGCGCGCCAGTAGTAGGAAGTCGCCAAGCGGTAGCAATAGTCCAGTCAAATTAGGAAAAATGGGGGAATAAATTTATATATTTTGAAACTTGGGGAAAACACTAATTGGGTATGTATTTGTATGAAACAGAAAAGTTTCCCCTCTCTAGGGGTGCCGCGTCCCCCCCTATGGCCCCCCCAAAAGGTCACTTTTTTAGATTTTCACTTCTATCTCAAAAACCGTTCGTCTTAGCAAAAAAATGTCAATTACAAAATAAAAGCTTATAAAATTTCTTACAAGATTGTAATTGGTTATTTTTTTCTATATGCAGTAGCTTCCGAGATATGTTTTAGACAAAATCTCAAATTTTTGGAAATCGCTTCTTTTTATCTCGATTTTTAACCAATTTTGTCTTTTAACCCTTCAACCCTCAGTTTTACAGCAATTGTTTTCGTAACAAAGTTGTAGAGTATTCAATTACCTTTAAAATGAGTTATTACTTGTAACTTTATCTTTAAATAATCAAAAGTTATTGCAATTTGAAATTTTCAATAAATTTAGCAAATTTGAATAAAAACTACATTGCGCGTGAAAGTATGACAAAATCTAGGAAAAAAATTATAAAGTTTTGAAACTTTGGGAAAACATTGGTTGGGGATGTAGTTGTATGAAACAGAAAAGTTCCCCCTCTCTCGGGGGGGACATCCCCTCTTTAGCCCCCCCTAAAATAAGGAAAATGTAACAGAAGAGAGGGGAATTTCTTGAAAAAAGGAGATTACAAATTTTGATAATTCGACTGTTCGATTCTCTGAATTAAGAATCAGCAGCTAGAAGGAAAGTTAGTCGAAATATGGGATGAAAAAAAGCGTTTTCCCTAAATTTGCGAGGTTTTCTAAAACATATCTCGAAGCAATTCGATATAGAAAAAAAATATTCGATATAGAAAAAAATACTAATAATAAAGATATCGAATAATAAATAATTCGATACATAAAAAATTAAAAATTATAATCTTCTAGGAAATTTTATCAGCTTTCATTTTTGTAATTGGCATTCTTTTGCTAAGAAGCACCAATTTTGAGATAAAAATGACAATCTAAAAAGGGAACTTTGGGGGGGAGGGGGACGCGGCACCCCTAGAGACTGTTTCATGCAACTACATACCCCAAAAGTGTTTTCCCCAAGTTTCAAACGTTTATAAGCTTTCCCCTAGGTTTTTTCTTGCATTCTGACGCACAATGCATTTTTCATTCGAATTCCCTAAAATGTATTGAAAATTTCAAATTGCTGTAACTTTTTATCATTTAAAAATACAATTACATAGAAAAATTAAATTTAAAGGTAATTGAATATTTTAAAACTTTGCTTTAAACCCACTCCTGTCAAACTGATGGTTGAAGAGCTATAAGGCAAAGTTAGTGGGAAATAGTGATAAAAAGAAGCGTTTTCCAAAAATTTGCGATTTTGTCTAAAACATATCTCGAAAGCTATTGCATGTAGAAAAAAATAACCCATTACAATCTCGTAGGAAATTTTATCAGCTTCCATTTTGTAATTGACAATTTTTTACTAAGACGTGCGGTTTTTGAGATAAAAGTGAAAATCCCAAAAAGGACCTTGTTTTTTGTGGGGGGGGGAGCTAAAGGGGGGACGTGCCCCCCCGACAGGGGGGAACTTTTCTGTTTCATACAACTACATCCCCAAACAATGTTTTCCCAAAGTTTCAAAACTTTATAATTTTTTTCCTAGATTTTGCGCAATGTAGTTTTCATTCAAATTTGCTAAATTTATTGAAAACTTCAAATTGCAATAACTTTTGATCATTTAAAGATAAAGTTACAAATAATAACTCACTTTAAAGGTAATTGAATACTCTAGAACTTTGTTACGAAAAAAATTGCTGTAAAACAAAGGGTTGAAGGGTTAAAAGACAAAATTGTTTAAATATCGGGATAAAAAGAAGCGTTTTCCAAAAATTTAAATTTTTTCCCCCATTTGCTGTTTTTTGGTCTAATTTGACTGGACTACTAAGCCAGCCAATTATTTTAATATTATTACTATTTATTAAAAAAATATTTTAATATTATTAAATTATTTTACAGCACTTGTAATATGAAGAAAAAATCATTTTACTTACCTTTTTTTAAGTACCTATAATTTATATGTTAAGTTAAATATTTTAAAATACTTTTTTATATTTATTTATTCATTTATTTTTTATAAGTAGGAAAACTGACAAAAGCATAGAAAAACAATCAAAACATCTTTATAGGCAAAACTAGCACCGTTAAACCTTCTTTAAAAAAGATAAAGGCAGAAATTTAAACTGATTTTAAAAGGTAAAATAACACAGATTACACAGTAAAATATATATAACTTGTATAAATATACAAGTTTAAATATACAGTATTAGTTCAAGAAACCATGTATAGATGGCAGAACTAAACAACGGGCCCAATAGCCTACATTCTAATGGCACCGTCGGTGCGGATAGTCTGTATTCTATCGGTACCGGCCGGTCCGGATAGCAACGGCCGAGTTGGATGAAGCACTCTCGACCCTCCCTTAGATTCACAACTCCATATAAACAAAAGATCTACACAAAATATATAACTACATATTCACCACAATGATAAATAAAACTCACCAAACTAAAATTTTAAGTAATTAGAGCTGCTCAGCTGCTCTTGATTAATTTAATGGGTCAGGGTTCGTACTCATTTTTCAAAATGAAATTCCCAGTGTTTTCCTGGTGATTTTTCAAGAATTTCCAGGCTTTTGTAAAAAATAAGCATACGATAAGTACTGAGTAACTACTTTTTATTTATATGCCCTAATCTAAGGTAATTATCGCATCCCTGCATAATGATATTATTAAATTTCAATTATGACAAGGTAAACTAAAAACTAACCTTGCATAAACGGTAGACTGATTCTTCTTGTCTCAAAAAAAAAAAAAAAAAAAAAAAAAACTCATCTGTGCAATAAATCACAAACAGTAAACAGTGGTGGCGCTAGACTTTCCCCGACGGGGGGTCACCAGTCCCCGACGAGGGGCACAAATATACATGTACATATGCTAAGTGGCGTATCCAAGAGGGGGCTTTGACCTCCCTCTTGATGACATTTTTGTCACCAAGTATGGAAATTTGCAACTATTTGCACCACTTGAAAATATTTTACTTTAGAAAGTGATTTGTTCACAATAAATCATTTTCTAAACTAAAATATCCAGGATCCAGATAAGTTTAGAGGAGATGAAGGACAATATAATGTTTTGTATTGTGAAATATTTCCAGGAATCGGATCGACATACATAATCGGACACCCAGGCCCCGGATATTTTCAAAAAGCACTGCACAATCTTTCCTGGTAGATTATTATTTAAACTGACCCTAATTAACGTATCTCAAAATCCTTTTACATTACACAAATATTTCCCCAAGGCCTCAGCAAGCAAAAAATTTCAGTGGGTGGAGGGGATCTGTAGTGCTAAAATTAAATTAACTGATCTCTAGAATCAACGCAAATAAACTGATAATGCATTTACTGAAATTTTGGAGAGGGAGAGGGGGTCAAACCCACATGATCCTCCCCCCCCCTGGTAACGGCCTTGCACATTCCTGTAAAATCTCGAAAGCTACTTTTAAGAGTTCTTCAGGTTAACGCTTAAAATATTTCATATGAATGAAATTCTTTGAAAAAAGTTCAGCGAAGAAAGTTCTAGGCATTTTTTTTTTCCCCCGCAGAAAAAATATCAGAAACAAAAGTTTTTTTGTGCAAGAATATTGCAGCAAATTCACTGAAAATTCATTTTATAAATTAAGCATGACTAAATTTGCACGCTTTTACAAAAATCGCAGTTATTTTTATAAAATTAAGAGATATATGTAAATTTAATTACAGTTTAACTTCGATATCTCAAACATCGAAATTCTTGATATCTCAATAAATGTGTTTTCCCTTACAAATTGAATCCTGCCCCACCAGTGGCATCTGGGAGACGGAAGGTGTCTGGTTCGAAACTAGGTCCGTCCGCCGACCTAACCGTTCGGAATTTTCCGAAGCTTTTCATAAATACGGGTTAGGACCTCTTAGAAAGTCCCCCTCGGAGCGCAAACCCACCTTCGGCCTAGATCCCTAGCGTAGATAATTGGTCGTAATCTACATTTCCATTTACAAACTGATTCCCTTTAATTTCAACTCGTTATCTCAAAAAGTCTAGTGTTTCTGGCCAACATATTTTGCTGCAAAAATATTAATCGAATTGTTAATTTATGCAATATTAATATTTTAATTCACAATAAAGTGAGAAAAATGCAATTGAAATGTTTATAGGTAGAATCACTTTACAACAAAAATTTTCTTTTGAGAAACTAGGGGCCAAGGCCCCCAGACTCGCTACGCTCGCTTTTCGTATGAGGCATTCGTCCCCTAATAAGGCTTATTCGTAAAAAAGACATAATTTCAACAGACAAAACCCGAAGATTGGATCAGATAGAATGTTAATGAGCTACACATTGCTTGGTTCTTGCATGTTCATTGGTAGATAAAAATTTAAACTTCACACTACAGTAGACCCCCTCCCCCTCATAACACGGAAGATATTTTGTTATGGGAATCCGTGTTGTACGGGTCCTGAGCTATACTCCACCTGGAGTGCGGACTCCGCTTATAATCGCTGGAAAAATTATTTGCACTCCTGAGAAACACAATGATATTTAATGTTGCCATTCAAAAAAGTTATATTAATTAGGAGCGAAAACGTAATAAAATCAGAACATCTGTTTCAGCTGTATTTTTAATAATGTAAAACCTATTGGACACCTTGCGAATTCGCCACCCATGGCGATTTTTTATTATTTGGCGACTTGCGTACATGTAAAGTTAATAAAAGCTACGGAACAGATAGGATAGCTTGCCACCAATGGCGACTTTTCATTATTTGGCGATTTACACATGCTCACAACCTATAATTACTGTTCATTTAAGGTTACCGAAAAACCGTTATCCATATTTTCATTTACATAATCGTTTGCAGATTGGCGTACTTAGCACCACGAATGATACCATCTCGTCGCGCTAGCGACGAGATGGTATCATTCGTCGTCACACAATATCGTCGTCAACACAATTCGTCATCACACAATATCCAAAGTGTACTATAACTGCTATAATGGCATAGTAAACGCCGCCAAATATTTCTACTGGTAGCAAATAATCCAGCTGGCCAAACCGGCTTTAAAATAATCTGATTTTAATTATTTTTCATTTTCAAGATATTAGTTATTCTGTTTTGGAAAAACGAATAATCGCTCATTCTAAACTCCTGTTGTCTAAGCGAACTTACTATTTGAAAATTGTCAACTTTGCGTAACACATTTTGAGTTACTTATTTCATATAGTTTTTATTTTGGCGTAAAATGGACGTAATTCTAACTCATGTTTGTAAATTTCACGCGATTCTAGATACTTGGAAACGCTTTGTTGCAAAGGAATGAATGATTTTATGCCAAATCTGGCAACCATTCTGTTTTTGTTTTCTTTCAGTTTTTTATTAATCTTCTAAAATAATTCGATTTTCGAAATTCAAGTCAGCTTAGCCGGTTCCTCGGAATTTTTCGAATCTGTGGGCACCTTAGTCGAAACTCATATCCCCACGGTTTAGGAGGAGATAGGTCAACAAGCTCGGACAGCGCCAGCGGTAGCGGCCTTTACTTTTTTTTAGAATAGAGAGAAACGATTTTGAAGGTGCGCAGTAAAGTGGCATACCGAAACTTTATCGCTTGTTTCTACGGCTTTAAAATGATTCTACTTTCATAACAATTCATGTGGTGATAGTACTTATTGAAAGCTAAAAGATGGCACAGTATCTCAATTTCGAAAAGAATTGTTGTGAAGTGTATCCCTGGAAGCTTCAGTTAATAATAATAACAAATTATAAAAATCTCCGAAAGAGAACGTAAATATATGCGTATTATATTTTTTTTATAAAGTCAAGCACTCATGAAGAAAATTAACCACTTTCTTTTAAAATCTAAAATAAAATAAAATAAAAAATATCGTCAGAAAAATATAATCGGTCAGCTTATAATTTGCCAAGACACACAAAAAAATAATTATTTTTAGCGAAACTAACCTTGATAAAAAATCACTTTTTTGTAATACTCCAAGATAGTTTTGAACGACGTTTCCACAAACGTGATGAATAATTTTATAAAGCAATCTCATTTACTAATAATTCATAGTGAAAGTGTCACTTTAAAATTTCAACATTAACAAAAAAGAGTTTAATTAATAAGGCGAATAACAAACATAATATTAATCTGTTTAAAAGTTAAAGAGTTGAATTCTGATCCATATAATTCTGCAACTCAAAAATCAGTTTAGAACACATACTATTAGTTTATTTTAATAGTTTATATTAATGCTGGTGCCATCCATGGATTCAATAGCGATTTGTATAAAGATTCAAAATAAGGGAGGTTGCGGTGGCTTACGATACGCCACTGTATACAACATACAAATCTACACGCAAATATAAAACCTTTATTGTATTTATTTTAATAAAGACACATAAAACATTATTTAATACGGCGGATAAATTAGTTAAAATTTTTTTTATTTGGGAATACCTTATTCCCCCGTACACGATATATATTTCGGTTACACACATAACCATCTTCAGTCGTTTCTGGAGCTCTCACTAATGGCGGCTTCTTTTTATATCTTCGTCGTTCTTCTTCTTGAAAGTTTGATGCATGACGTCGTCCCATGATTGGTCGATTGTATGAAGCGTATCGTTGATGCTGCCCTCAGTCGTCAATATTTCTAAGCTCTCACGAATGTAGGCATATATACTATTTAAAAAAAAAAAAAATAGCCAACTTTAAAAATAGTATATATGCATACATTCGTGAGAGCTTAGAAATATTGACGACTGAGGGCAGCATCAACGATACGCTTCATACAATCGACCAATCATGGGACGACGTCATGCATCAAACTTTCAAGAAGAAGAACGACGAAGATATAAAAAGAAGCCGCCATTAGTGAGAGCTCCAGAAACGACTGAAGATGGTTATGTGTGTAACCGAAATATATATCGTGTACGGGGGAATAAGGTATTCCCAAATAAAAAAAAATTTTAAGTATTTATTTTATTTTCTTATTTTACAGGATAAAAGTGAAATTTTCGGAAAAACGATATAGACGCTGTATACCTTAATTTTTATTTACTTTGCAGTAAAATAAATGAATCAGAATTCACAAAAGTTAGTTATTTTTTCCACAATGATATAAAAATTAAATTGTCAGTCAAGATTAATCAGTTTCCTTTAACTTATATTAGATTTTTATATCTATCCGCAGCCATCTTCATACTGGACTGGAGAGGGCTTTGGTCTATCGGAGGGGCTGGTTATTATTATTATTTAATTTTTTAAAATTTTTATTTTTTACCCCAATCAAAATGTAATAAATTCTAATTCCCTTGCAGCTGTTAATCTTCTTGGTGTACATAGCTATGAACTCTTAGCTAAAGAGGGCCGGCTAATCCAGTTAGATTTCTCTATATATTGCGAATTCTCACTCATTGTATATGTATAAGTATGTTACCAAATAAACAAACTATGTATTTGACTAATTCTTAAATTACAAAAAAATAAAAATAAAAACAAATCTTACTGCTAAATTTTTATAAAATTAAAGATTAAATCGTGCATATTGTGTTCGATTGAATCTATTTATAAATAAAAAGTATATTTAGAATTTATTCAAATTTGCCATCTAAGAAACAGAAAAGTACTAATTTTTATTTTATTTTATTCAGAAGAAGTTAAAAGTTAAATTATCTAATTAACCACTTAGTTATAAAAATATCTTTTTACTTTCTCAACAGTTATAATAGTTCAAGTAGGATTACTGTTATAAAATAATTTTAAAGACATAGAATACTTATTTTATAAATTGCATGACACACTAACTTATAAATAAATAAAATACGACCAGTTTAAAATATTTCTAATTAAAATGAAAATTTTTAGTTAAAGCGTTTAAATATTCATAGGTTTATACATATTTTGAATGCCAGAGATGATGAACTGTAAAATAATTTTATAAATATTTTGTCATGGCAAATTATTACACAATTAAATATACATTTTATAAAGTTTCCGTAGTAAACAAAATCCGAAATTTCTTATCGCCCGAGTCGTAAATCTCTTTAAAAAATATCAATTAAGACTTATAAATTTTGTAGCTCTATGAATAAAAGTAATACAATGGGAAATTTTATTTTACATTTATAACACAAAAGCTTTTGATTTGTGAATTAAAATACTGTTAATTTACATACAATTACATTAAATCTGTGTTTAATTTAAATTTGCATTAATGCAATTTGAAAGTTTATAAAGACATACCTTTCTTCCTCACTCCAATTACTAAATCGTATTTGATAAATATACCAAAAAAAAAAAAAAAAAAATCGAAACTGCAACGAAAGAATATATTTTTAAAATGTATATCCTGTCCTGTAATTTAGCGGGAATGACATATAATGGGGTGGACAACATGTTACTTATCAATGGTTTAAAAGCAAGAGCACATTTAAAAGTACTCATAGTGTTTAAAAGACCAATTAGGAGAAAATTTAGATTTATTTATAAAGTACTCAGACAGTTAATATAATTTAAAATACAATAATGTTGTACAACATTTCATAGAATCAGAATGTGAGGTCAAAAAGTCCGACTTCTACTCCAGATTCAACTCAAAAAGTTATGACTCTGGGTCCGCAGCCATGATTAAAAGTGCACTCCAAAACATTACGAGCATCCATGTCTAAGGACATTTAATGATATATATGTATCATTAAAATGCTGTTAATAAATAAACTTTAAAGTAGTATTTTAAAATTTCTGAGACAGAACAAGTGACTCAGTTTTTGAAATATGTGTCTTATTTTAAAATTATTTTTACTTTTAAATAACACAGAATGTGGTCATTCAAAATTTGTGCTCAAAATAGTTTCAATTCTTTTTTATAAGGGGCGTGAGGGGCAAGGGTGGTTTTAGGGCGAGGGCACAGGGGCGCGAATTCCCCGAGAGGAAAATATTTACACTAGTAAAAATACACTTCAAATAAAATTGCATGTTCATGCAATTCTGAATTGGTATTCAAGCTTTGCACACTTCCTGAAAAATATTTCTGGATCCGCCCTTGGGCATAGTATATTTGTACAAATACATAACAAAAAACAAGTGCTTAGAATATATAATTCAATGCTTTATATAATTCAATGCTTTATGAGAAATAAACTGACCATATTTTTAATAATAACATATATTAATTAAAGCTTTTAAACACAATTAAAAAATATATATGAATGTAATTTACATATAACTTACTTAAACAGGCGCCAGTTGATTTTGTTTATGAAGATCTGAATGCTTAGTTATCCTATGTTTTTTTTTTTTTTAACATAATCATTATCAAAAATATCACGATATAAAGCACACTGTACTTTTTTTATATCTTGTGCTTTTGGCACCACCGATGTTCTTTTTAGGAAACATAAAGCCAAAAGAGAAATTAAACTTTTATAAACTACACAATGATATGCTATGTTGCCGTAACAAGAAAAAAAAATGCCCACTATTCTAAACTATGTCTAACTCACTGGCACAATGCACAATAACAAGTGTTGGAAAAGTGATGTACTATGGGTTTGCGAAGAAAAAATAAAAATACAGGGGATATTTCGACGAACCATTTCTTTCTCATCATTCTGTCATTGAGGACCAATAAAAATACAAAAACCGTATTTCTGGAAAAAAGAACATCCCCCATTTGCTTGTGTAAGGAAAGCCATACTTCCCTTCCCTCGAAATTTTTTATCTACCCGACTGGTCTAATTAACGGTCACTGTCTCCCCCATCCCTACCACCCACACCCATATTGTACTTTTCTATGGTGTCGGTGACAAAATACACAATCGTTTAAGCAATTAAAAGAGCTTCGGATAGAAAGTGGTCGCACATGTGGTCTCATAAATTTGTCGTTTGAAGAATAGACTGGCTTTTTTGTTATCTTAAGATTGATGTCTTGCTGAAAATCCAGTAAAATGCCTCCTGAGAGTGGGATCACAGATTTCAAATATACACTATTCGAATTTGAAGTCTCCCCCGCCGTTCATCAACACATCACAGTATTGGAAGATGCAGGAAGTGGCTGTTTTTCGACATGAAAAGGATCGCAGAGATAAGAGATGAATGAAAAAGGAAAGTAGTTTTAGCCATTATTCAGACGTTCAGAGGAATAACCCCCCCCCCTCCAATGAGCTATCTCTCAGAAATGTAAACATTTCCGCTTCAATCTCCAATACTCATTTGCCTTTCATGTGTATTTAAAAAGTACAAAATTAATTTTTTCAAATCGCAAAATCAAAATTAAAACTCAGCTAAAATATAGATTTCTTCTTCTGAAAATTCCCCGACGAATTAATCAAATAGCCCCGATGGGGGGTCACAAGTTCCCCGACGGGGGGGCACGTGCCCCCCGGACCCCCCACTGGAGCCACCCCTGACAGTAAAGCTGTTTTTTAAAAATATATTTCACAGTCAAAAATACACAAGCACATCCCATCTCACATATAAAAAAATAACACCTTTTTTTTTTCTTTCTGTGTTCCCAAAAAACAACGAAGCAATGAAACACAAGTTTCTAATCGCATTTCATTTATCTAGTCACAGCCTTGCGGAAAGGTGGAAATGTCGCTTTCGCAACAGTAATGAAATTATGAAAGCATATGGTAACCAAAATTATGCTCCTTCTAAATTATAGCATAAACAATGGATTACATGATTTGTATCAAACATGATTTCTTATTCAATTTGACCTATAAAAAATCAGGAGATATGTATGAGCTTTAAAAGAGTAAAAAAAGAATTTTCGGGACCACTTCACTGTTTGACAGTTCCAAGATAAGATTTTTTAATAGTATTGTCAGTACACAAGGCTTTTGGTAAAAATTTCCATATTTAGAACTAAGTAAAACACATCATCCCATGCTTTGCATAAGCAATGAAATATGAAATGGGCAGTCGTAAGTGATACATAATTCATCTTGTATGCATCTATTTCTGATTGCATATGTGCATCATTAGGGAAGTAGTTGGCCATTGAATAGGGTGAAGGCCATAAAAATAAAGAGAGGAGGTAAATTTTCTTAAAATTCCAGGGTTCAAGCTTAATTTTCCAGGTTTTTAAAGGAAAATTTCATTTTCCCATGAGATTTCTTTGAGTTTTTCAGGTTTCCTTGAAGGTGTATGAACCATGTGGGTACTCAAATGAGTACTTTTGAGGTAGGAAGAGATCTTACGCTTTTACAAGAAACAGTTACATACGTAATAGAAAAAGTTTATACTTTAAAAATGTTCTCTGTACCAAATGTTATGAAGCTTTTTCTGCATGTGTATTCATGTATGACAAATAACTGTACATATAACAAAGTCAATAAATCATGCCTTAGTGTTATTTTGATACAATCTTGTACAACTTCTATGCATAAAACTAAATTTAATTCTAGTGTTTATAAAATAGTGGTTCTAAGCTGGAAAAATTACAACTATTAAAAGAAACTGTTGCATTCATTTCCTATAATCGAATAATACTAACATTTAAATAGAGAATTAATAACTTAAAGGAATAAAATATACTACGGAGTTATTTTTGAGCTATAACGATCGAATTCAATTAGATTCATAAATTAATAGCGTCATTTATAGACCTTAATCACGTCAATTTGGCCACAAGAAAACGTAAACAAGAAATCATTTAAAGAATCTCTCTCAGAAAAATTTTTTGGTAAAAAACACAAATTATCATGAGATTAAGCATATAGCAGATTTAAATAAAAACGATTGAATCATTTTACAAAATTAATTTAATGTCGCTGATTTTGGGTAAAGCTTTAATTTTAATAGCATCTCATAAATTTATCAGGCTAGAAGAAAAGAAAATACCTTCAGTAGTATTTCTGGATAACTCCACAGTTTTATTACAACTTTGAAAATGTCCACTAAGCAC
>JAWZYV010014630.1:0-75078 GCA_038373885.1 Cheiracanthium punctorium | reverse complement strand
ATTTTTTTGTGTGTGGCGGGACGCTGCAGTATCTATGTGAAGCTCTCACCCCTTTACTGTTTTAAGTGAGCAAAGTACTGGTGTGTTGATTCAAATTTTCAGAGCAGCATCGACCACTCCAGTGACGGATGTGCTTCCCCTGGATGGACTTGTAAGGTTCCTTCGCGATTACTGAGCTCACGGAAAACCCAGAAGGCGCCCATCCTGCCCGAACGGAGCCCAGAGTTACGGAGGCCCAGAGTTCACTTAAAAAGAAGTGCGCAACGAGCGAGGGAGAGAGAAGCGCAAACTATTTTTTTTAAGGCGAGAAGTCATATTGTGGTTGTGACGAGAAAGCAACACATTTTTTCTTTTTCTTAAGTATTAAGTGTTTTGTTGTAAAATGTGCTGTCGTGTATATATTAACATGGTTAGTTTAAATGTTTCAAAAGTTTCTTCATTCGACATTTGCAAATATTGACGAAGGTTCTCACTGCCTATTATTCCACTCGCACGATGGTTGGAAAACCTTACTATAACAGGCACTGTGAAAGGTTTTGAGTACTGAAAGTTAAAAAAGAGGGTCTGTGGACATTCAAGGAGCAGAGATCTCTGGCCGGCCCTACTGATGTTTGAAATGAGGGCCCACCTGCGAGAACTTCGTGATCGATAAGTGGAGCAGTATTTAAACACTTCGAGAGCTAGCTAAAGAGTTTAGACATTAATGCCATGCCCATTAGCCCATGCTATGCATCCACATAAACTTCATCGTACAAGTTCAATCGCTGGGTGCCGCATGTGCTGACTCAAGCAGATTTGGCGGAGAACTTTCGTTACAACCTGATACTTTCGGTTGATTATGCCTATTGTTTATTAACTAGAGCTTGTGTTACACTATTAGTGAAAATACACTCTTTGGAATACCCAATTACCATCTTAAAATTTTGGCACAAACACCAAAATACAACATAGGAAAGCATGCAAAAATCTTTTAAACAGAGAACAAAAACAAAAACAAAACAATCATAACTTAAAATTACTCTACCATAATCTATTTTTAATTAAACCAAAGTTGAATAAAATAAAATGTAAAATAAGAGCTAATAATTGGATCAAGCAATTTATTCATGTTTAGCAAGTTATTAATAACTGTGATAATCAGGCCAAAACACAAAGTAGAATTATGATATCATCCTTATATGTGGCTAAAAAGCCATAATTTGTAAAAAGCAAGGGCTGTCTTGAGCGAAATAAACACTTTATTATGCAACTAAAATAATACACAGAAAAATTTGGTCGATGACTGGACTTGGGCACGTGGGAGGTGGGATTAAAAAGAACGCTGAAGACTATTGCAGCAAATACTAGATGTAATTCACTGGCAGGTAAACACCACGTGCTCACTGAATTACAATATCCCAGAGCTTAACGGCAGATTAGCACTGATAAGGAAAGTCCCTAACACGTGACGTCCGGAAGTGTCCTTCAAATCGATGGAAAACGGTTAACTCTACACTTGGCTAGTTTGCCGTTATGGTGTGCATCGCTAAAAACCATGGAGCTTGTAAGGGGAGTATTCAATGCCACAGTAGCAGAATCGGGAATCGGATGTGCTCAGTTTTACGTTCAAAATAATAGGGGTTGGGGGTCTTGGGGAGGGGTCATTCCACGTCAGATCAAAGTGCAGTTCACGCACACACCAACTCGGATTTTTTCTCAAATTTTATATAGATTATTTATAGACTAAGACATCAACAAATCTCAATTTTGAAGGTTCTACGATAATGTAATTATCGAGAAATTAAATTATGCAAATTTTTAAGTTTTTCCTGCAAGATGCTCCAACTTTTTTTCTCAATTCCTTAAATAACTCCGTTACCTGTAAAAGTTACTGGAGTGAAAATTTGTTTCTAGGAGTAACTTTTTACGCTGATTCCAAAAATGTTATCGAAATTTGCTTATCTTCTATAGTTTTTATACATGAGCATACATTTGCTAAAAAACATCATGAATTTTTTTCGGCATGTCTGATTACAGACACATGTTTTAAATTTTTATATGTTTGTTAAGATGGAATAATCCTACATCCCAAAATAATTTCATCTTGGCTTTCTGCTCAGGAGCAGAGAAAAAAAAATTGTATGTATGTACCTACAAATGAGGATTTTCATATGCAATATTTATACTGAAGATGAGAAAATTCAGAAGCGTTAGTCAATTTTCCTATGTCTTTTAAATTGATATCTGAAAATTAACTACTACTCCAGGCATTTGCAAAAACTAGAAAATACATAAAATTCTTGTATCGAAAACGTAAAACAAACAAACAGCAAAAAATGCATGCATGTCACACACAGTGTTAAATTAAAAAAAGTTGCTAAAGTTAGAAATTTTGAATTACTTTAAATTTAACCCTGTTGTTTTTGGCAATCATCCATCAGCCAATAAAGCTTTGGAATTCTGCATGATATTGAACTCAAAAGAAATAACAATGTTTTAATAAAACATATATATGTATATATATATATATATATATTATATATTTATATACTATATATATATTAGGTCTACCGGAAAGTTCTATCCATTTTCCGTATGCAATATTTTGCCTACCAAAACTACTGAAGCTAATAACACGAAATTTAGCACGAGTGGATTTTATAGCGTAGGGTGCTAGATTAGAGAGTATTTTCAAAATTCGTAATTTATAGAGTATAAAGGCCCAAAATGTTCTTTTCACACATGCTGCGGGATCTCAAAGAAGAAAAGAGATATCGATAAAATTCTTGCTGTAAAATACACAACACTCAGAATGCCTAAAAATCGATTTCAGAACATTCGAATATAATCCTCCTAGGAGGGTTAGACGTAAATGTTTGCCGTGATAACTGGTTACATGACATTTATTCTGCAATATATCACAGAATGTGCAATTTGACAATGTGCCTGACATTGTTATGCTAGTTGTTGTAACAATAAAAAATTTAATAAAGTATACAGTAAAACCTATTTCAAATTGCTGTATCCCACAAACTAGCCAAAGCACAATTTTGTTCCGCATTCTGTTAAAGGTAAATAAATACTGTAACTTACAGGAATTCAATTATTTCAATATAGACTTGTTCCTTCTATTGACTTGAATGGTCATACAGAATTAACAAAGATTTATTGGCTGATGGATCATTGCCAAAAACAACAGGGTTAAATTAAAAGTAATTCAAAATTTTAACTTTAGAATTTTTTTTTATTTAACACTGTTAAATAAAAAAACAGCTCCTCTGCTCCTGAGCAGAAAGCCAAGATGAAACTATTTTGGGATGTAGGATTATTACAACTTAACAACATATAAAAATTTAAAACATGTGTCTGTGATCAGACATGCCGAAAAAAATTCATGATGTTTTTTAGCAAATGAACTGCTCATGCATAATCTATAGAAGATACGCAAATTCGATAACATTTTTGGAATCAGCGTAAAAAAGTTACTCCTAGAAACAAATTTTCACTTCAGTAACTTTTACAGGTAAGGAGTTATTTAAGGAATTGAGAAAAAAGTTGGCGCATCTTGCAGAAAACTTAAAAATTTGCATAATTAATTTCTCGATAATTAATTATCGTAGAACCTTCAAATTGAGATTTGTTGATGCCTTAGCCTGTATATCATCTATATAAAAATTTGAGGAAAATCTAAGTTGTTGTGGTGAACTTTCTCCAGTTTTGTGTTTGATTTGACGTGGAATGACCCCTTAATCTAAAGCCATTTCAATTGTTTCAGAAAGCATAGTGAAACCCACCCTTAAGTAAACATGTATCTGATTGGCATTATAACCCTAAAATAGAATAGATAATTAAAATAAAAGGTTTTTAAAATATCAAAGTTAAGCTACAACGATTAATGTATTTTACCATAGTTTTAGGAAATTGATGAATCATTAAATTTAATTTTCTCTGAAACAAATAGCAGACCATTATACTACACTCATGTCCATAAATTAAGGATAATGAAGTTCAGGCAAAGAAAGAGAAAGAAGCAAAACAAATTTGACTTATTTGTAAAGTCTATTTATTAAACAAAAAGTAAAAGAGCAAAAAAGATGCTATATGTTTCACATAATTAATAAAAATTGCAAGTTTAACTCCCTTGACCAAATTTCAAAAAAGAACCTATTTACAAAAAACAGTATAACATGTTTAGTAGGATGGTTAATACGGAGTATGTCTCCCGGACGATGCAATACAGGCCTGACAACGCCTAGGCATGCTGAGTATCAAATGATCAATCTGATCTTGGGGAATATTACACCACTCATCAAGCAATGCACTCCGAAGTTCCGGTAGACAGGTGGGTGGGGGTGACGGGCTGCAATTCGTCGGCCAAGCATATCACACACATGCTCTATTGGATTCAAGTCCGGTGAGTATTGCTGGACAATGCATACGGGTGATATCCTCCGATTGAAGGCATTTCGTCTACAATGTTTGCACGGTGAGGACGGGCGTTGTCATCCATAAAACACAAATTCATTCACCCATGGCGCCCCGAAACAAACGTACATGTTGTTCCAGAATGACATCCCGATAGATGTGGCCTGTCATCGTTACACTCTGGAAGCATTGCAGGTCAGTTCTGGAAACCAAGAATAATTCCTCCCCAAACGAGCCATCCTGGCACCACCGTAACGGTGTCTTTCAATTTGGTGTTCTTCTTGGTGTAACGGGTACCTGGCGCTCTCCAGATGAATGTCCGGCGAGAATCAGACTCCAAACTAAACCTGGGCTCGTCGGAAAACATCACACAAGACCACTGTTGCGGTGTCCCACAATGCATGCTCTCTACTCCAGGTTAATCGCAGGCGACAGTGAGTTGCGGTAAGTGGAACACATCTGACAGGCCTACGAGCATATAGACCAATGTGCCCTAAGCGTCTGTACACGGTCTGCCTTGAAACTGTCGTACCGGTAGCTGAAGAGAGCTGACGAGACAGGTCTGATGCTGTACTCCGTCTGTTTCTTTTGGCAGTAACTGCCAAATAGCGGTCCTCATTCGGCGTTGTAACTCGGGGGCGACCTGTGCTGTAACGTCTACTCCACATTACCATCATCTTGGAATCGTTGCCAAAGCTCTGGAGATGACACTCTGGGCGATTCCAAAGTTCCTCGGATACTTCCAGCTGGGTACGTCCACATTCCTAGTCGTCCGATAATTCTGCCACGTAATACATCATCCAAATGCCTTCTTGTGCCATAACTATGGCGGTTTTTTGCACTGAAAGGCTTTCACAGCGCTTGTGAACAATTTTAACTTCTTTGCCACCATTCCTTATATACCCCTCTCTTACACTCTCGTCTTTGTGACGTACCATCCACGCCATCTGAGTGGTTTCCTGTAATTTGCATATTCTTCTTCAAGATGTGTGTGATCATTCCACCGGTGAAATTTTTATTTTAGAGATCAATTTCTGTGTGATTCCGAATTATCCTTAATTTATGGACATGAGTGTATATAGCGATAAGCAATAAAATAAAATATATTTATTTTTTAATTTTGATGAACAATGCAGTAAAAAGTAATAAATTATATGCATTGTACTGTACTAAGATTAATGCGTATTCATTTATAAAATAGGCATTTACTATTAGTATTGGAGAAACAGGAACTAATTTTGACAAATGCATTGGAATATTGTATAGGATATCTATTGAACAAACGCTATAATTGTACTAAATATATTATGATTAATATTAAAAATAGGTTTAAGATTCTTCTCTGCGATGAAAGGCACTCAATTTTTTTTATATACTTAATTTTTTATAAAGATATATACATCTTTTTAGTAAATTCATAAACTAAAATTTTATTTATAAAGTCATAAACTGAAACTATTAATTAAAACCTGTTAATAATTAAACTTATTAAAATTTTTACTCTGAAAGATAGCTAATCACAACATACATCAAAAAAATATAAGCTAATTATAATACCTTGAAATTACCTCAAAAATACAAGAAAACACTCTAGTAGCATGCGTCAAACTGCATCGTAGGTCCACTGTACTATGGACAAGGGTCGTTACAGAAGAGTTTACCTATACAACCTACAACCTCTAAAAATTGTTAAATGTCGGTCTTAAAAATTATCAAAGTTGTAACTACCAAAACAGAAATAAACAAATTAAAATATAATGCAGCCTGAATAAAGGAAATTAAGTAGACACTGTGTGTAGTTACAACTTTGATAATTTTTAAGACCGACATTTAAAAATATTTGCAAGAAGCATGTTTAGCAAGTTTCAAGCTTGCTATTTATAAAAAAGTCAAAGTCCATTATCTTGAAAGAGTAACTGAAATGCACTAAGTTGAATAATCCAATGTTTCAAAAAAGATATTTTCTCATATATAGCACTTCAGAAAAAAATGTATCAAGTTCGTAACATTCGAAAAATAACCAAAGTTTCCTCACTTCTATGAAATTTACAATGTACAGATTGTTAGTTTTTATTTCAAGAACATATTCAACGACTTATCAGAACATAAAATATACCAATGTGCAAAGCTTTGTAAACAGAAAACATTATAACTTTAGCTAATGTAACTAAGTATTTTGTAAAATGCTTTACTTGATAATTCTGAAAAAATAGTCTATGTCCCTCACTTTGTACAGACCATAAATTGTATTAATTTTGATTAATTAAGTTAAAAAAAATTATACATCTATGTTAAAACAACTGATTATTTCAGTACCAAATTTAAATTCATTTTATCACAAACATGTTAAGCATACTACTTCTACGAAATTTATAAAAAATCTAATAGCTTAGTCCCTTTCGAGAAATAATTTCATAACTTATGAGAACTCATAAACATATACAAAGCAAAATAATACTTAGCTTGAACAAGTATCATGTATAAAAGTAAAAGCATATTTATTTACTGTACCGATTCAAAAAAAACTGTCCGCTGATAGAAAGCTACACTATTCTAGAATAATTATAGGCTACCTTCAGTATTCAGCATAAACTAGTTTTTTACCAAATTTAAATTCATTTTATCACAAACATGTTAAGCATACTACTTCTACGAAATTTACAAAAATCTAATAGCTAAGTCCCTTTCGAGAAATAATTTCATAACTTATGAGAACTCATAAACATATACAAAGCAAAAGTATACTTAGCTTGAACAAGTATCATGTATAAAAGTAAAAGCATATTTATTTACTGTACCGATTCAAAAAATTTTTTCGCTGATAGAAAGCTACACTATTCCTGAATATTATAGGCTACCTTTCAGTATTCAGCATAACTAGTTTTTTTACAGGGGTACTCAAAAGAATTCCAATACAATACGCTATACGGAAATCTCTGTAAATAACGGAACTGATTCTAAAGATCTTATCACTGAAAGCTACACTATTCCTGAGTAATGTAGGCTAAAAATTCATGCATGCACCATAATTTACAGGAACACAATTGAAGAATACAATTACGAATTACAGGAACACAATTACGAATTATTTTGGTGGCCACACAAGGCACCAAAATAATTCGTAAACATTGTCGGAACTGTCTATATTCGCCAAATGCGAAAAAAAAACTATAGAAATTAATTAACTTTACATATACCATGTCTTATACTTCATTTAAAAGAAACAAAAAGTAAAATAATATTGTGAATATAAGAAATTTGTGAAATTCTACATCATTTATTTCTGACTTGTATACTATTTTACAACAAAATTCTCAAGTGACAGATTCTCAGGTTATTTACTTAGTTTTTATTATAGAGCCTGTTTGTATTGTTTTATTGTGAGCTGCTTTGATACTTTTTATATTAGCAATCGCAAATGGAGTAACAGAACAAATTCATTTGGACAAAATAATATCCTGTCTTTAGTGACTGTTTTTGCGTCCTCTCGTCGTGGCCATTAATGATTGAGAGTCAGGTATTGTATGCAAATATTTCATTGTAGCAGTCCCATCTACTTCTGATAAAGCGATGACCCTTTCCACTGTAAAATAACTTTTCCTATTCCACTGCCTAGTAAGAGTTCAGCTCAATATTAGCAACCACTAGTTTTTTTCACTAGTCTACAAAGAAAAATTATATTTAAAACCAGAAAAAATGTAAAATGCTGTATAATAAAAATATTTTATTTATAGAACATGTACAATTTTTTATTATTTGAATTATTTTGAGTGTTTCCTCTAAATTATGCTACATGCAAGAATTTTAGCCTATGTTTACTCAGGAATAGTTTAGCTTTTGAGTGAAAAGGTCTTTAGAATTGGTTCAGTAGTTACAGAGATGTCCATATAGCGTAATGTATTAGAATTCTTTTGAGTGTCCCTGTAAAAGAAATAGCAATGCTGCATGCTGAAAGGTAGCCTATAATATTCAGAATAGTGTAGCTTTCTATAAGTGAAAATTTTTTTTCGAATCGGTTCAGTACAGTGGCGCACCCAGGATTTTGGTTTAGGGGGGGGTTGAGTTATAAATTCGGCTGAACTCGGTTATATTCATTCTCTGTTTTTATTCTGAGACAGTTTCTTCTGACACATGTCGACTCCGGCTGCAAATCAATCGTTATCGTTAACCATATTTTTATTAAAACTTTTTGTATGCATGAAAATTAAAACTTTTGGTTTGCATGCTATAAAAATGTTAACTATACTGATAGCTGGAGTAGGGGTACCCGTGTCCTTCCTTGTCTGCTTATAGGGCTTCCACAATTTTGCAACAGAGAATCTCCGCAAACGCAACAGGGCAGTAACTAGAGGGAGCAAACAGGACTCGTGCTCTGGGCGTTGGTGCTCAAGAGCCGCCTAAATCAGTGATGGTTCCAAAGTAGAGGGCTCCAAAATTCAGGTTTGCCCCAGCCGCCAGAAGTCAGCACGGCGTACGGGACATACGCCCCATTTGCTCTCTCTAGTTGTGGCTTGAGCGTTTATACGGTGATCAGTATTCGGAAGAGGTCTTTCAAATTTCGCTGCTTACTAAATTATAGATCTTGATCTATACCGAAATTTTTAAAGTACACAAATATTTACTCTAACAATACCTCTAACATAAATAAGCTGTGAAAGGACATTTTCTAAATTGAAAATTATTAAAACAAGGATGAGATCTAATCTCGATCAAGAAAATTTGGAAGCACTGCTGGGTCATTCCACGTCAAATCAAACACAAAACTGGAGAAAGTTCACCACACCAACTTAGATTTTCCTCAAATTTTATATAGAATATATATAGGCTAAGACATCAACAAATGTCAATTTTGAAGGTTCTACGATAATTAATTACCGAGAAATTAATTATGCAAATTTTTAAGTTTTCTGCAAGATGTGCCAATTATTTTCTCAATTCCTTAAATAACTCCTTACCTGTAAAAGTTACTGAAGTGAAAATTTGTTTCTAGGAGTAACTTTTTACGCTGATTCCAAAAATGTTATCGAAATTTGCGTATCTTCTATAGTTTATGCATGAGCAGTACATTTGCTAAAAAACATCATGAATTTTTTTCGGCATGTCTGATCACAGACACATGTTTTAAATTTTTATATGTTGCTAAGTTGTAATAATCCTACATCCCAAAATAATTTCATCTTGGCTTTCTGCTCAGGAGCAGAGAAAAAAAATTGTATGCATGTACCTATATATGAGGATTTTCATATGCAATATTTATACTGAAGATGAGAAAATTCAGAAGCGTTAGTCAATTTTCCTATGTTTTTTAAATTGATATCTGAAGTTTAACTACTACCAGGCATTTGCAAAAACTAGACAATACATAAAAGTGCTTGTATCGGAAAACATAAAACAAACAAACAACAAAAAATGCATGTCACACACAGTGTTAAATTAAAAAAATTCTAAAGTTACAATTTTGAATTACTTTTAATTTAACCCTGTTGTTTTTAGCAATCATCCATCAGCCAATAAATCTTTGTAATTCTGTATGGCGTTCAAGTCAATAGAAGGAACAAAGTATATTGAAAGAATTGAATTCCTGTAAGTTACAGTATTTATTTACCTTTAACAGAATGCGAACAAAATTGTGCTTTGGCTAGTTTTGTGGATACAGCAATTTGAAATAGGTTTTACTGTATACTGTATTAAATTTTTATTGTTACAACAACTAGCATAACAATGTCAGGCACATTGTCAAATTGCACATTTTGTGATATATTGCAGAATAAATGTCATGTAACCAGTTATTCACGGCAAACATTTACGTCTACACTCCTAGGAGGATTATATTCGAAATGTTCTGAAATCGATTTTTAGGCATTCTTGAGTGTTGTGTATTTTACAGCAAGAATTTTATCGATATCTCTTTTCTTCTTTGAGATCCCGCAGAATGTGTGAAAAGAACATTTTGGGCCTTTATACTCTATAAATTACGAATTTTTGAAAATACTCTCTAATCTAGCACCTACGCTATAAAATCCCACTCGTGCTAAATTTCGTGTTATTAGCTTCAGTAGTTTTGGCTAGGCAAAATATTGCATACGGAAAATGGATAGAACTTTCCGGTAGACCTAATATATATATATATATATATATATATATATATATATATATATATATATATATATATATATATATATATATATATATACATATATATGTTTTATTAAACATTGTTATTTCTTTTGAGTTCAATATCATGCAGAATTCCAAAGCTTTATTGGTTGATGGATGATTGCCAAAAACAACAGGGTTAAATTAAAAGTAATTCAAAATTTTAACTTTAGAATTTTTTTTTAATTTAACACTGTGTGTGACATGCATGCATTTTTTGCTGTTTGTTTGTTTTACGTTTTCCGATACAAGAACTTTTATGTATTTTCTAGTTTTTGCAAATGCCTGGAGTAGTAGTTAATTTTCAGATATCAATTTAAAAGACATAGGAAAATTGACTAACACTTCTGAATTTTCTCATCTTCAGTATAAATATTGCATATGAAAATCCTCATTTGTAGGTACATACATACAATTTTTTTTCTCTGCTCCTGAGCAGAAAGCCAAGATGAAATTATTTTGGGATGTAGGATTATTCCATCTTAACAACATATAAAAATTTAAAACATGTGTCTGTGATCAGACATGCCGAAAAAAATTCATGATGTTTTTTAGCAAATGTACTGCTCATGCATAAACTATAGAAGATAAGCAAATTTCGATAACATTTTTGGAATCAGCGTAAAAAGTTACTCCTAGAAACAAATTTTCACTTCAGTAACTTTTACAGGTAAGGAGTTATTTAAGGAATTGAGAAAAAAGTTGGCGCATCTTGCAGAAAACTTAAAAATTTGCATAATTAATTTCTCGATAATTAATTATCGTAGAACCTTCAAAATTGAGATTTGTTGATGTCTTAGCCTATAAATCATCTATATAAAATTTGAGAAAAATCTAAGTTGGTGTGGTGAACTGCACTGTTTGATCTGACGTGGAATAACCCTGCTGTTAATGCAGTGTGAGTGGGACAAGCTTTTAGAAGTAGACAATGATGTTATAATCAACAAACTCTGCGAAGGCAGTGCAGAAATGATGAGGCAGTTAATGTAAGAAATAATGTAGTAAGTTTTACAACACAGTATCCTTAAATATTATTAATCTACATATATAAAACATATTTCAAAGTTACAAAAAGAAAGGTACAGAATTTTATAGTATCGATTAACATTTTCAGGGGATTAAATCTAAATCAATACAAAAGTAAAAGTTGGACTGTCCCAGTTCTGAAAAACTTGAAATTAGTAAAATGTGCCCCATACATAAATATTCAGAAATAATAAAATTGCTAAAAAGCTATGCAATACCAATAATAACAAAAGTATTATGTATTTATGCAATCATTGTTTTCTTTCGTAATTTTCATGTCTCTGAGTTTTTTTTTATGATGAAAGGCTGAAATTTCATACAACACAAATAGTGTACGTTCCTCATTTTACTAACTGTTAATTTTTTGCACGGAAGCTGTATGAAAATTAAATTTTATTTTTATTGGTATTTGAACTCTGGAAAATTTTAAACGATACTATAAAATTCTGTACCTTTTTTACGTTACTTTGTAATTTATTTTATGTGTCTATGATCAATGTTTGAGTAAAGGCAAAACCTAGGTCATCGTTTTTGAGATACACTGCAATCTTTTTAGAAAAAATATCTTGGGTAATAATATTTACCCGATTTAAAAACTTTTTCAGTTCATATTAAGTTTATCATTAAGTTTCTTTCATTATTAAAATTACTCTGGGAAAATGAAATATATGGGTTCTTCCAAATCTAAACTTGTCATTAATATGAATTCGTTAGTTATATTAGTAGTATATTGTAGAATTTTCTACAATAAAATATGGCTATTGTAATAATTAAGTTGTTCAAGTTTTGTTATAAGTTCGTTGAGTGCATGCAGTAGTCAAATTCAATTAGCGTTTCCTTTTTTAATAAAAATAATTAAATGCATTCGAAATTATTTTCTCTTCTTAAGATATACATATGCAAGACCATGAAAAATTTGTGCATTTGTACTAAGTCAGTTCTTATGTAAAGTTCATGTCACATTGTAACTACATTAATAAATAGGGTTATTCCACGTCAGATCAAACAGTGCAGTTCACCACACCAACTTAGATTTTTCTCAAATTTTATATAGATGATTTATAGGCTAAGACATCAACAAATCTCAATTTTGAAGGTTCTACGATAATTAATTATCGAGAAATTAATTATGCAAATTTTTAAGTTTTCTGCAAGATGCGCCAACTTTTTTCTCAATTCCTTAAATAACTCCTTACCTGTAAAAGTTACTGAAGTGAAAATTTGTTTCTAGGAGTAACTTTTTACGCTGATTCCAAAAATGTTATCGAAATTTGCTTATCTTCTATAGTTTATGCATGAGCAGTACATTTGCTAAAAAACATCATGAATTTTTTTCGGCATGTCTGATCACAGACACATGTTTTAAATTTTTATATGTTGTTAAGATGGAATAATCCTACATCCCAAAATAATTTCATCTTGGCTTTCTGCTCAGGAGCAGAGAAAAAAAATTGTATGTATGTACCTACAAATGAGGATTTTCATATGCAATATTTATACTGAAGATGAGAAAATTCAGAAGTGTTAGTCAATTTTCCTATGTCTTTTAAATTGATATCTGAAAATTAACTACTACTCCAGGCATTTGCAAAAACTAGAAAATACATAAAAGTTCTTGTATCGGAAAACGTAAAACAAACAAACAGCAAAAAATGCATGCATGTCACACACAGTGTTAAATTAAAAAAAAATTCTAAAGTTAAAATTTTGAATTACTTTTAATTTAACCCTGTTGTTTTTGGCAATCATCCATCAACCAATAAAGCTTTGGAATTCTGCATGATATTGAACTCAAAAGAAATAACAATGTTTAATAAAACATATATATGTATATATATATATATATATATATATATATATATTAGGTCTACCGGAAAGTTCTATCCATTTTCCGTATGCAATATTTTGCCTAGCCAAAACTACTGAAGCTAATAACACGAAATTTAGCACGAGTGGGATTTTATAGCGTAGGTGCTAGATTAGAGAGTATTTTCAAAAATTCGTAATTTATAGAGTATAAAGGCCCAAAATGTTCTTTTCACACATTCTGCGGGATCTCAAAGAAGAAAAGAGATATCGATAAAATTCTTGCTGTAAAATACACAACACTCAAGAATGCCTAAAAATCGATTTCAGAACATTTCGAATATAATCCTCCTAGGAGGGTAGACGTAAATGTTTGCCGTGAATAACTGGTTACATGACATTTATTCTGCAATATATCACAAAATGTGCAATTTGACAATGTGCCTGACATTGTTATGCTAGTTGTTGTAACAATAAAAATTTAATACAGTATACAGTAAAACCTATTTCAAATTGCTGTATCCACAAAACTAGCCAAAGCACAATTTTGTTCGCATTCTGTTAAAGGTAAATAAATACTGTAACTTACAGGAATTCAATTATTTCAATATACTTTGTTCCTTCTATTGACTTGAATGTCATACAGAATTACAAAGATTTATTGGCTGATGGATCATTGCCAAAAACAACAGGGTTAAATTAAAAGTAATTCAAAATTTTAACTTTAGAATTTTTTTTTATTTAACACTGTGTGTGACATGCATTTTTTGTTGTTTGTTTGTTTTACGTTTTCCGATACAAGCACTTTTATGTACTGTCTAGTTTTTGCAAATGCCTGGAGTAGTAGTTAAACTTCAGATATCAATTTAAAAGACACAGGAAAATTGACTAACGCTTCTGTATTTTCTCATCTTCAGTATAAATATTGCATATGAAAATCCTCATATATAGGTACATACATACAATTTTTTTCCTCTGCTCCTGAGCAGAAAGCCAAGATGAAATTATTTTGGGATGTAGGATTATTACAACTTAACAACATATAAAAATTTAAAACATGTGTCTGTGATCAGACATGCCGAAAAAAATTCATGATGTTTTTTAGCAAATGTACTGCTCATGCATAAACTATAGAAGATACGCAAATTTCGATAACATTTTTGGAATCAGCGTAAAAAGTTACTCCTAGAAACAAATTTTCACTTCAGTAACTTTTACAGGTAAGGAGTTATTTAAGGAATTGAGAAAAAAGTTGGTGCATCTTGCAGAAAACTTAAAAATTTGCATAATTAATTTCTCGATAATTAATTATCGTAGAACCTTCAAAATTGAAATTTGCTGATGTCTTAGCCTGTATATCATCTATATAAAATTTGAGGAAAATCTAAGTTGGTGTGGTGAACTTTCTCCAGTTTTGTGTTTGATTTGACGTGGAATGACCCAATAGTAAATAGCTTATTAAACCGAGTGATAAAAATTATTTTAATCATACCTGCATTTTCAATAAGCGTGTGCGTGTGTGTCAGTTACATCAACTGTAAATAATCCATAATAACAGAATTTAGACGATTATTCGACGATGTAAACATCTTTAGGCTATCATAGCAATAAAACAATTATTAAAAATGTTCTTTTTTAAAAACTACAGGATTTTTTAAATGCTTTAAAATAAACCAATGATGATAAACGCTCGGAAAATTAATACTGCTTTTTCACAAACTGCACTATGCACTTTTGTTATTCAAAACTTATATTTTCATAAACTTTTCAAAAGAGTGCAAAAATTGCAGTATTAAATGGGTTGAGGCGCCATTCACGTAGAGAATTTTGTTTTAATCGTTCATAAATGCTACCGGTTGATCGTTTATAATGGTTGGTAACTACAATTTGGGAACTGAATATTTTCGTGTCTCTGTAATTGGATGCTTTAAAAAGCTGTTCAAATTTTACATTATTTTTTCAAAGAATAACCTTTACAAAAAGACTAAAAGAAAAGCAAAGTACTTTTTAAAATGATAAACAATTTAATGTTCAATAAACAGACAGTTCAATAAAACTGCATTAACCCATTTGTGCCTGGATATTTTTGCGACTTTCTTCGATTTTTACTGATAACTGAAATAATAGATAAATTTCTGATGTCAACTTCTTGAACAAGGGATGATTTCTTTTAAAATCATTATGCATAAAAATCGAAATATCAACATCTTACTTGGTCATGTTAAAATATTTTATAGAGTTGAGGATTAATACTCATGAATAAAGGCTAGGAAAAATAAATAACGTTTTCGACTATTAGTGAAAATGCCGTCCCAAAAAAGGGACACTAGGCATAAATGGGTTAATACTTGGAGATTGACTATAAATGTTAGAATAACAAAGAAATTAATTTGTTCATGTGCTTCCTCCTTAATCGGTCAAGTTTTTTGTCCCTTTTTCTTCTAAGATTGAAAATTTTTCATTAATTATGGTATGTATTCATGAAAATAATATGAAAAGAGTTTTTTCAAAGCTACTTGTGCTTTTGCAAACAAATAAATAAGAATACAATCAAATGCAATAAACAATTTATATACAAAAAAAATGATGCATAGATTTGCATAATTAAAAAATACTAAAATATAGACTGTTGTTTCCAGTTTAAATAGGAGATTCATCAACAGCGAACTTCTTTGTTTATTGTTTATTACAAATCTACACGAGGGCTATCTGCCTAAGGCAGTAAATGCCTGGGTGGAACACTCTTTAAGGGGTTATAACGCGTATTCACATTACATCTGGCGAAAACTGCCCAAAACTTCAGATTGTTAGATCGACGACCACGTGAGAGACCAGAACCTTGGACCTCCACTTCAGCCATCTTCCAGTGTTTTAATGGCTTTGTCGCTCAGCGACTGGTTGGCAAGATAAAGTTGAATTTCGCATATAAATGTTACTGATGTATAGCAAATCTTAAAGAAAACTAATTTTGTGATGTCTGTCAAAAGTTCACTTTCCGAGTCAAAATCAACATATTTTCAAATTTCTTCCACAGAGTTAGATATTCGAATTAGAGGCATTTTATAAAAGATTTGAGTGGCTACAAACGGAGACAAATTAATGCAATTTTGTGGTTGGTGGTGGTTAGTTGAAATTTATGTCTATTTTATGACATAAATTTCAACTAGTAAAATAGGATCTCTTTCATTTTCTGTAATTTCGATGTTTTTTCTCAATACATTTGGCGCGAATGCCCCACATCTCCCCCCTTCCTCTTTAATCCGTCAGTGGCTAGATAATTTATACATTTCAGAAGTGCGCCCTTTAAAAAATCCAAGGTCTGCGCCCTGTTGAAGCGGCCAGTCCGACCCTGAAAAAAAGTAACATTTTACCTGTCTGGGTCGAATCGACCCATGTTATCATTATGCGTAGAAATACATGGAAAACCCATTCATATTTTGAATAGACTTTATTTTATTGTGTGATCGATAGATGACGGTAATATATTGAAGGATAAATATGATCTATTATCTGCCTGGTATGCTTAGCCATTTATTTTTTAGTTCAATAACATGGCAAATCGCAAACGTAAACTTTCTGAAGAAGAGATCAGAAAACTCTTACAAGAGCTTTCAGATCTATCTGATATAGGTGAAGATGAATGTGTTGAAATAGATGAATCAGATCATATATCGAATGAAGATATTTCTGATGAAGAGATAGATACGTCAGAAAGCATTCAGCCAGCGTCTACGTTTGTTAGTAAAAACCAAACTGAATGGTGCAAAGTCGCTCCTACTTCATGCAAAGATCGGTAAGTAATCTAATTTCTATTTCTATTTATTTTTAATTTTAATTTTACAAAATGTATCGTTCATTAAAAAATGCTGATATTCCTAACAATTTTTATTATTTTTATTTATTTTTTTTTTTTCTGTTTAGACAACACAACATTATGAAATTGAGTCCTGGTCCTGCGTGTTATAGAATTCAGCGAACAACTGAGCAGTCAATAACAGCCGTGAAACTTGCTGGTGTTTATAAATCAGCAGGAGAATCTCTCAAAGAGTTGTGCAGCGAAGAAGATGGCCGAGCTATTTTTCGTGCAACTATGTCTTTACAACGCTTTGAAACAATTAGGCAGTTCCTTAGGTTTGACAACAAAGAATGCAGAACAAGTCGTCAACGCCTGGATAAATTAGCACCAATAAGATCATTATTTGAGATGTTAGTTCTACAATTTCGGAAGATGTTTGTTCCTTACGAATGTTTGACGATAGATGAACAGCTCGTGCCATTTCTAGGTAAGTGCCCATTTAGGCAATATTTACTACCAAAGCCAAGATGGAAGTATGGAATTAAATTACGGTTGATGTCGGATGTAAAAACAGCATACATGTACAACGCTGAAGCATATACTGGAAAGCCTCTTCATGGTGAGCGTGATATAAACCAAGGAACAAATGTTGTTTTGCGCCTGGTAAAGGCAGTTGAGGGCACTCCTCGGAACATGACGGTGGATAATTTTTTCACCGATTAGGGATGGACGCGAGACGCGAGAATTCTCGCATTGTCTCGCGTTCTCGCATTGTCTCGCGAGACGAGACAGGCATTTTTTGCGAGACGAAACGCGAGACGAGAAAGAAAATATTTTGCGGGACGAGACGCGAGACGAGACAGAGTCTTGTCTCGCGCAAGATTTCTCGCGAGAATTCTCGCATTTTTTTCCGTCTCGCATAAATACGACCTGAAAAGCGACAATTTGCCTGAAGCCTCTACCGTTTAACTTGCGTCTCCTTCGTTTTCGGTCCTGGTATACTATCAGCACTCTACAATACGCACAAACACGTAACATTTAAAATTAGAACAAACGAGAGATATACAAAACACACAAAGGAGAGGATAAAGAAAGAGGCGGGAAAAAAAGAAAACAGAGAAGTGTTGAAAGAAAAATAATTGGCAACAGTTTGGCAACTCATTTGACGAAAAAACAGTTTGGCGGGAATGACCGCCGGGATAATACGTAAGTACCAAGAAAAGTCCAGATGTGTTTCTTAAAGTTCGTAAATTTCCAAATCTTACCAATAATATAAATGTGTACGTTTATGTGTTTGGATGTTTTTGACTGAATCACACAAAAATGGTTGGAAAAATTTGTAATGAAGATAGCTTATGCCCTGGATTAACATACAGGCAACCTTTCAAGCATATAGCATAAATAATTCTTTTACAAAGACACTCAAAATAATGCTAATGCATTGCGCTCTATGGAAATTTTGTAGCTACTAAACCGATTTTAAAACTTTTTTCACTAATTGAAAGTCCTAGGCCTATATGGGGAATTCCTCTGTGTGGAATTTTCTAAGGTTTCCAAGCCCGTATTTTCGCGGGGTTTTGGAAAAAAAACACGGAAAACTGCGAGCGGCTAGGTCGACAGGCGCGACCGGAGTTTGAACCTGGCACCTCCCACCTTCCAGTTTTGAGAGCAGAACCTCTTAGACACTGGGGGGACCCTGAGTGTTATAGGCTACCTTTTATGCATATATCACAAATAGTTCTTTTACAGGGATACTCATAAGAATTACGCTTTATGTGTATCTCTGTAAGTACTGAACCAATTCCAAAAAAATTTTTTTCACTGATAGTAAGCTACACTATTCTTGAGTATTATAGGCTAAAATAGTACCTTTACAGGAACACTCAAAATAATTCTAATACATTACGTTCTATGGGCATCTCTTAATAACCGATTCTAAAACTTTTTTGCTAATAGAAAGCTGAACTATTACTGATTAACATAGGCTAAAATTCATGCATAGCATAAATATTTCTTTTACAAGAACACTCAAAACAGTTCGTAAATACTGTCGTAACTGTCTCTATTCGCCAAACGCCTGAAAAAAATCTAAATTTAGTAATTCTGCATGCTCTCTTATTTTAAATGAAGTATACTACCATGCATTATACTTCATTTAAAATAAATAAATAGCAAATAATATTTAAATGCAGTTTCTTTAGTTGCAAACATATTTGTTATTCACACATGCTTCGTTTCTCTCGGGACCTAATTCTAAAGCCGACGCGGACGAAATCGTGGGTAGCCGCTAGTTAAAATATAAATGAGAAACTGGCCCCAACCTGTGACAGGCGGCAACTAAAGGGGGGGGGGCAAGCGGGGACAAGCACCGGGAGACATTCTAAATAGAACGCCAAAATCAGTTATAGTTTCTTGGGATGGGGCGCGGCTCCATCCGAGGGGTCACACGAGCATGGGCGTCCATAAGGGGGGGCAAGGTAGGGAACTTCCCCTCCCTAAAGGTTTAAGCTAATGCCTCATTATGTTAACAAATGGCAAAAACAGAACTAAGTTTGTTAAAAGTTTGAAATTTGCCCCCCCTCTAGAAATTTTTTTAAAGTTTGCCCCCCTCCTAGAAAAATTACTATGGGCGCCCGTGCACACGGCACTAATTATGGTTTGCCCCAGATGACATAAACTCTAATTGCGGCATTGCCTGTGAAAATGACCTCTTTTTGCTCACTATTTACAACAACAGGTCTTTTTTTCTAACGCTGAACAATTGATTTCAGACAAGTTTAAAATCGCTGCCCTTGATTTTTGCTTTCCTGAGAAATTATCTAGCTTGGCCATTTGGTAGAATATGCCATCGTTCCTGTTGGGTTGAAAAGCTTCTGTGACGCTGTTCTTTTGTTGATTTTTGCAGGGATTTTTTCTTTTTTTAATCTTGAATCTGATGGTATATTTGGGTTATAAATGCATGATTTGGGTTCAAAATCATAACTTTGCCCCCTGACTTTTTAGACTAGGGGGCAATTTTTACAACTGCAGGGGCAATTGCCCCCCCTTGCCCCCCCAGATTACGCCTATGGTCTAAAGAGATAATACAATATTATCTTATCTCCAAAAAACTCGCAAGATTTACGAACAATACTTCGCCAAATTTAGCGCAAAAACCATGTGTTGGAAATTGTCATATAATCTATGCGTATGACGTTATTTACCTTTCTTGTTATTTTAAAAGGGGGCGTTCATTTTGTATAACTACACTGCTGGCCACCCAAATTGCAACACCAAGAAAAACAAGAGATATCACAACAAAATTTATTGTGTAGATAACATGTTGACCAAGTAACAAATGATTAAATTTACAGCATTCTATGAAGCGTGGTTCCTGCCAAAATCAGTACCCAGAGTAGCCGCCGTTGTTGGAGATCACAGCTGCCACACGCCTCGGCATTGATTCAAAGAGACTTTGAATGTGTTCTTGGGTACAGCAGACCAAGCAGCTTCCACACGTTGCCAAAGTTGATCTGGTGTGACAGCTGGGGATGAACTCTGGGTCAGTCGTTGAGCAACCATGGACCACATGTTTTCTATCGGCGAAAGATCCGGAGAGCGCGCCGGCCAGGGAAGCAATTCAATCTGGTGATTGACGAAGAACCCTTGGACAATGCGTGCCACGTGTGGCCGTGCATTATCCTGCTGAAATATGGCTGTTGGCAAGCCCTGAAGGTAAGAAAGGACAACTGGCTCCAACACCTCGGAGATGTAGCGCTGGCTGGTTAAAGTACCGGCAATGCGTACTAGAGGAGTGCGAGAGAGATATCCGATACCGCCCCATACCATAATACCCGGTGCAGGACCAGTGTGACGGTGCATAATGCAGCTGTTCAGCATCCTCTCTCCACGGTGTCTCCAGACTCGAATCCGACCGTCGTGGTGTTGCATACAGAAGCGTGACTCGTCAGTAAAGAGAATTTCATTCCATTCTGTCGTCCACATCCTTCTTTCATCGCACCATTGGCGGCGGAGACGTCTGTGGTTCCGCGTCAGAGGTAGACAAAGCAACGGACGTCTTGCGGACAGACCATTCTGCTGTAAACGACGTCGAATGGTACGCGCAGACACTGGATGATGCGTTACAGACTGAATCTGCTGTGATATGGTTCGTGATGTGACTGAGCGGTCCGTCACTGCCATGCGTACAATCTGCCTGTCATCACGTGACGTGGTGCACTGAGGTCGATGCGGTCGATCACGTCTGTCCGTCGTACCCTCCTGCACCCAACGATCACATATCCGCATCACAGTTGTTTGGTTTCGTCCAATACGACGACCGATTTCCCTGAAAGATAACCCACAATCTCGGTATGCCACTATCCTTCCTCTGTCAAACTCGGATACTTGATCAAAAGATGATCGTTGTTTCCTACGAGGCATAATTTATCGTTTTTTTTTTTGAAAAAAAAGCAAGAAAAACACAATTGCTGTACTTGAAACCGTCGAAATCTCCAAGCCTTAAATAGCGCTTTGAGGTGGCGCCACAGGCGCGCTTGATGTGCGTCTGCGCTGAAATTCTAATCATTTGCATATCTCACCTCAGCTAATGCATGTTGTAAATTTCATATTATTTGCATGCTTCCTTCAGGGTGTTGCATTTACGATGGCCAGCAGTGTATTTGAACTGAATATTTTTATTTTGTGATACTGCATCAGCGCCGTAAAAATAGGGAGGCTTCACAGGACAAATGCCTGGAGGCCCCGAAGCTCATGGGCTTCACTATCAACGTAACTTATTTTTCTTCCCAAATTTGCAGAAAAAGAAATTGTTGCTCTTGTATTGTTCCTTGGATTCAACTATCCTTCTAATACTCAGATCAAAACACTAAATCAGAAAGTAAGAATAAAAAGTTGATTACTGCTTGATATTTACAAGCAGATTGGTTAAACTAGAGATCTACGTTTTTCGCTTATTTGTAATCTAATCTAGAACCTTTTTTCTGTTTTATAAGCTCCTTCAGGTTAAGAGACATAGTGCTCGATGGCCCCTTTCCACCTCCTATTTATAACAATTTCTAAATGTAGCATTAAAAGTCTTTTTTGTGTAATATTAAGCTTTTGAAATGTGTAGGATAAGGGCACTAGTAATTAACATTTTAAAGGCAATAATAAGCATTAACTAGTAATTGCTAATTATAAAAACTATCTAGAAACGAAATTTTTGTTTTCAAAACTTTATGTATTTTTTGGAATTTTCATGTAAGGTAATTTATCATAGAATATTGGAAATTTCTATTTTTTGTATATTTTATAAGTTGTCATGGTGGCAACACCAGTCATTGATACCAAGAACAAAGTTTTGACTCCAGTGATTGACAGTTCCTGCTCCAGTAATTAACATCTAAGAAATGAGTAGAAACACATGCTGTTTTAAATGCAATGACGTAAAAATGGCTCAAGAAAATGAAGTGAAATTTGGTGACATGATAGAAAGTCACTAAACTTAAACTATACGAGTCAAATTAAAAAAAAATGATCAGACCCCTCTACTTAAACAATAACGTCGAATTTTTTTATTTTTTTAAAAAATGATCTGATTTTGAGATTTTGCATAAAATGTTTCAAACGGCGTAAATATTTGTTCGCACCTCACGATGCGCTAAAGGGACTGAAATGATATTTGGTGATATGATAAGTGGTCACTCACTCCACTTAAACTACGCACATCAATTTTTTTAAAAAGTTTTGATTAGACTTTGAGATTTTTCGAAAATCGTTTCAAAGAGTGTAAATATTTTTTTGCGCATCATGTAATAACGACTAAAGCAAACGAAATGAAAATTTCGGGCAGTTGGTATCAGAACTTTTTCTATGGGTGGGAAATCTTATGGTTGCAAACGAGCGCTAGAAACACCACACCGCTCATCGTTATACTCAAGATGGAAAAAGCTAACGCAGGTGGGGGCGCACTGAAGCCCAGCAAAATATCAATATCTTCTAAAAGTTCTAGTATTTCGACTTAAATCAATAACACACACACACACACACACAAAAAAAAAAAATCAACGCCGAAAGTAAATAAAACCTGCTTTTATTTAATGATGGTTGATAACAATCTAGATTCAAACATAGTAAACAGGGGTAAGTTTCGTGTTTTATATTGCCCCGCCAATATAAAACTAGTAAAATAGAATATTTGGCTCGCACTCAAGTACTTTTTAGGAGGGATTAGTTTAAAAATTACTTTATTTTTAATAACTTGTGTTTGTATGTTTCTTAAACACACGATACAAAACAAATGAAAATACGAAATAAGTTCTTGATTTTGAAGAGAGGTCTTGTAAAGATACACAAAATTGAGAAAAAGAAGAAAATAATTTGTTATCCAAATATTTATAATAATAATAAAGTAAAAACAACTAACAAGCTGTAATCATATTTTTACATTGGCGTAAACTGGCATGTAACATTGGTGTGTTGCTAGGCTAGGGCAAACTGCTTCCTCTTGTACAAAATATTTTCGCGAACAGAAAAAGCGGATGTCCTTCAGAAAAAGATTCCCTCTTCTTGGAATTCGGGTGTCCAGTTTGAAGGTCAACAAAGATATCCTAATTAGTTGCTCCACGTGCCCGAAAATTTTCAAGGGGTGCGACAGATTCTTTCCCTTAGGGATAGCCCCCCCTCCCCCTGTTTCTTGTTTGGTTTATATAACTTTGTTTTGCTGTTCCTTCCAGGCGGAAGCATACTAGCATAGGGGTGGCGCACCCCACACTCAACAAAGATGAAGAAAGAAGTGTCGGGGACGTGGGGGGGTCACTGCATTTTCAGAACTGGGTACAAAAGGATGCATCTTGTGGGATCAATTGCGACTACAAAAATTTTAGAAATGATCGTAATATGGAAATGTGACACCGTGAAAAAAATTGGACATTTTTGTCGTTTTCTGAACACTTGATATCCGAAATGGTGTGCGGAAAAAACGCGAACGGTAAACGCGCCCATAATTTTTATTAAATATTGGACATAAACATTCTTTGTTTTGTAATATACATGAGAAAGGTAATTGGATCTTATGTCCAAATTTCTTTTGTTTTGGGGTAAAGGGGTTAACTTACAGTTCGGTAGGTCTGGGAGTGATAAACCTCTTAGAAAAGCTATTGTTATTAGGCTTTCTCTATTATTAGGCTTTCTCTAGCACTCTACAATACGCACAAACACGTAACATTTAAAATTAGGACAGACGAGAGATATACAAAACACACAAAGGAGAGGATAAAGAAATAAGCGGGAAAAAAAAGAAAACAGAAGAGTTGAAAGAAAAATAATAAGTAAATAGGAAAGGCGGTACGGTATGTTCAAATCTGACCACTTCTAGACGGAGCCCCGGGGCATTAAGTTTGGGGTCCCCTTTACTATCCCCTTTTTTACGCATTAAGTCCCTTTACTGTGCCCCCCTTTTTTAAGCATTTTAACCCAGTTTTGACCGCTTTTGTACTCGAAAATTGCATTTCAGTTAACTGTAGTTTTTGTACTTTAATCAAATCGTACTTATCACCCCCAAAAAATATCTCTAACTTGATCTAGTGATAGACAATTAGGTAATACCTATATTATAGAGGAAATTCAGTTTTTCCCCCACGATTACTATTTCAGTACATATGAATTTTTAATTTAGATAATCGGGATATATGGTGGCCCCCTTTTTCTTCAGGGGCAACGGGCTACTGTCCCCCCCCTTGCCTCTGTGATAATCGGGTTACGGAAGAGCTACCGGGGCATTTGTCCTGGGCCAACCCTGTTCAAGCGCCCAACATTTTTATAATTTTCAAAAAAATTTTATTTATTAAAAAATTAAATTAAAAAAATTCTTTGTAAAAATATTTAATTTGCCATTTTCTCGAAAATAGCGAATGAGTTGGCACGAAGGTTGGCAGCTAATTCTCTGGCATTTTACTCTACTAAGGCTCCTCTAAAATCCATCAGCATTAGGTCGAAATTCGTGAGCCAACGTCTGAGTCTTTTTTTTTGTCTCTATTCTAAAAAATGTAACGATCGCTGCCGCCGCTCTCAAAAGCTTGCTCTGCTATCTCCTCCGAAACCGTGGCGATTTATCTTTCGGCGAAGGTGTCTACGGATTCGGAAAATTCCGGGGAAACCGTTAAGCTGACTTAAATTTTGAGTCATTATATTGCAATGATGCCAGGTTAATACTCATGACGCAAACTTTACATCAAGAGTCAAATAATTTTGCTTTTATTTTAGATTCCACATCACTGGAATTAATTGAAATTACTCATGTTAGGAAAATTTTTGTTTACTACAGTGCGAAGGACGGGCACGCAGCTAGTAAATAAATAAAAATAAATACTATATTTTCGGTGTGACATTATATATACGGATTAAATCTGAATTTCTTTTACTTCAAATGCCGATATATGCTGATATAGTTATTAATATATCTACTAATGTGGCTATATGTAAGTAATTGTTATTATTAATATTAATTTTCAATAAAATCCCAATAATAAGTTAGTATAAAATGGTAACGAAATCGCAGTCCTTAATTTTGCGAGACTCGCGAGACGTCTCGCGTCTCGCGCGAGACGAGACAGCAATTTCTTTGCGAGACGCGAGACGAGACACAGTGTTTGCGAGACGAGACAGAGGTTTACCACTGCGAGACGAGACGAGACAGCCCTGATTCTCGTCTCGCACGTCTCGCGTCCATCCCTATCACCGATTATATCCTTGAAGAAGAATCATTAAAGAGAAAACTAACACTTGTTGGGACTCGCAGAAAAAATAAACCGTTTATTCCTCCTGAATTTCAAGCATCACCTGACAGTATCACCTGGCTGTATTCTCCTCAGTGTTCGGATTTGAACAGGATAAGACTCTGGTATCGTATGTTCCAAAAGGAAATAAGTCAGTGATTCTTCTTTTCACTATGCAACAGGTCGCAAAAGTGTCACATAAAAATGAAAAGAAACAAGATATAATCTTATATTATAATGAAACTAAAGGTGGAGTGGAGACAACAGATAAACTAGCTTCCGCCTATACATGTAAGAGAGGAACAAGGTGGTGGACGGTTTGTTTGTTTTATAATATGATTGATCTAGCTGCAGTTAATGATTTTGTTGTTTTTATGCACATAAATCCGTCGTATAATAAACGCAAACTTTTCAAAAGGCGGCTTCTTCTGAAAGAACTCGGAAAACAGCTGACAGACTCTCAAAGAAATCGCCGGGAAAAAACGAATGTGTCGGTAGCTATAAACAAGAAGTTACTAGCTGTAAAAGAAGGCGATGCAGATAATTTGAAAACACCTAAACGAGGAAGGTGCAAAGAATGCGGCCCTAAGAAAGATAGAAAAACTCAGACAAGATGTGGATCATGTCAGTCATTTCTTTGTCAAGAGCATGCAAATACTTATTGTAAATATTGTATTAATACGTAAAATAATATGTAATGTGCAATAATATTTCATATGTAAGTAAAATATGTAGAAATAAATAAAATAGTAAGTAATTATTTCGTGCGTTTAAATATTTTAACAAGCCACATACGCAATCAAGGAATCGGTTGAACTGGGGGAGGAGGGGGGGGAGAAACAGTAAAAAGGAGGTATAAATGAGGTAAAATATACATACTTAATCTTTAACTAATAACAGCATCCAAAGTTCCGTAAGCCAAACGGGAACTATTGTAAAAGACTTGAGTAAATCTATACGAACTGGGTCGATTAGACCCATCCAGGTAAAACGTAACTTTTTTTTCAACAGGGTAGGAAGGTTAAGAAAAGCAAAATTTTATTTTTGGTTTTGGTGTAAAAAGTACGTTATAGCCGAAGTACGTACTTTTGTTAAGTACGTTTTAACCGAAATTAAATAACATTATAAGTATAGGACTTCAATCGGAACCTAGCTTCTAGGTACGTTATAACCAATAGTACGTTCTATCCCAGGTCCGTTATAACCGGTGCGCACTATTTATTTAAAAACCAACATCCCCCCTTTTAATTAATTCCCCCACACACAAAAAAAAATTTGAAATAATTTGAAGATAATTTTTAAAATAAAACTAGCTGGAATCCATCGCATTCGACGGTCACTTTATTGACCGCAATGTTTTAAAAATAAATTTTAAAGAGGAATGTAATCGAGGTCTTAAACAAAACGGACAAGAAAAATCGAAGTGCAACTTGGACGTGACTGGCATGTAGCAGAATGTAAACAAAATGTTTCGTGCCAGTTCTTACTTTAGCAACTGTACAATGTCGGTGAAATGGTTGAAATCTTTAAAATTTGCTTCTAAGTACTTTTATTAAGTAGGAAAAAAAGAGTAAATATTAAATGACAAATGAGCAGGATTACAGTCTCACAAATTCTAATTGAGTATTTCGTTGAAGACGATATTTTGGGTAAGCCATCGACCACGGAAAGTCCAGGTGAATTATCGTGAGTGATCTTGACTGCAGCGGCATTCTTTGATCTAATAATTGAAAGAGCGACACACAACTTTCCACGAAAAAATACTGGTTCAGGAAAGTAAACGCAAACAGTATGAAGTGGAAATAGTAAAAAATGTCCGAGTTCTGCCAGAAACAAAAAATCTAATCCTCCAAATGGCGATCGCACGCTCGTGATTTTTATTTACCTTTTCTCACGCTACTCTCGATGGTATAGATCCAATACCAGATAGAAAGCTGAAAAATTAAAGAAATAAAAGAGTTTATAACTGCGGTCAATGTGGTAAATAAACCACAATGCATTTTCTATCTAGAAAAATATAGAGAGGAAAAATCTGAAAAACTTTCATATTTTTAATACGCACTGATGTGCCATATATTAAAAAGCGTATCATAATACATGCGCTGTCCCTATTTTTCTTCCTTATTTCATTAAGTTGAAAAGTGTATCATTATTCATGAGCGTGCCGTATTTGTCTTTATTCCATAAAACACTTCTTTGGAACCGAAATCTGTATGAAAGTCGTCTCCTACTAAAACTGCTTTACAATATTCACCAAGCACATTCTAACTACACTTCACGTTTAAAAATACTGTTCTGAATGTGCATCATAATCTATGAGTGTGCCGTGTTTGTCTTCTTTGTTCCATAAAATACTTTTTGGAATTGAAATCTACATTAAAATCGCCTACCTAAGCCACCTGGTGAGCCAGACGCAAAGCTCCCAGTTTTTAACTCCAGGAAGATCAGTACTCATTTTATCGACCCACTCAAGGGATGAAAGGCTGAGTCAACCTCGCCCACCCCAGGAATCGAACCCAGAACCAGTGGCACGGATGCAGAATGCGCTAACCGTTATACCACTGGGATTATAGTCTAAATATACTTCACCTTTATAAATACTGTTTTAAAAGCGTACGATAATACATGAGTAAATCGTATTTGCTTTCCCTGTTCCATAAAACAATTTCTTGGACTTGAAATATATATTAAAATCACCTACAAAAACTATTTTACAATCTTCGCCGAGCATATTCTAACTAAACTTCTCTTTTGTTGTAGGTAAATAAATTTTAGCGTTTGCCAGTTTCTAGCCAAATCTAGTAGATATCGCCACGTTAGGCTCAATTTATGAGACTTACATTTGCGCCAAAATTGGCGGTAAATCATCAAAAATTGTAAAACTTCGTGGATTTCATCATTTTATTCTCTTCCCACCTCCTCTTCCACGCTATCTGTCGCTTTTAAACATTTCTCTGTATAGACCGTAATATATGACAAATATAATTTTGCAGCCCTGTAAAAAAAACTATAAGTCTTACACACACCAAAATCAATACCAGTCGTGCGACGGTAGTCTTTAAATATATGAACCGACGGCACTTTAAAGGTTTAATTAGCAATAAAATAGTAAAAAACGTCAGAATTCGCAGAAAGGTACTGTGTTCGAAGAAACATTCGTGTCCTGTATTCTGCGAGGGACAATGAACAAATCCGCCAAACGGAGTGCACGCTCTCCCTGCTTTATTTACATTTACTCGAGCTGCCCGCAGTAGTAAAGATCCAATATGAGACAGAAAACTGGATTAAAGAATTAAGGGGGTCCGGGGCACAAAAATCTCGAAAAAAACACATTTTTATTTTTTTGCTTTAAAAAATACTACAGAATGTTTAGAATCAAATACTGCAAACCGCATGTTTCTACGATGATTACATCTGTAGATATAACAACTTTTACGTTGCAACAGCTGTGCTTATCACGCCACCTGTCTGGAATTAAAGGGCCCTCTCCGGGTGGCAGAATGTAAACAAACCGTTATGATCGCTCTATTTTTACTATATCTTTTTTTCTTCTACTTTCTTCGAAGTGAAGTGAGTGGATATTTGTTTATTAGATATGTCTAGCGATCCATGCTTGTTTTAGCGGTTCCACAGTGCTGTATTATCTTTCTAAAAGCCTTATTTATTTTGCTATGTTAGGTTCTTGTGTTGAGTTAGTTGTTGGTGAATGTGGTTAAGTTTTCTGTTTATTTTACAAAAGTTTGTTAATGTAAATAGTTTACAAATTGTTAATAATTTAATGTTTCGGTTTGAACTTGTGTTTTGAATAAACATTCATATCTACGATAACAATGGGACGAAAAAGAAAATTGACTGCTAAAAAGTCGAACTTGATGAAAGCTAAGCGTCAAAAAGTGTTATCAACTACTTCTGATCCTGGTAAAAGTGATTTTTGCCGAACACAAGAACTTAAAAATAATATAAGTGTGCCTGCAGTTCAAAGTGATGAGCCATCTCAATTTGATGCTTCCTTGTTTTCATGCAACATTATTTTAAGTCTGGGAGTGTTGCAGAATATCCTTCAAAATTGCTGTTAAGAAAAATGTAAAAGTTCAAGTCTGAATTTATGCTTGGGAAAAAAATATGGCTTGGCACATGAATTGGTTTTATCCTGCAATAACTGTGACTTTCAATTTATTACGTTCTCGTCACAACGTCTGTCAACGAAGACAACTAAATCTCCTTTTAGTATCAACAGAAGAGCTGTTCAAGCAGCTACAGCATTAGGAAAGGGACATGCTGGGCTCGAATTATTTTCCACATACATGAATTTAAGTGTAATGGAATCAAAAACATTTAGCAGACACTTAAAACATGGGGTGTGTTCTACAAAGGTTACTGCGAAAAATCACCTCAAAGAAATTCACAATAAAGTTCGACTTACAAATATTGCTGAAAATCCACTGCTAGTCATATAATACAGTCTTTAAGTCCATTTATCTCGGAATCAGTTTTTTTGCGATTCCTCAACTTTAAAAGGATATATCTCAAGTTCCTTATATATTACAGGTATGAAATTTTGTACAGACTTTCTCTATTATATTTTTAATAATTTGTCTTCAGGAATTTTGATTTTGGACAAAAGGTTTGAAAATTCATGCCCTAGAGCTAAAAAACTCTTTAAAAAAGAGTGATTTTTTAACTTTTATATTTATTAAAAAATATATAAACAATATTTTAAAAAATCCCGAAGACAAATTAAAATGCCATCTTTTCTGTGTCCAAAAGTGAAAGAAATATGCAAATCGAGCTATTGGTTCTGCAGTTATATCAAAAATAAAATATGTTTAAATTTTAAACTTTTTAATTTTTAAAAAATTAAATTTCAATCTTTTCAAGAGTTTTTTATATGGAAAGGTATCTTGACATAGATATATATTTCAGAAAAAAAAATCATTATAAAGTAGCTATAAATAAAAAAAAAAAATTTGTGCCCCGGACCCCCTTAAGAGATAAAGTCCCAAAATAAAGGGGTGCATGCGTCATCCCGGTGTTTGCATAGCAGCTGTATAGTGGTCTGCGCCGCACGAAAATTCGCGGCGGCGGCGTAAGGACCACGGCGTGGGAAAATGTTTGAAAAAGAGCATAGTGAAAATGTGTGTATGCGTACACACACACACACACACATACATAAACTGGCGCTAAAATAAGGCGCTACAAAAACTATTTTACAATCTTCGCCGAGCATATTCTAACTAAACTTCTCTTTTATTGTAGGTAAATAAATTTTAGCGTTTGCCAGTTTCTAGCCAAATCTAGTAGATATCGCCAAGTTAGGCTCAATTTATGAGACTTACATTTGCGCCAAAATTGGCGGTAAATCATCAAAAATTGTAAAACTTCGTGGCTTTCATCATTTTATTCTCTTCCCACCTCCTCTTCCACGCTATCTGTCGCTTTTAAACATTTCTCTGTATAGACCGTAATATATGACAAATATAATTTTGCAGCCCTGTAAAAAAAACTATAAGTCTTACACACACCAAAATCAATACCAGTCGTGCGACGGTAGTCTTTAAATATATGAACCGACGGCACTTTAAAGGTTTAATTAGCAATAAAATAGTAAAAAACGTCAGAATTCGCAGAAAGGTACTGTGTTCGAAGAAACATTCGTGTCCTGTATTCTGCGAGGGACAATGAGCAAATCCGCCAAACGGAGTGCACGCTCTCCCTGCTTTATTTACATTTACTCGAGCTGCCCGCAGTAGTAAAGATCCAATATGAGACAGAAAACTGGATTAAAGAATTAAGAGATAAAGTCCCAAAATAAAGAGGTGCATGCGTCATCCCGGTGTTTGCATAGCAGCTGTATAGTGGTCTGCGCCGCACGAAAATTCGCGGCGGCGGCGTAAGGACCACGGCGTGGGAAAATATTTGAAACAGAGCATAGTGAAAATGTGTGTATGCGTACACACACACACACACATACATAAACTGGCGCTAAAATAAGATTTTTTTAAGACTAGAATGAAGACTAGAATTTTTATGAAAACTAGTCTTGAGTATCATGTGCGATTAGGCCAATTACTTACAAGTGGGCTCCAGGCCGAGGGGTGGGGTGTAGAGATCACGATTGTGTTCGGGCTCCGGCGGGCACAATTATATTTGTCTTTAATTTGCACAAACGGCAAAATTAATGATATTCTGTAAATGAAGTAATTAACTTTTACTCTGTTATCTGTTACCTGAAATTTCGGGCTCAGATTCCGACTTAAATAATATCGCTCGGGCAACTCAAATTCAATGTCCTCGGGCTCGGCTGAAAAAAATGAGCCCGAACTCATCTCTAGTGGGGGGGGGGCTCCGTGAAAGTCTTTCTAAGGGGTCTTAGCCTGTATCTACGCTATGTTTCGGAGGAAACCACGGAAAACTACGAAAGGTTAGGTCAGCGGACGCGACTTGGTTTTGAACCAGGTATCTTCCGTTTCCCAGTTCAGAGCACTATGCGTTCCGTCACTGGTGGAGCTCCAGAATATGAGCTTGTGGCACACTTTAAAAATATTTCTACAGCAAAACTGAAACAACAGATTTTTATCAAAATCGGATGGGTTTATATTGTTTATATAGCACATTCACGATACATTTAGTTATCAATATACGATTAATACATTATTTGCTTTTAAGCGGTTTTTTTCTCTCCACAACCTTCTCATGAATCATCCCAAACCTATAATGTTCTTTTGAGGTATAATGCAATGTTTAAACAGTTTTTAAAGCAATCAAATTACGCCATTGACCGAAAAAAAATAAAATTGCATCTTTACAACTAGCGATAAGAAGTATCCAGAAAAAATTAAGCAGCAGAAAGTTTAGGTATAATTTTAAAAATAGTTTTGAAGCCGATTATACGTCGCGGTGTAAAATCAGCGTTCTTCGCCGGCGCGCCGGCCTGGACCTTGGCGGCGGCTGTGTGGTACAAATGGCCGGCGACGGCGTCGTGGCGTGGCGGCGAAGACCTCTACAGCTGTATAGCTCCTACAGACCCATGCCTGGGAAGTTCGCCAACGTGCGGCGATTTATTTTTTGGTACAGCTTGTGTATTTGCCATCTACGACCATTTTTCATAATTTGGCGACCTACACTTACATATAATTGATTATTATTTCGCATTAAGGTTGCGAATAAAACACTGCTTTTACACTCCATAACAAATAAATCGACGCACCAAGAAGGAGGTGTCCGATTGAGACGAAAATTGGTGGATAGGAAGACAATGTACAGAATAGTAAATGATTAAAATTTCAGAACATTGAATAATTTATTTCAGAGTTATAGTAACAAGTTCAATAAGATGTTGACCCGCCGCTACCCTGGATACAAGCTGCCACACGGCGTGGCATAGACCGATAAAGCTCCCAGATGGTCTCCTTCGGTATTTCCTGCCAAATTCGCTCCAATTGTCGAACGAGGTCATCCACCGTCCGTGCCAGATGCAATCGCCTTCCCATCATATCCCAGACATGCTCGATGGGAGAGAGATATGGCGATCTGGCAGGCCAAGGAAGAGTTTGACAAGCTTGCAGACAGTTTAGAGCAACACGAGCCGTATGTGGTCTGGCATTGTCTTGCTGAAAAACCAGCCCAGGGCACTGCAAAAGGAACGGTAGCAAAACAGGTCTTAGGATGTCGTCCACGTACCGCTGTGCAATAAGTGTACCTCTAATGACGACCAAAGGGATCCGGCTGTCAAAGGAAATGGCACCCCAGACCATAATGCCTTGTTGAGGACCGGTGTGGCCTGCAATAGTGAAAGCAGGATCCCCCCCTCTGCCCTGTGCGTCTCCAAACACGTCTTCGATGATCGTCAGGACACAGTTGGAAGCGGGATTCGTCGCTAAAGACTATACGTCCCTAGTCGGCATCATTTCAACCTGATCGAGCCCTGCACCACTGTAATCTGGCTCGGCAGTGTGAAGGCGTGAGTGGCAGGTGGCGTAACGGTCGGCGCGAGCGTAGATTTCGCTCTCTCAACCGTCTGTGAATGGTCATGATGGACACTGGTGTTTGGGTTGAACGTCTGATGGTTGATAGAGATGAAGAAGGCGCTGTGACAGCTGATCGGACCATCACTGTCCTCACGATCTGTTGTAGCCCTAGGTCGACCGCTACCATCCTGACGCTGCACTCTGTCATTTTTCACCCATCCTTGCCAGCATCTTCGAATCGTCGCATCGCTTCGACTCAAATGACGAGCGATTCTCCTATTAGTCCAACCGGCCTCTTTCAATCCAATGATGCGACCTCTGTCAAACTCTGACAGTTGCTCGTAATGAGCACGAATCCTGCAGCGAGGCATTTTTTAAGTTGTTGAAAGGTCATCTGAATCGCAGTCAAACCGAAAGTTTTAACAACCGTTGAAGAACTGCTCCTTATACGTCTGCTGGATGCGCAGTTCCGATGCGCTAGAGATCAAACTATTCATTCATTGGACACCAAATTTGAATCATTTGCATATCTGCTCAAAATATTCATGCATACGAAATTTCAAAGCAATCGGATGATTCTTTCTTGGTGCGTCGATTTTTTTTTTGTTATAGAGAGTATGTTAGCTTGCTTAAACTTCTATAAATTCGCAATTAAAGCCGCCAAATAATTTATTTTGCCAACATGTTGTAAATGCCCAAATTGAGCAACAAATTAAACTTCACAATAAGTGATCTCTTATTTTGCAGAAGAAAACTGCTAAATGAATACACCTATTTATATCATTTCGGAAAAACGCATCATCTGAAATTTTAAACTCCTTTAATCCAAGCTATCGAATATTATTAAATTCCACTCCCATGTATAAAGACATTCTTTATTCGGGTTACTGTAGGGTCGGACTGGCCTATCTGCCCATCTGCCCGCGGGCAGATGCGCCCTCCTTGTACATTCTTTGCGCCCATAATGCAGCTTCAAATAAAAAATTTCACTCTCTGTGTTATTCTGGCACTGTTTCTTCTGACACATGTCGGCTGCAAATTATTCGTTATAGTTAACTACATTTTCGAGGTGCACTTTACCGCTTTCCGCTGGCAAGGTACACTAGAGGCATGCAATCTTGAGGAAGGGAAAGTTCGGAGTTCTCTCTTTGTGGAAAATGATTCTTTGTAAGTTTAGGATCACCCCGCTAGGTACAGAACCAGGCCCTGATTACCGCACAGGCCAACTAGGCCACGGCCTAGGGCCCTCAAGCTTAAGGGGCCCCAAAATTATTAAAATAGTTTAAGTTCTATTCCTAAAAAATTGTGTTATGCGCTAAATTTTTAACAGTAATGAAAACAGATAAAGCGACCATTTTGGCAACACATTCCGCTGAGCAAAAGGGTTTGTTTACACTACATTCAGGCATAAAAGAAACGTCAGTATTAACACCCCAAGAATTCCACCATGGAGTAGTCACTGACGTGACGAACATTGGATTCAGAAGCATAACTTCTACATTAAATGCTAAAAATTTGTGAACTTTTTGTACAGGAGAGAGTTTGCAGTTAAAGCACCCTCCCCTCCCCCTTATGTGTGAAATTGCGAAAGAAATACTGATATCACTGGTATGACGAACAAGAAATGACTACACAGGGGCCCCACAAAAGTGCTAGGCCTAGGCCCTCCGAATGTCTTAGTCGGGCTCTGAACAGAATGAATCATCGTGCCCCCCCTGCACCCACCCTCACCCTCTTGTATTCCCCCTGTCCAACTTCTGGTGGCGCCTATTTGGTCTCTCTACTTGCCGGCCTATTCTTTTAAAATTTTGGACATTTTGCCGCCCCCCTTCCTTCCACTTTCAGTTTGTTGCTTTATTCTTTCTAAGTTTCGCCGTTCTGTGCCTTATTTTCAGCTTCTCGCAAGCAGCGTCCTTCCGCCCCTCCCTTGTTACTCCACTGATCCACGGGCGCATACCTGTGCTTACAGACAGAGGGTACTCACAGTGGCCTTTTAAAAACTTTACTACTGAAATGGTACAAAAAGATTCAATTTCAAGAGCGGATACAGGTGGGGGGGGGCGTAAGGGCGCGCACCTAACATCGTAGGCCAGATGGGCGGCTGCCAGGGACGCGACCCTCAGGGGGGACGCCTATTGGAGACTTTATGTTAGAAAATGGCTTGGCGGGAGGAGCAAAATTTAAATTCTACTAGGGTCGCTCATCAACCTAGCTATAACTCTGTGCGCACCCTCTTTCAACGAGAGAAATATATTTACACTAGGTAAAAGGACTTTTTGATTATGATGACATATTTCATGCAATTCTGAATTCAGATATTCAAGCTTTGAGCTTTGCCTGAAATAAAATTTCTGTAGCCTTCCTTGTTACTTTCCGAACATGTACCATGTAAGGAAAGCAGGGATCCGTAACTTAACGTAACAAAATTGTAACGTTATTCGGCCTTGTAACAAAATAATTCGTATGCAACTTTTATAGGTACAAATAATTGTTTGATTAACAAATCTACAGAACGAAATAAATACGTTATTGCAATAACGTTATTCAGAATAACGTTATTCAATGGTATACCTATTATAACGTTATTCCGTTTTGTGTTATACTCAGAAACTGAACAAAAAGTAACAGAATCCATTCGGTTACTCATGCTAACCCTTGGTTTATAACGTTAAACTCACATAACTATTTAATAACGATGCAGTATCAATTAGTTGTAGAATATAGGATTTCGCTGAATAACATTTTAAATACGGTATGAGACCATAACGTTAAAAGAACAGGACGATATTTTCATACCATTATAGCTCACATAACTATATGCAATAATATTGGAACATTTCGTTACAAATTATAGCAAATCGGTGTCAATGTATCTAAATACGGTATGAGATCTAACGGTTCAAATAACTTAAAGATTTTTGATCCGAATCAGCGGCTTTTCGGACTGAGAGGAGGGTGTAAGATAAGTGTTGCGTGAGAGCCACCCAGACGCGTGTAAACAAACACTAATAGATACAGAGCATTTGGCGCCAAAGAGACGAGTTGCGCTGTGGAGAGAAGGATAAACATGTTTCGCTAGGCAGCGGGGAAATTGTACAGTAACCTCGTTAGACAGGGAACGAGGAAGAAAGATGATCATCTTCGTCTGTATGAACAGCATAGTAGCTTTAAAAAACAGATTTTTGCGGATTTAAAAATATAATGCAGAATAAGTTATTGAAGTAAATTCCTCTCAGTGAAGAACATTATGGATGCTTGCTATTACACATTTTAATTTTCAAATACCTATGACTAAAACTGCTTAATAAATGAATGAAATTGAAATAATGATGCACATGCGAGGAGTATATGTGAAACCCAAAATGTTTTGAAGGATCAGCTGAAACTATATACTTTCATTTTTTATTAATAGATATTTCATTCTCGTAACAATTCACGTTGTGAAATATTTCATTTAATCAATAATTTACAAGCTAATACAAGTACATTTAATTAGACACTATGTACACATCTCGAAATGTAATGCTTAATATATATTTTAATGACTATGTCATTTTATCTCTCACCCCTCTATTGAAAATTGTCCGAAAAATGTGCCGCAAAAAACGACATAAAAATGCGACATAATTTTACATATATTTAAATACTAATAGTTCACAACAGCTTTAATCTATTGTTACACTATTTCGTAAGCTGTAGAATATGCATCACATGTATTTTTCTATAAATAGGTTACAATCATAAAAATTTCAACATAGGATTACCAGGCGAAATACACGAAAGATGAGAGAGAAAATGACATAGTCCATTAATATCGTTTTAATATGGCAATAATGAAACTAAATATTAGGGGGGTTCAGGGGGTATCCCCCCTGACGAGGCTCGAACAGCCGAGTTTTTTCTTTAGCTGATAGCACTTAATTTATATGAATAGTGTAGGTCTTTTGCGTTTAGCCACAAAACTGAAATCCAGCTATATTTTGGTCTTTTTAAATGTATTATCCTATTATAAGTACTTCCTAATGAGTGCTAAAGATGATATTTTTCATTTCTTTCATTGTTTTAAGGCATTTTGGTGCTTTATTCTGGTCTGACAATCAATGTATTATGAATTATCGCAGCTGTGCCTTTGTTGTATCTCAGTTTGTAAATCCTGCTAATTTAAGTACGTTTATGCTGTAAAAAAAAAATGTTTTGTTTATATTATTAATTTAGCAGAACTGATGTATTCTCTACTTCTGATGAAGCTTGTATATTCTTGTTTATAATTGTTTTTTTTAAACAATGACTTTATATTAAAGCGTTTAATTTATGCGGTCTTTAAGTATCTGATATGTGAACGTTGGTCTGATATATAGTTACAATTGCTTTTTTTTTTTAATCTCATAAACTTTAACACACTTTTGTTGCTAATATTTGTAGAATTTATAAATTATTTTCTATATTTGTGCACCCTTAGCTCTTTCTGGGATTTATTCAGGGGGTAACCAGAGGAAATACATATTTAGACATTTGTCTTACTTCATACCTTTGTGAAACTATCTCTTCAATGTAAAAGTCATTTGAAAATTTAAATTTACCATAACTAAATATCATACTACAAGTGTACTAATTTATTCTTATTTCTCTATTCTGCTTAACTTAACTTTTTATAAATTACTTTTAATCATAATAAAAAATAACCTACGGAGTTGTGCGTAATCTCAAAATTGTGGCATTTTTGATTATCCAAAAGCAGTCGGTCCCAATTACTTTGGATAAACAAGATTTTACCGTAAAGTATTTATACCATACTTTTGTATTCTCCACTCCCCTCAATATTAACATGTGCTATGCATGTTACCATTCATTTGAAATATACATAAAACTAGAATATAAACTGAAAATAAAAACTATTAAAATATTTTATTATTGGACAGAATAATCAAATTATTAACAATGATTTTCAGTTACAAAACAGTTTCTTTTAACAAATACTGTAGACACAAATGAAATAATCTTAAATAAAAGCTATATGTAGCTAAGTCTTTAATTATACGAAAAAGCACTGCATAGTTAATTCTTTATATTTCATTATTATTTATATTTATTTACACTATTTAAACACAAAACTTATCCATTATCGCATAAAACGCAACGAAGACGATCAAAACCAAAATAAAAACAAGATATCTGATCCACCCAAACGTGCGTCCCAGCGTCCCAAATCGGCTTATCCACGGCGGCGTTCGCTTTTCGCCAAGGCGTTGGCGCGTAAAGCGTCAGTGCTCTGTATCTATGAGTGTTTGTTTTCACACCACCTGGACTTATGTTTGGATTGATATTTATTGTAATTAGATCAGCAATTTAAACAATATCTGTATATTCTCTTTCATTTGTTGTATAATTTGTTGCATTAATTAAATTGATTATTCCTTATCATTTAGAAGTATGATTCTAATCAATGATTTTTTTTCACTAATCTTTTAAGTATTTTTGTTGTATCCATGAGTATCTTTTTCTAATCATGTAGTAATTAATATTGTTGGAAATAGTTTGCATTTACATACAGTAAATTGCTGTTAAAATGTAATTAAAAACTTTCAAAGTAGGTAATTTAATTCTGTGATTTTTTCTTGCCTTCTCCCTTCCCTTCTGAAAAAATAAGAAAATGGGATTGATGTAATTTTGATTATTTCTGTAAGTAGCTTATTTGATTAATTCCTTCCATTTGTTACATATTAAAGATGAACAATTTTTCATAGAGGTTTTAAATTGCTTGCAAAAGATTTACATACCTAAAAAAGCAAATTCGCCAAAACAAAACCTAAGCCAAACTTGCCCCCCCACCTCTCAGATCAAACTTTATTATAGACAGCCAGTTTTTTTGACTCACAAAAAATACTTTTTGATAGAGTGTACAACTTACTTGTTTCTAGTCTTCTGAATTATTTGAATATGAAATATATATAGTACAAAAATTACAAACCCAATCGTGTTTTTGCTTAATATACCTTGTTGTCTAAAATTTTTCAATTATCATTTATTCATTGTATTATTTGTTTCCTTAAGGTTGTGAATTCATTCATTTATTGCTTTTGAAAAGTAAAGTTTTGCCACACAACATGTAGCTGAAAGAAAAGGCAGCTGGACTGTGTTCAGAGTCTGGATAATTTTCTTTTCCTGTCTCTGAATATGGTCTTGCTAGCACATAAACAGATGAAGAAAAGAAGAAATATTTCTGAACCTGTAAAATAGAAGGCTGACAACATCATTGTTTTGCAATGAGATTCCTGATACGGCAATCTGCTTCAGAAGTAGGTCTTTAAAAAGTAAACTTTATGCTACTAAATCTATATCGTTACATTGACCGCCATGTTTCTCAGCTTATGAAACACATTTATTTATTTATTACAAAAATACTTTTATCAACCAAATTTAATCTGTTATTTTTTCTGAAATAAGCTGTTCAAAAAAAAAAAAAAAAAAAAAAAAATCCTATTTTAGAATGGATATTAACAAAGTATTAAATAGATATGTAAAATGAATAATTGAATTAGTTTTGTAAATAATTAACCTTTGAGCATTTTGGAAAAGGGGAAAATATGGTTGTGTATGAAAGAAGGAGGTTGTTAAGTGACTAAACCCACCGAACCCAGGAATAACCTGTTTCTTCACATCATTGGAAAGATACAACAGTAAAGTATCATAAGCTGTGTTGTATTTAGACCTTGGCTAGTGGGGCATAGATGACTGTCCGTGATGTGACCAAAAATACCATGTAAGTATTGTCTAACATCCTTTTCATGCATTCAGCAGTGTTTTTTAGCATGCGTCTAAATATTTGGTTTCTCGGGAAAACAACCAGCTGATTCAGCAATGACAAAATCAATTACTGTGTAAACAAAGTAATCACAACTTAAGAGATGATTCTTATATAGGAAGAGCAATATAAGGGATTGTTGTAAGATTCTAATAGGTGCATATTGGTCATTCAGAGATTGCATATAATATGATCCCTAAACACAAATTTAAAAAATAGTAATAATAACAAAATGTCAGAATATCTAGAGAATCAATTTATCACTTAATCAAAGTAATGAAGGCAAGTAGAATTTTCTTTAGTAAGTGGTCCACCGCATTTAAGCTATAATACCAACAACCTTTAAAAAAAGTCTTGGACCATATCTTACAAAAATCTTTTGTACTTATCGATAAACTGTTCACAATTTTTTCTATATTTGTCCATCATGCTGTATTTGCTATAAAAATGCATCAACTGCTACAAAATTTTTCATGTAATTCATTAATATGAACTCTAAAAATGATCTGCTTGACATTAATAGTCTTTTTACACATCTTGTAATTCAACTTTTTAAACTATTAGCAGTCATTGCTTAAAATGCCTTATAATGATACTCATCTATTTTTAAAAAATGGGGGGAATTCATAAAAGAATGCTTTTTTTAAAATAATTTTTAAAAAAGTGTCTTTAGCATTTAATAGCTCTTTTGCCCAAAATAATATGCATATACTTTAACATCTTATTTGCTTAAACCTGTTTACCTTCTTTCAGTTCTTATGAATCTTCTTTTATCAGGAAGCAACAATTAACATAGAAAAGGAATCAAGTGCAAAATAAAAATTTGTCATGGATAACTGTACCTGTACTTGGTTATATGTATGAAGGGTGAATACACAGTTTTGTTGTCTACTGAAAGTTCTACTTCACAGATATGCCTCTACTAAAAAGACACAACCTTGCAAAAGCACAATGCTAAGCTCTTGAAAAGCATTCAGAGACTGCAGTTTAGCAATCTCATGTCTGTGTCACCACTCCATTCCTAGAAAGTTATCCAGAAGTTGATGTCTGATGAGTGTCATTGAAGGATCACCGTGTGTGCCGGACAGTGTTTTTCTCATTCTTTATAAGTGCCACTTATACATTTATGTGCCACATGCTATAGTCATAGATTTTGACTTGGTCTTGAGAGAATCAAACTGGGCACCACAAATAGTTGCTGTGAGCTGAAAGATATGGGTTCAATTTTTATAGATCATCAATAAAATTAGTGAGTGGTGGGAGTTGGAATCAAACCTGAGCTATAAAAAGTAGTGTAAGGCATTAAACCAGTAGTACCAGTTCTCTAGCCTTCAAATGCCCATATTCAGTTTTGTCAAGATGGTGATTAGCATGTCTGCCCCAACCTTAACCTTTTAGTACACAGTTTGCAGTGCATTTATGCAAAGCTGCATATCCATACACCCTTTCAAAAAATATTCGATTGCAAGTCAATTTTATTATAAAGGGTTTTTCTTTATAAAATGTGGATTATGTAGTATATAATAACTTCTAACATTTATTATCAGCATGCTTTTTTTCAAAAAATCAATCAGTTGCTCATAAAATTAACATAGGAAATTTCTCTTACAATCAAATACCTTTTGGGGTGCATGAACTATAAATATTGATCTTTCTAGAAAAATATGTGTAGTAAAGAGTTAAAGATTACAAGTTCTGAAGTTTCATACTTCAGTTCACCCAAATCAAAGGACCTGAGTCCGAATTCATACTTTATTAAAGAACACCTCTTACATGAAACAAATATGAGCATTAATTCTCTAGTATATATCCTGAGGTAGAACATGTGATCACAAACTCAAGAAAATGGCATGTGTACTTTTTATCCATTTGGATAAAGCCTGTAGTCCCAACTCTTGAGTTCTTGGTTTGATACCAACTTCCTCCATGTGCTTCCTAGTTATTGATAACCTGAATAAACTCGTATCTTTCATTTCTCTATAACGAAGTCTAATGGCAAAAACAGCACAATTCTGTCCTTGGACACTAGTGATCCTGTGACAGGTGGCACATAAAAGTCTGCAATAAAAGGTCTGGGTCCATAACCTATGATAGCCGGTCCACTCTACTTGTGGTATATGCAATCTTAATGGGCCAGCATTATGTTAATGACATTCTTGGACCCCACGTGGGACCTATCCTAAATGGTCTACCAGGGGCAATTTTCCAGCAATATAAAGCTTATCCTCATACAGCTAGAGCTGCTCAAGACTTCCTATGCCGTGTTCAGACTCTTCCATGGCCGGCCCGCTCCCCCGACTTGTCCCCTGTAGAGCAACGCATGTGATCAGCTGAAACGCCAGATGCCACCGTGTCACTCTGTATATTATTTGAAGGTGGCTGCTCAAGATTTGTGGGCTCATCTGCCTCAGCACAATATCAGATGTCTAATTAACTCAATGCCAGACCGTGTTGTGGCATATATTGCACCAAGAAGCGGTCCAACACACTATTGAAATTGCCCTATATTTGTGTCATTGCACACTCTGTATTTGTTTAATTGTCTTGATTTTGCGATCAAGTGAATCTCTCATCTATATGTCTATTAAATTATTTTCTTTCCATCTGATGCTTTCTTCTCGGGACACTATTTTCAATATTACTGAGTGTGCTTTAATTGTGTGGAGCAATGAACGGTGGACTTGTGAGGCTGAGCAACACAGTATTTTGTCGATTCTAGCAATGAGGCTAAAGGACCATGCCTAATATTCAAAATGTATTTATCTGACAAAAAGGTCATCATGTACTGATAGTGAAAATACAATGGCAGCCATTCTGACATCTGCATAAAATAATACACAATCATCTGTCCTTTAAGTAACATCACATTGTTGCAAAATACTTATCTGTCTGATTCATAAGTTTAAAAGTCTATTGTGTAAGGAATGTTCCAGTAATCAGTCTAGTTAACAGGACAAAACATGAACTTTATTGGTTATAGAAATTTGATTAAAAATATCTATTGCCAATTCACGGAAATTATCAAGCAATAACATGATTTTAAACAATCAGCTAATCTTCAGAGCGTAAATTACAGAAATACAATGGGATTTCCTGATTTTTCTGAATGGGGTTTTCTCCCCTTTCTTTTAATGATTTTATGATGACTGTCTCCTCTATCTTGTATATTTCATCTTGATGGGGCTTTCAAGATTAAGTTTGAAAGGAAGCTTGTGACGAGGACTGGTTTTTACCCCGCGAATTCCACGTGGTAAGGCGTTATCCGACCGGACAAACGATATTCATTTTTCCGGCCAAGATGTAGCACGTGCGTTTGCGATCTCGTGTCGTCGCACTACTCCGCCCCGCAAGAGTCAGTCAGAGGCTAATGAACGATGTTCCTAGCGTTATGGACATAGCCACGCATTGTATGTGTACTTTGAAAAAGCGAGAGATGGATGGGATTGGTGCTGGAGCCATCTGTGATTGAAGGCAAGAAAGAGAAATGCGTGTTCAGTTGTCTGGGTCATAAATGAAGGGAAGCGCGTGGCGTGGACTGATTTTGATCCTGCGAGATATATTAAGGCGTTGTCCGACCGGGCAAAGGTACCAAATTGCCGAGATGTAGCGTGCGCGTGCGCGTGTGCGATCTCGTGCCGCCTCAAATTTATTCTGAATTTCTAATTTTTCAGTATTTTTTTCGCAAACATAACCTAAACAGCAGTGCCGTGCGAAAAAAGGCCCTATAACTGCCTTTATAAGATTATTATTTTTCCCTTTAACAATCATTGGAGTGTAGTAAATGATTATCGTTTTGTGAAATGATGGAATATTTCAAGTAAAATAGAATATAAGGAAGACGCCCAGGCAGGCCCTGATAATAGCACGAGCACTTGTGGGTCCGTGCCCTAGAAACACAAGCAGAAATAGGAACCTTTGTTAAGACCTATATATAAAGCCACAAAATTTTAAAAATGCCTGTCCACAAAATTGTTATAGTCATGCCCTGGCGACGCCACGAGCAGTTTTCGCCATATAAAGCAATGAAGCCGGAGGCAGGAATTGAACTTCTACCAACATATCCTATTTGCAGGAACAACTGTCTTCCAACAAGGCGTGGCTTTACCCAACGATATCAATTTCTAACAAAAGCGTTGCACACTAGATGACTTCAAAACCTCTCGCTCGTGGCGTCCCAATAAGCCCGTTTCTACCTTTGGAATACTGATGTGTTATCTTCCAAGTAAAGTTTCAGTTTAAACCGAGATATTTGATTTTCCTCTCTCACAGATTCTGAGCTATGACGACTTTAGCTTATTATAGTCAGATATGCTGCTACAGAGCAAACAGCAGGATTGAGCAGATCCCGAAAATTTTCGATTGGATTAAAGAACGATTTGCATTAAAGGGTGGACATGGTCCAACAGGATAGTTATATATCTATCTTCATGCCTAGTCCCATCCACAACGATGAGTAGTAGTTCATCTGTCCAGTTGGGTAACAGCTGCAACTGATGTCCTTCTTTTGGTACCATCTCCTTCCATTCTTTTCTTTTAGTTCTGCATCTGGTGTTTGTTGTCTTATATTTATTAGAGTACAGCCGCAAATCATATATCTTTCTTATGAAGATGCTCTAAATTGTGCGAAACAGTGAATCATCGCACTCTGGAGTACCACTGAAGCAGAAGTTAACAGCTCAATTAGGGGCAACCGTCCATGCAACGAGACTGGAGAACGACGCTAACATTTCATAATGTATCAGCTCTAGAGATCAACTGGTTCAAGTAATAAAGGGAAAAAATCTACGGGAGCCTTATAAACTTGTTCATTTTCATGATTTTTAGTTATAGGAATCACTGTTGAGCATAACAAGAGAAAACTTGATGTCTCCAGAAGGTAGACATAGTAGTGACAAGCGCATATGTAGAATGATAGATACTTAAATGATATTTTTTCCCATTTGTTTTAGAAAAAATTTATTTTAACCCATTTGTGCCTGGATATTTTTGCGACTTTCTTCGATTTTTACTGATAACAGAAATAACAGATAAATTTCTGATGTCAACTTCTTGAACAAGGGACAATTTCTTTTAAAATCTTTATGCATAAAAATCAAAATATCAACATCCTACTTGGTCATGTTAAAACATTTTGTAGAGTTGAGGCTCAATACTCAAGAATAAAGGCTAGGAAAAATAAATAACGTTTTCGACTAATAGCGAAAATGCCGTCCCAAACAAGGGACACTAGGCATAAATGGGTTAAAAAATATACTAGTATCTACACAGTCCAGTCACATTAATGTGACCACTTTATCAAAAGCCAGAATATCCCGATTACTCAGAGCGGATCGCTGAGAGACGCGCAGGGAGAGAGTCACTTAGTTGTTGAAGGTGTTCACTGGAATATTCTAGGGTCCATGTGGACTCCAGTGCAGTGACCATCTGCGATAGGTTACGCGATTGGGGGTCCATGGCACGAACTAACCCGATCGAGGGATCCTACAGTTTATCGATTTATTTAAATCCGGAGAGTTGCCTTCTACAATGATGAGTGCGCCCAGAGAATGCGATGAAAACATTCCCCAGACCATAATGCTCCCTCCTCAGCAAACGTTCGCTGAACCGTCGTTCCGGAGACTTATGTAGCCCTTTGGTTCATCTGGGTGGTCAGTTACTCAATGGTTGCACATCTGTACGTCATCCTGATCCTCAAGACAACACGTCTGTTCCTGATGTGTTCCCACACAGGGCAATTCCCCCCCCTCCCCTCGGCCTAGATCCCTCGCTCAGATAATTGGCAATAACACCACAATTACATCCCTCGGACCAACACCACACTAAAGATAAGGCCTTTGGACTGCATTCAGACGTCACAGAGGTTCGGCCGAACCTCTGTGACGTCCTCTCCCTAGTAGCAATGACTGCTTGTTTTCTGCTCGGCCGTTCATCGACTCATCGTTAACTCATCGAATTCAGTCATCGGCAAGTGCACTTTTGTTTTTCTGCAATAGATAAATTTTTATTCATGGATAGAAGTGATCTAGACGAGCAGTTTCGCAGATGGGAAACCGACAAGCAATATCTTATCCGAAACTGTAACTCTGCAGTCATCGGGCCATGCAGGTCTCCCAGTGTTTTACCTCTTTATTATTACACTAAATTATGTGAAAATTTCACAATACAACAACATTTTTAGCTACACTAGCTGTTTTACCTCAAAGGGGGGCAATTCCCCCCTTTAGGAACGTAGCGAGAAAAAAAAAATTGGGGGGGGGGTCAAAAATGGTAAAAGGACAGAAATTCACAAAAAACCTTGATTATTATGATCGAGAATCGAAATTTGGGGGGGGGGGCGGCCTCCTTAAATTCCTATAAATATTTGCGTAATTTAGATGTGTCCCCTTCCACAAAATTTAAATTTGAAAAGAAATATTTACAAAAAAATGTAAGTGATTATTATATAAAATAGTTTGTAATATTTAAATAATTAAAAAAAAGAAAAGAAAATCTATTTGAGCGTCAGCTGCATTATAAGAATAACGGAAACTTCATTCAAATGAGCTATTCTTTTGACACCTACTTAACGTAAAAAGCAAGAAGAGGAATCAGTTAATTTTTAAAAGTTATCCAAGAAATATGAAAGTTAAAATCGCACTAAAATTCTTATAGAGAATTTCAATTTCAATGAATGGACTTTGAAATTTTGACAAAGTGCTGTTCAGCCATTATTAATAATAGTCAAATTATTCAATTGGTAAGAAATTTCATTTTTTACCAGTGTCTGTAAGTAGCAACAACTTTCAAAATTAATAATTAAAAAACAATATTGCAAGAGCTCTTTCACCTACGTCATTATCACTACGTCACACCTTAGCAACCAACTTTTTTTGGTCAAACATTCGTTCATAGGTTAATAATGCTTCAACTGAATAAGAAGTTTATTTGAAAAGTTCGTGGAATTTATAATTTTCAAACATGGGCACGTCCTCAATGTTTGTTTCAGAATTGGGCACACCAAACAGATTTGTCCAAAAAAATTTTTAACGGTCAATGGTAACCAAATGTCCTCAATTTCAAACTTTTTTTAAAATTTGTCCTCAAAATGTAACACAATTGGAGAAAAAGTTTTAGTTAAAAGATATTTCTTCAAATTAAAAAAAAAAAATCATGTTTCCCCCCTCATATGTCCCCAATTTTTGTTTCATAATTGGAGACACTACACATTTTTGAGCCCAATTCCTGGTTCGAAAATTTATCCAAAATATTTTAACATGACCAAATAGGATGTCGACATTTCAATTTTTTACATAATGATTTTAAAAGAAATAATTCCTTGTTCAAGAAGTTGACATCAGAATTTTATCTATTATTGCTGGCTGGTATTAGCAAAATCGAAGAAAGTCGCAAAAATGTGTTAAGGTAAAGCAAGGGCGGCTCCAGGCTGAATTTTCGGAGGGGGCCATTGAACTCTTTAGATAGTCTATAAATTGTTTAAAATGCCATTTGAACGTGAGGAATGTGAAGTGTACGAATCTAATGTTCAAAAACAAAAAGTTCGGAGGGGGCTATGGCCCCCTCGCTGGAGCCGCCCTTGAGGTAAAGTGACCAGATTTTTGAATGTAGAATCGGAGACATCTTCCCGATTTTGAAACAAACCTGGGGGCATGTATAATTAATGAAAGAATTATCAGTAATTTAATTAAAAAACAACGCAATAATTAAAAATTGTCCCCAATTCCTGTTTCACATTTTGGAGGCATTTGAAAAACGTCCTGAAATTAGGGACTGTCGCCGGAAAATGGGGACGTTTGGTCACCTTATATTGAGGTGACCATACGTCCCAATTTCCGTGTTACTTTGTGATTTGTGTAAGGTGACCAAACATCCCCATTTTCCGACAATCTGCGATTTCAGGACGTTTTTTAAATTGTCCCCAAAATGTAAAACAGGAATTGGGGCCAATTTTTAAGTGCAGCAGTGGTTTTAACCTTTTACAGTCGGTCGCAAAAATCTACGAGCACCGTACCCCTTCCTGTTTTATTTTCGAAAACACGTTTCACGATTTTATTTTTCGAAAAGGGGAAATGTTGCAATGAAAAGGGTTATTTCATCTGACGGGACGCGCGTGGAATACACAGTATTCCAAAATGAAATACGAGTTTAAAAATAAAAACGAATCGTGTGGAATACACAGTACTCCAGAGCCGACAAAGTCGGTGCGAATAAATACAAATTCCGATATTAGAAAAACACAAGTTTACCGCAGAATACAAAGTATTCTTATAATAGGAAAAAAAAAATTTTTTTTTTAAGGAATGGTCCCACCATCCACCCGGCAGATATTGCTGCCGCACCATTCCATTTTTTTGAAACGAATCGCGTGGAATACACAGTATTCCAAAATAAAACACGAGTTTAACATAAGAACGAATCGCGTGGAATACACAGTATTCCAAAATGAAACACGAGTTTAACATAAAAACGAATTGCGTGGAATACACAGTATTCCAAAATGAAACACGAGTTTAAAATACAAAGACCGATTCGAGCGCAATGAAATCAAAGACCGACACAGCGCAAAAAACACACAAGTTCGCGAGTTCGGAAAAATACAAAGACCGGTTCGAGCGAAAGCGCAAATACAAAAGTAAACACTTTGACATAAAAAATTTTTTTTTTTAATAGAATGGTCCCACCAGCCACCCGGTAGCAATGTCTACCGCACCATTCTTTTTTTTTTTGCCAAAGTTTGAATTTTGTTGTGGAAGAAAAGTCAGCTTCAGTCGAATCCCAATAGCCACAGGTTTTTAGTCAGAACAAGTTTTGATTTGAAAGTTTGATTTGAAAGTTTAGTTTTAAAGTTTAGTTTCAAAGTTTAGTTTTAAAGTTAAAGTCATCATCGCGAGTTTAAAAAGTCATCATCGCGAGTTTAAAAAGTCATCACAAGCGCAAGTATAGATATACCGGCACCGGGTTTTCGCACTCACTTTAAAAATACACAGTTCGCAAGTTTTATCGCACAGTACAACACGCGGAAAGATTTTTTTTTATCGATTCGCGTTTTGATCCCCACAACATTCCAACTCAAATGCCTTTCTATCGGACACAGTCCGCCAAGGCAATCGTCCCAAAAAAGTTTGTCGAAACGTGAAATGCGACGTCTTACATTGCCCGTTTTGACATACTTTTTTTTTTTGATCGACTGAAGCTGTCATTTTTTCCTTGAAGGGTTGAAAGAATTTGGCCGTTCAATTTTGAATAAAAAAGAAATTTGGATGAGTTAGCACACACACAGGCATACAATACAGGCATACGAGAACTCACTACCCCATGGGGATTTTTTTGTCCATCTGCTGTCGTCTGCTGTTCTTCTTCAGTTAAGAGGAGGGGACAACCAGTCCCAAAAAAAATGAGGAAGGGCCCTGTCGCTCAATTTTGAAACCGTTCCGAATCGTGCGACTCATCCGGAAGGTTGGTTGGTCTGAGACTGCTGCAAAAAATTTAGGATAATCTGACTTGGCGACTGACAAAAGCCTTACTAGACCGCAATCAATACAATTCTGGTCAGTCCTGCTCGTCGCAGTCGTCATCGCAAGTCTTTGGTCAGAGCACAAGCCTTACTGAAAAGGTGTGTCGACTATAATTTTTTTATAAAAAAATAAGTCTTTTTTTGCCTTGCCGGAAAAAAACCGATGGTCAGTCGTCATGATCCCGTCCATCTTCAGCGCTCCACCCCGACGAGCCTGTCCCCAGATTGAACGTCACACCAAACTGTATAAGGGAGACTGGGACCGTGGAACTAAACCATTCCGCGGCTGCGTTGTCGACCACTTGCAGTATCAGCCGACCGCACACCACTCTTACAATCCGGTGGACAGCCGGACCGTGAAACCACCGGCCAATAATGACAAGATGGTAACCGGCCACAAGCAACATTTGGTAGATCCCAGTGGGGACCGTAACCAAACAAGAACTTGTACTCTCGGGTCTTAGCGCGACCTCGGGGGGGACAAGCGATCTGACGGCCGAACATCGGCTAAAAGCTTAAAATTTTGTATGCGAGAAGTAATAGTCGACACTGCAATCACGAATACGGCAAAAGGATCAGAATTTTGGGAATCTCTCAGGGACGGATGTCTATCGGCACAGTGAGGCAGGTATTGAGTAATCCAAGAGAATGGCGGCGTGTAATCCATGAGGTAGGTATTGCGTAATCCGAGGTAGGTATTGCGTAATCCATGAGAATGGTATTGTGTAATCCAAGAGAATGGCAGCACATCAGAGTAGTTCTTCCTTCGGCATCCGTCCCGAGAAAAAGGCCAAGTGCATGGGCAGACGCAAATGCGAATGCGAATTTTCTCTCGGAGTATCCCGCTTATATTGAAGCCGAAAAAAATATATATATATATTTTTTTTTTTTTTTTAATTTGACCTGGCGGACGTCCTGGCAAAATCTTACAGTTTCCCTTTATTTCATCTGACGGGAGTTAGAAATTTTTCAAGTATCCATTATTCCAATCATGTGTCGGATTTGGTGTGTTTCAGTCCCGTGAGATGAAATAAAGGGAAACTGTAAGATTTTGTCAGAGCGTCCACCAGGTGAAACTGAAAAAAAAAAAAATTTTTTTTTTTTTTTTTTAATTTTGCCTGACGGACGTCCAGGCAAAATCTTATACTTTCCCCTTTGTTTCATCTGACGGGACTTTGAATTATTCACCAAATCTTGGAAAATTTCAAAGTATCCATTCTCTTATGATTGAACTTTTAGATACATTGATTATTTTTTTATTGATAACATAATTTACAGTTTTATTGATAATATAATTTACATTTTTATTGATAACATAATTTACATTTTCATTGATAGCATAATTTACATTTTCATCTTCATATCAATTTCTATTGCTGTTGCTTCGTTTCTTTTTATTTTACAACATAAACACAGGCACGGAGAAAAATTTCCGTGTCTTGCTTGATGTCTTGATCGAGAACAGTCATCTTTAAAAATTTCTCCGCACATTATACAAACAATTTCCAACTTGGAATATTCTTCTCTCATATTCTTCCAAAGTGATTTTACGCAACACTTGCACCGACACGGAATCTGGTCTCTGTGCCCGAAATTATGTTTTTTGAAAAAGCGAACTTGTGTGAACGTTCTACCACAAATGTTACATTTAAATGGTTTTTCTTTTTGGTGTATCCAATTGTGGCGATTTAAATATTTTCTTTTTACAAATTGTTGTCCACAAATTGTACATTCAAGCGAGATGCGCGCAGCGTGTTTAACTGTCGAATTCATAACGACAAATGATGAAATGAACAAGACGCGAGACGTCTGGTAAGTTTGTTAAAAAAAAATAATTTTTTTTTTTTTTTTTTTTTTTTTTTTTTTTTTTTTTTTTTTGCCTGACGGACATCCAGGCAAAATCTTATACATTCCCCTTTGTTTCATCTGACGGGACTTTGAAATTTTTCAAGTATCCATTATTCCAATCATGTGTCGGATCTTGGTGAGTGCCTCTCCGAAGACAGGTCCTACCGCCACGAGTGTCGTTTCGGATGTCCGGTGATCGCCCGCCTCGTGACGGTGTGCTTTCGCTGTTCGGGGACCGAACAACTGCAGTTCGTGACCGCCGACTACGTTCTCAAACAAGACGTCTGCAAACCCGCGTCCGACGCGACGGTCCTGGCATGGAAGAGGACGATCGACGTTCGCACGACGCTGGTCCTCGACGAACGAACGGGACCCGCCGACAAGAAGCTGGACGTCTTGCGAGAATATGTCGGCATCCATTGCGAGAAACCGTTCTGGGCCTCGGCCCGTGACGCGTTCTACTACACCGTCTGCAGCAGCAGCCGCCGGAATAAACCGCCGATCGGCAAAAGAGTGGTGACGTACAACTATTCTTACTACTATTCTTACTATCACCGCCTCCAAGTCACGATACGACGACCACCACCACCACCCATGGCGCCGCCTCTTTTGTTACCTCTACTACCGCCGTTCCTATTACGACCACTACCACCACCACCCATGGCGCTACTATCGTTCGACGACGACAAAAACCTTCTTCTCGTGAGCCAGAAGAAAAAGTTTCCGATAAACTGCGACAACAAAAAAATTTCAAAGTAGTGGATAAACTGTCAAGGTCCAGTTTCATTACGAACCACCATCCCAAGTCTGTTCAAAAAAAAAATGTCGTGGGCGTCTGACTTTCTTCCGATCCAAGAGGCAAAAGTTGAGATGGAATGCGAAAAAATCCCGAAAAATGGAAATTTTGAAATGGAACGAGACGACAGCGACTCGCTAAGAAAATTTTCATCGTTTCTTTTTTTTTTATCATTTCGGGGAACCGGTTGGAACCGGTTCCCCGAAATGATAAAAAAAAAGAAACGATGAAAATTTTCGCATGAAACACAGAGTCTTTTTTTTTAATTTTTGAGTATGCCGTACTTCACCGTGACTCGGTTGCCACGCTGGATGTTACAAAGAATTCGGCCCATTCTTGTGTGAGAGCGTAGTCGTCGTCGCCGTCTGGAACCCTTTCCGGAAAGGGTTCCAATCCTATCGGCCTGGCTCCCTTCTTTTGCAAGACCGCGGGACATGGCAGTCGGGCCACTGAGTCCTGCAACCGAAGGCCCGAGTTCGCCACCACCACGGACGCCCGGCCTCGAGAGCATGTGGTCCGACATTTTTATTTCGGAACCCGCCGACCACAAAAAGTTGGGACCTGTGTCAAAATCCCGCAAAAATGAAAATTTTAAAAATGCCACGACAGAGAACTTTTACAGCGACTCGGCCAGAACTCTGACAGAACACCACCACTCCCGACTTGCTCCGAGGAGGGACAACGGCTGAGACAAAAGTTTGAACGCGACTCTGGAAACAAATCCAAGTTCTGAAAAATGAAATCGAAACCTCGGGAACTTGACAGCCACTCGCTCTCAGATAACAGACCCCTAAAAAAAAAAAAAAAAAAAAAAAAAAAAATTTTTTTTTTTTAAATAGGGGGGGGGGTTCTGTCAGAGTTCTGGCCGAGTCCCGGCTTCCTCCGATCCGAGACAACCTCGGGAACTTTCAGAATGTCCTTCGCAGCATGTTCTGATATAAAAAATGAGCTCCCAACAGACTGACGATGTAGGCGCAGTATTCAGTCTCGGTATAGTGATATGGCAAATGCGTCTCTGGCATTTCTGGTGCATAGTCCATGCTGTTCACCAAGTTCACGACATTGGGTATCACGTTGTCCGCAGGAACACACGGAATGCCGCATTTCTTCAGCAGATCCACGTGGGGGATTCCGAGCGTGTAGACGAATTCGTTGGGATTCATCGCATTGTCGAACCATTCCCGAAGATGGAATTGCAAAGACTCGATCGATACACATCCTCTCGCGGAGTCGGACCAGTGGACGGGGGCGAGACCGTGCAGGTGTTCGGTCAAAATCCGATTGACTTCCTGGTCTTCCCGAGTGTATTCGAGATCGGACAAGTCCAACATCATGCCGAACACGGGTTTGACGGGTCGGTATCGGACCCGGCTGACGTAGACTTCTCGAGGATAGTATTGTGTCCGAGAAAAGAACCCGTTGGTGTGGAGAAAGTACGGCATGTCGAACGAAGTGTCGTCGTCCTTCCTCGGGTCCGAAAGAAACACTTTTGTTACTACGTCACTCGACAATTTCTAACGGGTGACGAAGGAACAAAAATCTATTCTCACGGACTATCGGGTTCTCCCTTTTTCTGTTCCCAGAGAAGAGGTGGCAGACAATTCCTTTAATCTCATATCTACAGTCGCCGTATATATTCCCATTAAAAAAAAAAAAAAAAAAAAAATTTTTTTTTTTTTAATCTTGATGTTACACTGAGGCTCGCCACTCTCCATACCTTCGAAACCCATTTGCTCGACACGATAAACACAATAGAATTGTTTCTCGTTCATTCGGAATGTTTATTCTATTAGGATCAGATATTTCATTTGGGATCTGACCTTCTATTAGGACGATATTTTTAATTATTGACATTTAAGTGTTGTAGTTCTACAAAGGTTTTTGTAGAACTACCATTTGAAATAAATATCTGACGCTATGGTCATTGTATGTTTCTAGAACGAAGATAAAATCATTGAAGTTAAAATTTTGTTAAGACAGTCCGATGAGAACACTGACAGTCTTAACAAAAATATTCAAATTCCTAAATTACAGGAGAATCCAAGTGCAATCAATATATTCGATTGAAAAACTCGCGACACTTTAATACATAATGAAGGCATTGAAAAAGAAATAATCATATCTACAGCTTTATTTTTTTTTTTCAATTCTATTAGTATTCGCTGCTTGTGCAGCGGTGAAAGAAATACATGTTTATATTTTCCATTATTACGATGAGAAGAATGTAGTCGGTATTTTGTTAAGACAGTCAGTGACAATGACTGTCTTAACATAATATGGACGAGGTGAACATCCAAGTGCAGTCAGTATAATTGATTTAAAATGTCCGGATACGATAAGAACTCCCGGCACTTTAATATATAATGAAGGCATTGAAAAAGAAATAATCGGCTATATATTTTTTCCAATTCTTATTAGTATTCGCTGCTTCACAAGCAGCAGTTAAAATGTTACAGGATGATATTTCATTTGGGATCTGACCTCCACGATATTTTTAATTATTGACATTTAAGTGTTGTAGTTCTACAAAGGTTTTTGTAGAACTACCATTTGAAATAAATATCTGACGCTATGGATGTTTCTAGAACGAAGATAAAATCATTGAAGTTAAAATTTTGTTAAGACAGTCAGTGTTCTCATCAAAACACTCACTGTCTTAACAAAAATATTCAAATTACAGGAGAATCCAAGTGCAATCAATATATTCGATTGAAAAACTCCCAACACTTTAATACATAATGAAGGCATTGAAAAAGAAATAATCATGCCATTTTTTTCAATTCTATTAATATTCGCTGCTTGTAAAAAGCAGCGAATGAAATACATGTTTATATTTTCCATTATTACGATGAGAAGAATGTAGTCCGAGACAGTCAGTGTTTTAAGGAACACTGACTGTCTTAACGTAATATGGACGAATCCAAGTGCAGTCAGTATAATTGATTTAAATTGTCCGGATACGATAAGAACTCCCGGCACTTTAATATACAATGAAGGCATTGAAAAAGAAATAATCATGCCATATTTTTTTCCAATTCTATTAGTATTCGCTGCTTGTGAAGCAGCAGTAAAATGTTACAGGATGATATTTCATTTGGGATCTGACCTCCTATTAGGACGATTTTTTCATTTGGGATCCTATTAGGACGATATTTTTTCATTTGGGATCTGACCTTCTATTAAGACGATATTTTTAATTATTGACATTTAAGTGTTGTAGTTCTACAAAGGTCTCTGTAGAACTACCATTTGAAATATAAATATCTGATTCGACAGTTTCTAGAACGATTAAAATTTTGTTAAGACAGTCAGTGTTTTTTTTCATCGGACTGTCTCAACTTAAATATTCAAATTCCTACAGGACAAGTGCAATCGATTTAAAATAATCCGATCCCGACACTTTAATACATAATGAAGGCATTGAAAAAGTAATAATCGTACCTACAGCTATATATTTTTTTTCAATCCATTCGCTGCTTGTGGAACAGTAGTGAACATGTTTATATTATTATGATGAAGAAAATGTACTACACGCCACTCTCAGGACGCGGGCCTCCGGGTGGCGGGGGCGCCACCCGGAGATCGGCGGCGTTCGCACGCCGATCCCCGGGGGCCGGACGAACGCCGCCGCATCCCCGGGTGGCGGGCGACCCACGCGGCCGGCGCCCTCACCGAGAGATCGGCGTGCGACGCTTCGCTCTCGCGGTCCGCCGGCCTCGACTTCCTTTTGTTGGAAACACTATCTAGTTTAAAAAGTGCATTCGAATTTCGGAATAAATAAAATGACACTTTGTCTGTGTCGTTATAGAATAATATTCACATTTATCCGTTCTCGCAAAACAATGTTCATAAAATAAGCTCGGTTCAAAGCCATATCTCGAAAAAGAATCTTTGACAATTGGATCGAGTCGCCATTTTCAAACAACGTGCGAGATCTCTGGCACGGCAAAGTTTCTCCGTCGACTCGACCTCGCACATTGTTCCTTCAAAACGACGAGGCACTATACGCGTTCTGGAACTCCCGGCAAGTTCTTTTTGACTCGCGTCTCTTTCTCTCTCTCTGTGTGTGTGTGTGTAAAAAAATATGTACCTTCATGTGGGACTATACGAAGAATCGAAATCCAAAAGCCGCAGGCTCCTTTCCTGTTGGCTGCCCTTCCGCCAAGAAAAAACCGCAGGCTTCTTTCCTGAGTGTGCCCTTCCGTCAAGAAAAAAACCGCAGGCTCCATTCCTGGTGGTGCCCTTCCGTCAACAAAAAAAATCCGCACTTTAATAGTTGAAATTGAAAATAAGGATTCGATGCAATGTGAACTGAGCTTATTTTATGAATATTGTTACAATCCCTTCAAAACCACATCTCAAAAAAGAATCTTTGACAGTTGAAATCAAAACGATGCAATGTGAACTGAGCTTATTTTATGAATATTCTTACGACCCCTTCAAAATCATATCTCGAAAAAGAATCTTTGACAGTTGAAATCGAAACGATGCAATGTGAACTGAGCTTATTTTATGAACATTATTATGACCCCTTCAGAACCATATCTCGAAAAAGAATCTTTGACAGTTGAAATCGGAACGATACAATGTGAACTGAGCTTATTTTATGAACATTATTTCTCGAAAAAGAATCTCTGACAATTGAAAATGAAAATAACGACTCCATGCAATGTGCGAGGTCGAGTGGACGGAAAAACTTTGCCGTGCCAGAGATCTCGCACGTTGTTTGAAAATGGCGACTCGATCCAATTATCAAAGATTCTTTTTCGAGATATGGCTTTGAACCGAGCTTATTTTATGAACATTGTTTTGCGAGAACGGATAAATGTGAATATTATTCTATAACGACACAGACAAAGTGTCATTTTATTTATTCCGAAATTCGAATGCACTTTTTAAACTAGATAGTGTTTCCAACAAAAGGAAGTCGAGGCCGGCCGACCGCGAGAGCGAAGCGTCGCACGCCGATCTCTCGGTGAGGGCGCCGGCCGCGTGGGTCGCCCGCCACCCGGGGATGCGGCGGCGTTCGTCCGGCCCCGGGGATCGGCGTGCGAACGCCGCCGATCTCCGGGTGGCGCCCCCGCCACACGGAGGCCCGCGTCCTGAGAGTGGCGTGTAGTACATTTTCTTCATCATAATAATATAAACATGTTCACTACTGTTCCACAAGCAGCGAATGTATTGAAAAAAAATATATAGCTGTAGGTACGATTATTACTTTTTCAATGCCTTCATTATGTATTAAAGTGTCGGGATCGGATTATTTTAAATCGATTGCACTTGTCCTGTAGGAATTTGAATATTTAAGTTGAGACAGTCCGATGAAAAAAAACACTGACTGTCTTAACAAAATTTTAATCGTTCTAGAAACTGTCGAATCAGATATTTATATTTCAAATGGTAGTTCTACAGAGACCTTTGTAGAACTACAACACTTAAATGTCAATAATTAAAAATATCGTCTTAATAGAAGGTCAGATCCCAAATGAAAAATATCGTCCTAATAGAAGGTCAGATCCCAAATGAAAAATATCGTCCTAATAGAAGGTCAGATCCCAAATGAAAAAATATCGTCCTAATAGGATCCCAAATGAAAAATATCGTCCTAATAGGAGGTCAGATCCCAAATGAAATATCATCCTGTAACATTTTACTGCTGCTTCACAAGCAGCGAATACTAATAGAATTGGAAAAAAATATGGCATGATTATTTCTTTTTCAATGCCTTCATTGTATATTAAAGTGCCGGGAGTTCTTATCGTATCCGGACAATTTAAATCAATTATACTGACTGCACTTGGATTCGTCCATATTACGTTCCTTAAAACACTGACTGTCTCGGACTACATTCTTCTCATCGTAATAATGGAAAATATAAACATGTATTTCATTCGCTGCTTTTTACAAGCAGCGAATATTAATAGAATTGAAAAAAATGGCATGATTATTTCTTTTTCAATGCCTTCATTATGTATTAAAGTGTTGGGAGTTTTTCAATCGAATATATTGATTGCACTTGGATTCTCCTGTAATTTGAATATTTTTGTTAAGACAGTGTTTTGATGAGAACACTGACTGTCTTAACAAAATTTTAACTTCAATGATTTTATCTTCGTTCTAGAAACATCCATAGCGTCAGATATTTATTTCAAATGGTAGTTCAACAAAAACCTTTGTAGAACTACAACACTTAAATGTCAATAATTAAAAATATCGTGGAGGTCAGATCCCAAATGAAATATCATCCTGTAACATTTTAACTGCTGCTTGTGAAGCAGCGAATACTAATAAGAATTGGAAAAAATATATAGCCGATTATTTCTTTTTCAATGCCTTCATTATATATTAAAGTGCCGGGAGTTCTTATCGTATCCGGACATTTTAAATCAATTATACTGACTGCACTTGGATGTTCAACTCGTCCATATTATGTTAAGACAGTCATTGTCACTGACTGTCTTAACAAAATACCGACTACATTCTTCTCATCGTAATAATGGAAAATATAAACATGTATTTCTTTCACCGCTGCACAAGCAGCGAATACTAATAGAATTGAAAAAAAAAAATAAAGCTGTAGGTATGATTATTTCTTTTTCAATGCCTTCATTATGTATTAAAGTGTCGCGAGTTTTTCAATCGAATATATTGATTGCACTTGGATTCTCCTGTAATTTAGGAATTTGAATATTTTTGTTAAGACTGTCAGTGTTCTCATCGGACTGTCTTAACAAAATTTTAACTTCAATGATTTTATCTTCGTTCTAGAAACATACAATGACCATAGCGTCAGATATTTATTTCAAATGGTAGTTCTACAAAAACCTTTGTAGAACTACAACACTTAAATGTCAATAATTAAAAATATCGTCCTAATAGAAGGTCAGATCCCAAATGAAATATCTGATCCTAATAGAATAAACATTCCGAATGAACGAGAAACAATTCTATTGTGTTTATCGTGTCGAGCAAATGGGTTTCGAAGGTATGGAGAGTGGCGAGCCTCAGTGTAACATCAAGATTTAAAAAAAAAAAAAAAAATTTTTTTTTTTTTTTTTTTTTTTTTTTTAATGGGTATATATACGGCGACTGTAGATATGAGATTAAAGGAATCGTCTGCCACCTCTTCTCTGGGAACAGAAAAAGGGAGAACCCGATAGTCCGTGAGAATAGATTTTTGTTCCTTCGTCACCCGTTAGAAATTGTCGAGTGACGTAGTAACAAAAGTGTTTCTTTCGGACCCGAGGAAGGACGACGACACTTCGTTCGACATGCCGTACTTTCTCCACACCAACGGGTTCTTTTCTCGGACACAATACTATCCTCGAGAAGTCTACGTCAGCCGGGTCCGATACCGACCCGTCAAACCCGTGTTCGGCATGATGTTGGACTTGTCCGATCTCGAATACACTCGGGAAGACCAGGAAGTCAATCGGATTTTGACCGAACACCTGCACGGTCTCGCCTCCGTCCACTGGTCCGACTCCGCGAGAGGATGTGTCTCGATCGAGTCTTTGCAATTCCATCTTCGGGAATGGTTCGACAATGCGATGAATCCCAACGAATTCGTCTACACGCTCGGAATCCCCCACGTGGATCTGCTGAAGAAATGCGGCATTCCGTGTGTTCCTGCGGACAACGTGATACCCAATGTCGTGAACTTGGTGAACAGCATGGACTATGCACCAGAAATGCCAGAGACGCATTTGCCATATCACTATACCGAGCCTGAATACTGCGCCTACATCGTCAGTCTGTTGGGAGCTCATTTTTTATATCAGAACATGCTGCGAAGGACATTCTGAAAGTTCCCGAGGTTGTCTCGGATCGGAGGAAGCCGGGACTCGGCCAGAACTCTGACAGAACCCCCCCCCCTATTTAAAAAAAAAAAAAAATTTTTTTTTTTTTTTTTTTTAGGGGTCTGTTATCTGAGAGCGAGTGGCTGTCAAGTTCCCGAGGTTTCGATTTCATTTTTCAGAACTTGGATTTGTTTCCAGAGTCGCGTTCAAACTTTTGTCTCAGCCGTTGTCCCTCCTCGGAGCAAGTCGGGAGTGGTGGTGTTCTGTCAGAGTTCTGGCCGAGTCGCTGTAAAAGTTCTCTGTCGTGGCATTTTTAAAATTTTCATTTTTGCGGGATTTTGACACAGGTCCCAACTTTTTGTGGTCGGCGGGTTCCGAAATAAAAATGTTGGACCACATGCTCTCGAGGCCGGGCGTCCGTGGTGGTGGCGAACTCGGGCCTTCGGTTGCAGGACTCAGTGGCCCGACTGCCATGTCCCGCGGTCTTGCAAAAGAAGGGAGCCAGGCCGATAGGATTGGAACCCTTTCCGGAAAGGGTTCCACACGGCGACGACGACTACGCTCTCACACAAGAATGGGCCGAATTCTTTGTAACATCCAGCGTGGCAACCGAGTCACGGTGAAGTACGGCATACTCAAAAATTTAAAAAAAAGACTCTGTGTTTCATGCGAAAATTTTCATCGTTTCTTTTTTTTATCATTTCGGGGAACCGGTTCCAACCGGTTCCCCGAAATGATAAAAAAAAAAAGAAACGATGAAAATTTTCTTAGCGAGTCGCTGTCGTCTCGTTCCATTTCAAAATTTCCATTTTTCGGGATTTTTTCGCATTCCATCTCAACTTTTGCCTCTTGGATCGGAGAAAGTCAGACGCCCACGACATTTTTTTTTTGAACAGACTTGGGATGGTGGTTCGAAATGAAACTGGACCGTGACAGTTTATCCACTACTTTGAAATTTTTTTGTTGTCGCAGTTTATCGGAAACTTTTTCTTCTGGCTCACGAGAAGAAGGTTTTTGTCGTCGTCGAACGATAGTAGCGCCATGGGTGGTGGTGGTAGTGGTCGTAATAGGAACGGCGGTAGTAGAGGTAACAAAAGAGGCGGCGCCATGGGTGGTGGTGGTGGTCGTCGTATCGTGACTTGGAGGCGGTGATAGTAAGAATAGTAGTAAGAATAGTTGTACGTCACCACTCTTTTGCCGATCGGCGGTTTATTCCGGTGGCTGCTGCTGCAGACGGTGTAGTAGAACGCATCACGGGCCGAGGCCCAGAACGTTTTCTCGCAATGGATGCCGACATATTCTCGCAAGACGTCCAGCTTCTTTTCGGCGGGTCCCGTTCGTTCGTCGAGGACCAGCGTCGTGCGAACGTCGATCGTCCTCTTCCATGCCAAGACCGTCGCGTCGGACGCGGGTTTGCAGACGTCTTGTTTGAGAACGTAGTTGGCGGTCACGAACTGCAGTTGTTCGGTCCCCGAACAGCGAAAGCACACCGTCACGAGGCGGGCGATCACCGGACATCCGAAACGACACTCGTGGCGGTAGGACCTGTCTTCGGAGAGGCACTCACCAAGATCCGACACATGATTGGAATAATGGATACTTGAAAAATTTCAAAGTCCCGTCAGATGAAACAAAGAGGAAAGTATAAGATTTTGCCTGGATGTCCGTCAGGCAAAATAAAAAAAAAAAAAAAAAAAAAAAAAAAAATTATTTTTTTTTAACAAACTTACCAGACGTCTCGCGTCTTGTTCATTTCATCATTTGTCGTTATGAATTCGACAGTTAAACACGCTGCGCGCATCTCGCTTGAATGTACAATTTGTGGACAACAATTTGTAAAAAGAAAATATTTAAATCGCCACAATTGGATACACCAAAAAGAAAAACCATTTAAATGTAACATTTGTGGTAGAACGTTCACACAAGTTCGCTTTTTCAAAAAACATAATTTCGGGCACAGAGACCAGATTCCGTGTCGGTGCAAGTGTTGCGTAAAATCACTTTGGAAGAATATGAGAGAAGAATATTCCAAGTTGGAAATTGTTTGTATAATGTGCGGAGAAATTTTTAAAGATGACTGTTCTCGATCAAGACATCAAGCAAGACACGGAAATTTTTCTCCGTGCCTGTGTTTATGTTGTAAAATAAAAAGAAACGAAGCAACAGCAATAGAAATTGATATGAAGATGAAAATGTAAATTATGCTATCAATGAAAATGTAAATTATGTTATCAATAAAAATGTAAATTATATTATCAATAAAACTGTAAATTATGTTATCAATAAAAAAAATAATCAATGTATCTAAAAGTTCAATCATAAGAGAATGGATACTTTGAAATTTTTCAAGATTTGGTGAATATTTCAAAGTCCCGTCAGATGAAACAAAGGGGAAAGTATAAGATTTTGCCTGGACGTCCGTCAGGCAAAATTTAAAAAAAAAAAAAAAAAAAAAATTTTTTTTTTTCAGTTTCACCTGGTGGACGCTCTGACAAAATCTTACAGTTTCCCTTTATTTCATCTCACGGGACTGAAACACACCAAATCCGACACATGATTGGAATAATGGATACTTGAAAAATTTCTAACTCCCGTCAGATGAAATAAAGGGAAACTGTAAGATTTTGCCAGGACGTCCGCCAGGTCAAATTAAAAAAAAAAAAAAAAAATATTTTTTTTTTTTTCGGCTTCAATATAAGCGGGATACTCCGAGAGAAAATTCGCATTCGCATTTGCGTCTGCCCATGCACTTGGCCTTTTTCTCGGGACGGATGCCGAAGGAAGAACTACTCTGATGTGCTGCCATTCTCTTGGATTACCTTGCTCTTGGATTACACAATACCATTCTCATGGATTACGCAATACCTACCTCGGATTACGCAATACCTACCTCATGGATTACACGCCGCCATTCTCTTGGATTACGCAATACCTGCCTCACTGTGCCGATAGACATCCGTTCCTGAGAGATTCCCAAAATTCTGATCCTTTTGCCGTATTCGTGATTGCAGTGTCGACTATTACTTCTCGCATACAAAATTTTAAGCTTTTAGCCGATGTTCGGCCGTCAGATCGCTTGTCCCCCCCGAGGTCGCGCTAAGACCCGAGAGTACAAGTTCTTGTTTGGTTACCGTCCCCACTGGGATCTACCAAATGTTGCTTGGGGCCGGTTACCATCTTGTCATTATTGGCCGGTGGTTTCACGGTCCGGCTGTCCACCGGATTGTAAGAGTGGTGTGCGGTCGGCTGATACTGCAAGTGGTCGACAACGCAGCCGCGGAATGGTTTAGTTCCACGGTCCCAGTCTCCCTTATACAGTTTGGTGTGACGTTCAATCTGGGGACAGGCTCGTCGGGGTGGAGCGCTGAAGATGGACGGGATCATGACGACTGACCATCGGTTTTTTTCCGGCAAGGCAAAAAAAAGACTTATTTTTTATAAAAAAATTATAGTCGACACACCTTTTCAGTAAGGCTTGTGCTCTGACCAAAGACTTGCGATGACGACTGCGACGAGCAGGACTGACCAGAATTGTATTGATTGCGGTCTAGTAAGGCTTTTGTCAGTCGCCAAGTCAGATTATCCTAAATTTTTTGCAGCAGTCTCAGACCAACCAACCTTCCGGATGAGTCGCACGATTCGGAACGGTTTCAAAATTGAGCGACAGGGCCCTTCCTCATTTTTTTTGGGACTGGTTGTCCCCTCCTCTTAACTGAAGAAGAACAGCAGACGACAGCAGATGGACAAAAAAATCCCCATGGGGTAGTGAGTTCTCGTATGCCTGTATTGTATGCCTGTGTGTGTGCTAACTCATCCAAATTTCTTTTTTATTCAAAATTGAACGGCCAAATTCTTTCAACCCTTCAAGGAAAAAATGACAGCTTCAGTCGATCAAAAAAAAAAAGTATGTCAAAACGGGCAATGTAAGACGTCGCATTTCACGTTTCGACAAACTTTTTTGGGACGATTGCCTTGGCGGACTGTGTCCGATAGAAAGGCATTTGAGTTGGAATGTTGTGGGGATCAAAACGCGAATCGATAAAAAAAATCTTTCCGCGTGTTGTACTGTGCGATAAAACTTGCGAACTGTGTATTTTTAAAGTGAGTGCGAAAACCCGGTGCCGGTATATCTATACTTGCGCTTGTGATGACTTTTTAAACTCGCGATGATGACTTTTTTCCAATAAATTTTTATATTTCTTGTTGTAAAAAATACGACTGTCTCCAAATCACATCAGTATCTGGGTACATTTGTATAATAGGTGTGAGAGTTATAACTGTCTGTGATAAATCCTATTGATTTTAGTTAGCATGTTTCATTGTACCCCAACTTCCCCACCATGCTAGGTTGCATTCAAGTACTGTGTCCATATAATCTGCCTGGCAATCAGGTATAAAATGAATGTAATAGTGTTGCATTGAACTTCAAGAGTATAATCTAAACTACATATAAATGATTCGAAATTTATCAAACGTCCGAGTTCGAAAATTATTGTAGCATCCTATGAACTACAGATTTCTGAAAATTATTAAAGAAAATATTTTCTGCTTATATTTAATTTACTTTGTTTATAATTTCCATGTAGTAGTCATTTATTCCATAAATACAGTAAAAATTATCTGAGATTTTGTTTTTAAGGAGGCTAAACATAAAGAAATCTAACAGAATTTTACACAAATTCATTTAAAAAAGCCTCATAAATGTAAAAATGCTCCTGAAATTCTTATTTCTTTTATTTAACTATTGATTCCTACTGGGCTTTACATCCACAAGGCATGCAAAGGAACGTAACTGCACGTCACTGAAATCAAAAAGGTATTATTAAATTCCATTCCATATCCGAGCGCCGAGGTCCGCGTCTTTGTCCTTTTCTAGGAAACCAGATGAGCGCTGTGCGCTCTCAATTTCGGCGTTTCGGTCACGTGACGCGTCGTGTTTCAGATCGGCGCTCCTCCTTGGAAACCAAAGCTTAAGCAGACAACCGCTACATGACCGAAACGTTTTCGAACGCGGTTACTTCTAGAGCTCCGCCCCACGCTCAGCCTTTTCGAACGCTCTGGTCGTGCACCGGAATTACCGGTGCACAACCGATGAATTCTCGAACGCTCCCTTAGACTTTTCTACCTTCCAGTTTGACAGGGGAAAATACGAGCGCGCGCAGGGAGAAATGTATTAGAAGATGGGTTCGTGGGGGAAAGGACTTCCAGGTTTTTAAGCAAGCGCCTTACATGGCTATTTATTAATCCTGCGATCTATTCTCGTTTTTTTTTTCTTTTTGTAATTGAAATGAACAATTGCTATTACAAATGTATTTATTATATATTATGTGTGTATACTTAGACCTTTTTAAACATGGGCAATTAATTGTGCAGTCTGTTCTCGTTTTTTTCTTTTCCTTTTTTTTTTTTTTTTTTTGAAGGGGGGAAGGGTAATTGAAATTAATAATTGTTACAAATATATTTATCATATATTTATAATAAATACATATATATGTGTGCATATATGTATTTACTCACATATAAAGTAATGTATTTATTATTTATATATATATGAATACATCAGTGGCGTAGCTACGGGGGGGGTTAACCCCCCCCCCCGATAAGGAAATTTGTCATACAAAACATATTTTCTTCACACTCGCACAACACACACACACACATATATACACATATACATGAATCGTTGTAGTCGTAACCCCCCCCCTCTATGAAAAATTTCTCCCTACGCCACTGGAATGAATACTTTTTAATTTACTATATACAATAACTTAGACTTAATAATGATTAGAGGTCAGAATAATTTTAACTAATATTGCAATGGCCACTATATTAAAAAGGATGTCAATAAATAAAAAGAAATAAATGAGATTACAAACGACTTCCTAAAAAAAGTTCATACATTTTTTTCATTTTTAAAATAAGGGTTACGCTTTTCAACATACGTCTCTAACCAGTCTCTTAAAAGAAGTTACGCCCTTATTCACCAACCAGGTGTCAGCACTAGAATCACGTAGCACAAGTTTCAGGACTAGCACGCGGATTAACGACAAAAGGTATTCACCAAAAAATTTGAACCCGGATTGGTGTAATCCCAAATCTGACACAGTCTTTTTGTAAGCTTGTCTGTGATTGGTCAGATTAATTTGAATTCTTTTTTTTTGGCAACACTGAACAGATCCTAGCTCATGTTTTGATGATTTGTTTACGAGTGGTGTTCCTGACATTTTCTGTGGTTTTTTTCGCTGTTCGGCTGCCGAGGGAGTAGGTCGTGTACCGCTCAACTCCGCTCTTCGCCCGGCTGTTGTTCCTTCGCCGGTTTGTTGTTTTCGTGCTTCGTGGTCGCTTCGTGGCCTCGGGGTCGAGCTTTTCTTTTTTCTCGTGTTATCTCCGCTCTTCGCGTGCATCTTGCGGTTTCGTTCCGCTTGCTGCGTTCTTCGTGAAAGGTAAGCCTGCTGTAATACTTCTTTTCCTTCCCCTTGAGCTGTCGGTGTCGGCTCGGGGGTCTGTTAAGTCCGCTTGCGCTTTGCGCCTTGGGAATGCTTCCTAGCGGTCCTTTCCCCCCCTTAACGCTGCCAATGTTTCTCCCCCGTCAACTAACATGGAAACCGAAGGTTTGGAGGATGAAGTCCGACAGGGGTGGTCAATCGAGAACTTTACGTGTCGCAATTCAGCTCCGGCTCTCGAGCTACTTCAAGCTGCCGCGTCGGAAGGTCTACAAAAAATCACCATATTTATCGAAAGCCCGTCCGGGGGAATTCCCAAAATAAATCCCAAGCAATTGAAGCTTAGCATATGCGCCTATGTCCCCCACCACGCAGATATCGAGTTTTTAAAACTCACTAAACAGGGCCGCATTGTTGCAGTCACACAATCTGTCGTGGCCGCCAGTGAACTTCTAAACGTCACATCCTTGGGTGACACTCCTGTGGTGCCCAGGGTTCAAATGGAAACAATAACAACTCGGTTCAAATTACACGACATCTCTCTCGAGGTTACCCCACAAGACATCGCGGAAGAGCTCTCTGCGGGGGGCATGCACATTTACGAAGTCCGCCGCTTTGCCAACCACCAGCAGGGTCTTGTAACCCCCATCACCACAGTACTGGTCACAAAATTAGGCACTTCCCTCCCACGGGAGGTGAAGCTCTGGTTCGGCTTCTATAGAATTTCTATGTTTGTGGACCGTCCTCGGCAGTGCCCCATTTGCTACCAATTTAATCACAGCCCCCGTACGTGCCGCAATCCGCAGATTTGTGCCAGGTGTGCCGTATCTCACACTGGGGAGTGCACGGTTGGCTCTCCTACGTGCACTAATTGCAAAGGTGCCCACTGCGCTACGGACAGATCCTGCCCACAGTATACCGAAGAAGTTTGCATCCAAAGGTTCAAATCTGAGAACCACCTCACCATTGCTGAGGCGCGTAGACAATACAAGAACCAGGGAAAGCAATCGTACGCCGCCAAGGCGGCCACAAAACCACCTGTATCCTCTCCACCCTCAGAGTACATCACCAAATCCGACTTAAGCGAAGCCTTAGCTTCCCTTTCTGAACAAATCATCTCCATAACTCACGCGGCCTTGGAGGCCCAAGCTGCGACTTTCCAAGAAATGATCGCCCAAACAACACAGTCAATGGTCAACATGGTAAATTCAATTCAACAAACAGTCACTGCCTTAGTGCAAGCTTACCCTTCACTTCCAACTCCTTCCTTCACTCATAGCACTGATACTAACAGCCCAGTTAAGTCTAGACCCTCTGCCCCTAAAAAACTTCGTCCTGCTCTTAATCCTTCTGTTCCTCCAGAAGTGAATTTGGGCGCGGTCCCTCCTTCTTCTAGCTCGGATAAGCCTAGTCTCGATGCCTCCTCTCGGTTGCCTTTGCCGTCGCGGGGTCGCATTAAGTGAGCCCTTGGCTCGGCGTTTCTTTTTTTCTCTCTCCCTCCTCTCTTTTCGTTTCTCTCGTCGGCCCCTCGCCTTTTCGCTTTTTTCGGTTCGGGAGCCTTTCGGGTTTCTTCCCCTTTTTTTTTTCTTTCCCTTCATGGCGGTCTCTTTAACTCACTGGAACATTCGATCGGCTCGTGCTAATCGTCATTGGTTGCTCCATTCTCTTTTCTCGTCGGCTCACATTGTAGCCCTCCAGGAAACTTGGCTGTCTGCCACGGTTCCCTTCAGCGTCCCCGGCAAAGTTTCATACCGTTTGGATCGGCCGTCTGGCAGAGGAGGAGGTTTGCTTACTGCGGTGTCCCCCTCCCTCCAGTCTCGCCTGTTGCATCTCCCCGTTCGCTACTCGGCTACGGAAGTTCTGGTCGTGGAAGTGAAGATTTCCCCTGCGGTTTGGCTCCAAGTCGTGAACTTGTACTCCCCTCGTGGAGAGTTTGAACATTCGTGGCTGGAGCATCTCTTTGAGCTGTGTACCCCTCCGTTCGTCATCGTCGGCGACTTCAACACCTGGCACTCGTCCTGGGGCGCGTGCAGGGATTCCCCCCGCAGCGACGTGCTTGCGGAATGGATTGCCGAGAACCCCATCTGCTTGCTCAATCTGGACACTCCGACCCACGTCTCCCGCCATGGGTCCTCCCTCATCGACTTGTCCCTCGTATCTATGGACCTGTCCCCTATAACTACCTGCAAGGTCCACCCGGACACCTTCGACAGCGATCACCGTCCCGTCACGCTTTCCATTTCTACTAACGGCCCTGGTGGGCAGTACGCCCACTTGCGGGTGCGCTACGACTATTGCCTGCTTCAGTCCCGGCTTAACGGCGCTCTGAAGGAGTCCCCTCCCGCTGACTACCAGGACTTCCTTCAAACATGCTCAGAAAGTCTTGCTCAGGCTTCCAAATCGACCATCATCCATCCACGCAGTGGTGCGCCTTGGTGGAACAGCAAATGTAGTTTCCTTCTGGGTCAGAAGAGGAAATTTTTGAGAAAGGCGAGAACCTGGCTGTCGCCCCAGTTCTGGGCGCAGTATAAAAAGTATTCGGCTTTGCTCAAGCGGGAAATACGCTCGGCGTCCCGTCGGCATTGGTACGAGACCTGCAGGTCCGCGAGCGGTTCAGGCTCGATCTACAAGATCATAAAGGCCTTACGTAGACTCCATACCGCTTCTCCCACCTCCCACAGACTGATACTTCTGCCCGGGAACCGGTCCCCCTCGGATCGCGACATTGCAATGGCCTTTGCTGAGGCTTTCTCTAGGCCTGCCCCGTCCTCCTTTATCCCCCTGGACTTCAGCCGCATCACCGACAGCCTTCACCGGCCCTTCACGCTCACTGAACTCGAGTCCCCGCCCGTGGTTGGTTGGGGTCCCGCAGGGCTGTGTTCTGTCACCCCTGTTATTTTCCTTTTACATGCGGGACATTTTTGAAGCCGTTCCCTCCAACACCTCCTGTCTGCTCTATGCCGACGACATTTTTTTGTACGCTGCCAGCACCTGCTACGACACGGCGCACAGAAACCTCCAGGAAGCGATACATTGCGTCACTCAATGGGGCTCGTACTGGAATTTGCGGGTTAGCCCCGAAAAAAGTCAGGCAATGAACTGTTCTAATAAACGTCGGAAACCGGACTATCCCTTCTCCATCAATGGACAAAGCATCCCCTGGAATACGGAGATGCGCATTCTTGGCCTCCAGTTTTCCGCTAACCTGTCGTGGTCCAGCCATCTCGCGCTCCTCCGGAACAAGGGGTTCGCCCGGCTTAACGCTTTCAAGAGCATTGCTAGTGTCTCTCAGGGCATCTCCACTCGGCACCTGCGTTTACTGGCCCAGGCTACAATACTTTCTCCCTGCTCGTTTGGCAGCCCCCTACACTCTTCCGCCGGGTTGTCGGCCAAAAAGAAATTGGAACCCCTGCTGAATGCTGCTCTCAGGATTGCCACAGGTCTCCCCAAATGGACCCCTCTCCTCCTGCTGCGTAGGGAAGCGAAATCCTTGCCTCTCAGTGAATCTCACGCCCTAATGAGGGATAGGTTCCTGATCCGCCACCTTGCCTTAGGCTCATTCTCCCCTCTCCAGCTTGATTCCCTCGCTTCCGCAAGTACTGGGTCTCATTTCGTATCCCAAACTCTCTCTATTCTCGACAGGCTCCAACTTTCACTTAGAATATATGGAGAACTGTTTTAACGGCAACCTTAATGGGTTAGACGTTGGCAACAAAAAATGAAGCCAACTAAACCTGCTCCCGCTTACGGAATTATTCCCCATGCTTTTGTTTTGTGGTTCTATTGGGGCAGTCAATAGGTAACAGGTTCTTTATGTGTTATGTAAAATTTATTTTCTTTTTTATTTATACACTATCATGTGAAGTCATTGTCATTTACTGCTGGGGATGATTCGATAAGACAGAGACGGCCTGAGGGGCGTGCGGGGCCCCAGGCGAAGCGCAAGAGCGGGGCCTCTTCTCTATCATGTCTTATGAGATAGCAATAAAGTGGCCCAGGAGCGGGGCCTTAGGCGATCGCCTACATTCGCACCCCCCTTGGGCCAGCCCTGGATAAGAGGGGCAATTCGCCAAGCATGAATCAGTTGCTAGTGTAAGCAATAAGATATTTTTGTGACGGCTTGGGAGACCTGATGTCGTATGTGACAGTGTGAAATGTGCAGCTTCTTGAGGGCTGAAGTCAAGTTTGAGTTTTGCGTGCTGCACACTGCTATTATTTTGCACTATGAATTTATAAATTGTTAAGTGATGATTTGTTTATAATCTTATTTTCCTTCTTTAGCATTGCAGCATTTTTTTCCTCCTAGAATGTGATCAATGCAGTTTGTTTTTTATGCCTAATGAGTACTTGTACAATTTTGCTGTAAATTTGAAACAGCAGCATATTGTACAGGTACTTTTTCGGCTTGTAAAATCAAGAGTCATCTGCTCAATTGTTGATGCAAAAGAAAAAAGAAATCCATCAGTATAAGAAAGAGCTGAAGAGAGACGAGAACTATGATCCCTCTGTGTGAGTATGATGATCTATTAAATCAAATTTATAAATATATTGTATGTATTTGGTAAATAAAAAGTTGAAAAACTTTCAGTAAGTTTTTATTTGTTAAATGTCTCGTAAGGTGCGTTTAGACCAGGGTTCGTGATTTTTTTTATTTTTAAAAAAAAATCGGATTTTTTTTATTTAAATCAGATTTTTTCGATTTAAATCAGATTTTTTAAAAGATGTTTTAAAAATTCCTAATATGAATTTATTTTGCATATTATAAAAGTAGTATGACATTTTAAACAATCTATGTAAAATATATTTTTATGCTATTTTAGCTATTATTATAATAAGTGCATAGATAAACAAATTTTAATATGAAACAAACATGACAATTCAAATCAAATTTATCATGCAAGACAACAAACTACAGCACATAATATTGGTTCATTATGAACATTTGACCATCCATCTATACTAAAGTTAACAATTTGTCCACTTAGGTGCTTGGAACATTTTTCTTTCTCTTGATCATATATATTATCAAGTAATGCTCCACCTATTTCTACTTCATTTGAAGCAGTATACCCTGGCCTTAAAGCAGAAATCATCTTTTTAAATTGGGGATGATTAACCTGATGAAAAGCAGAATTGGTGGCATAAATATATCTTACCACTTCCTCATCTAATATTTGCTTTTGAGTTTTAGTGGTCTTTATGACATAATCATTCATGCTGTTCTTAAGAACACCAACATCATTTTCTATCTCACTGATTTTTCATTTCATAGGTTTGGCTGCCTCAGATTTTGTACAAGTTAAATTGTTCTCAATTGTTTCTTGAGGTTTCTCACTATTAATATCATTTCATAATCATCAAAACATTTATCTACATGTGCTTTCATTCTGGCTACTAATCCCATCATAACTTTTCCACAGTTCTTGCATTTGGCTTTAACACCTTTTCCAGAAACTGTCTGCCCTTCATTAAAGTACATCCAAATATTATCTTTCTTCCTTCCTGACATTATCCTTGTACTTTAGCAATAGCTCTCTGAACACGGAATCCTAAACAAGCGTGTTCTAAAATCTGAAATAATTCTAGTGTTGCCAATTTTCCTGATCAAATTTCTTTTGTTCTCACACTGTCACACTCAAAAGTCACTCCCCCCTCCCTTACCTTAAAGGATTCTCTAAACCACTGCAGTGCCATCTAATGCAAGGACGTACCCAGGGGGTGGTCCAGGGGGTCCGGACCCTCCCGCCGAAATTTCAGTTTTTGTTAACAAAATAAGAATGTTGACGTCTTTTTGTGAAAAATTCTGCCTTTTTCACCGTTTGGACCCCCCCCCCCCAAAAAAAAATTTTTTTTGGGTACGTCCCTGATCTAATGGTATTATAAGAAATTAATTTCATTTGAATGTTGAAGATTTTTATTTAGAATACATTCTATCAATACAAAATCCATTTTTGAAAAAATGATTGTAATCACTGATTTTTTTTTAAAAAAATCCCTTGATTTAAATCATGATTTTAATCAACGAACCCTGGTTTAGACTACGTTCTTATTGTAGCTATCATTCTTAGTTATGACGTCAGTTAGCGACGATAAAACCAGTTTTCTGGGATTTAAGTTCTTTCCTAATTCGTGCCTAATGTCTCTAAGATTACCCCTCTTCTTTTGTTAAGTTTTCAAGGTGGGGAAAGGATCATTAATCATTCTTCCCGCATGCACCGTACTCAACCCTTTTTCGTTTCACCAACTGATGCGAATACGTCTTTACAAAACTTTCAGGTCCAGAGTGTGAACAGTCTGATTTTTTGTGCTTACGATTTTTGCGACATTAGCTACAAGAAGAACGGTAAAAATGCTAGTCTGAATGCACCTGTAGAGAAATACTAAAACCGAATTGGCTTGTGTAATGTTGTTGTCTTTATAAAAAATATATATAACTACCCTAAAAGCACACACTGTCACTTCTAAATAAATGATCTGTGATTATGTACAGCGAGGCTTCATTTGTGACCAGTCATCTAATGATGTTGCTATCAAGTAACAATGAATGGTGAATCTTGCAATTATAAAGTGATAATGTCACAGTAACAACTGTATTGCCTTAAATCTCATTGGATGGTTGCTCGTTTTAAGAAGCAATTTTGATATCTCCCACACCAGGAAAAAGAAAAAAAATTGTTACGCATTGGAGAGAGTGAACCTCTTAAGTTTTATGGTATGTACTTTCCTGGCAAGGCTCTATAATTTTCAGCATTGCTGGAAGGACAAGACCCTCAGCTAGAAAGTAGTAAATGTTTATTGTTTTTAAGTTAAAAATTCTGAACAAAACAACAAAAGACAGTTAAAATTTTTTATTTGGGAACACCTTATTCCCCCGTACACGATATATATTTCGGTTACACACATAACCATCTTCAGTCGTTTCTGGATCTCTCACTAATGGCGGCTTCTTTTTATATCATCTTCGTTCTTCTTCTTGAAAGTTCGATGCATGACGTCGTCCCATGATTGGTCGATTGTATGAAGCGTATCGTTGATGCTGCCCTCTGTCGTCAATATTTCTAAGCTCTCACGAATGTAGGCATATATACTATTTTTAAAGTTGGCTATTTTTTTAATATTTTTAAAATCAATGGTAATGGGCTCTTTCAAAGCAAGACGGGCTAGAGCGGTACTTTGTTTCTGGAGGTTAAATGATGGTGGTTAAATGGAGGTTAAATGGAGGAAAAATGGTGGTCTCTTTTCGAAAACCTACTTGTAATACTAATATAGTAAATTTTAAATGTAAAACCCCTTTCAACTATAAAATTGCTGCTATTCGTTCCTATATCGACCGCGCTTTCAAAGTGTGTTCTAACAACGACCTCCTTCAAAAAGAAATTGCTTTCATAAAGAAACAATGTCAAGACGCCCACTACCCTCGAGAAATTTTCGACAAAGTTTTCAAAGCTAGGCAACGTAAATTAAATGTTATAGACAACCGTCAAAAAGATAAACCACATTTTACTACCGCTATCCCCTTTAGCCGAGGGATAGCCAATAAACTTTCTAATATCGCCAGTAAAAAGAACTTCCGTATTCCAATTAAACCTAATAAAACAATCTTTCAGCGCATTAGATCGGAAAAAGACCCAATCAACCCCATCGAAACCGCAGGGATCTATAAAATTAATTTTATGTCAAATGATACTAATAAAGAAAATTGCTACATCGGCGTTACAAAAAGGAAAATTAAAGAACGAAAAAACGAACATTTTAAAGACATTAACCTCCAGAAACAAAGTACCGCTCTAGCCCGTCTTGCTTTGAAAGAGCCCATTACCATTGATTTTAAAAATATTAAAAAAATAGCCAACTTTAAAAATAGTATATATGCCTACATTCGTGAGAGCTTAGAAATATTGACGACAGAGGGCAGCATCAACGATACGCTTCATACAATCGACCAATCATGGGACGACGTCATGCATC